>JAVTVJ010001304.1:0-478066 GCA_034509425.1 Eopsaltria australis | reverse complement strand
TGCACACCACTGAGCAGATGGGATGGGGGCAGTGCTGTCCCCCACAGGGTACAGGTCCAAGGGTGGGAGTCAGCCTGCTCACCTTGGAGATGCCACTGACTTGGGCTTGTTCAGAGCTGGACCCGCTGCAGCAACAACAGGAGCCTCCAGCTGAGCAGCCCACGCCCAAGCACAGCTCACAACCTCTCTCCTGGACTACCAATCACAGTAGTGCAGCAGAATTAAAGCAGCTGCTAAGGTAATGAAGACCCCTGTGTCTTTAAAAGAGCTGACCTGCTTTACTGGTGACAGCTTGCAGGTAAGTCACATGCCTTGAAATTGCACTTCACCTCATCAGTCTGCCTTGACATGGCTTGGATCCCTGTGTCCTGAAGTGTGGAGAGGGCAGAGGGCTGTGTTCCCTTCAAGCATTAGTAGTTACACAAGTTGTAAATAGGCATGGAGCTGCAGTTTTATCATCTCCATGAGGCATCATTATGTACCAGCACTAAATTCCCATTTTCTCCCCAGTAACATTTTCTTGAACTAAATCAAGAATATACCTACGAGCTGGGATAAAATAGTATTAGATACTTGTAAAGAAGTAGGACCTGCTCAGTCACTCTGGAGAGAATTAATGGAAGTGTACCACAGAACAGGAACTCATTCAGCACTCAGTTGAATATAATATTCAAAACCGCATTGATTTATCCCCCTTAGGAGTAGTAGGAGTCACTGGAATAGTTTTCATTTCACCTAAAAGAAAACCACATCAAACTAGTGAAATATAAAAACAGATTATACAGAACTTCAAACTTTAGTGAACTTTGTCTAACAGAACAGAAAAACATGTATCAAACTTCTGTCAATCACATTAGTCTGGCCTTTGAACTGTCAAAAAATTAATATATTGTATTGATATAATTATGCAAGAGGTTTTGGGTATTTTGGTTTTGAGTATTTCTTTTTAAGGAATGTCAAACTATTTAAAGATTTGAACAGTGCATCTGTTAGTTCACAAGTCAACTATCTCAGTGTCTAGTTATAAATTAAAAGCACATGTAAATAAAGCTAATATAGTCCTCTTGAATGTTTTGATATTTAAGACAACATTTATCAAGAACAAAAACCTTTAGAGCAAAATCTTGACAATTTATAGGCAAGTATTGGAGTTTTCTTCTCCAGCAGAAAATAATCTCTACACACTGTAAGTGGGGCTATGAAGCTTTCCAAGACACAGGAGTGCAGGAAGAGCCTGCTGGAGCTGCAGACTCACTGCACAGCTCAGACACCACCAAAGCTTGCGAAGTGGGAACACAAGCCAAGCTGCAGAACTCTGCCTCTCCTGCCAGTATGAGCTGTGGAGCAGGGCCGCAGCCTCAGGGTGCTGACAGTTCCAGCCACAGCTGCTGCAGGGTCACGACAGACAGGGCTGTTCCACAGGTCTGCTCTGTGCTCCGGGGTGCTCTGCCAGAGCCGGGAGCTGCCAGCACGTGAGGAAACACTCACAGCCACTGGGGCCACCTGGCCCTTGGAAATCTGACAAGTGTAACAGAATTTAAACAGCCCTAGCAATGTTTTAAAAGGTTTGTAAAGGTTAAAACATTACAAGGAGGTACTTTGTCTGATGATATTGCAGAGAGCCCAATAAAAACAGATGTCACAAATGATAAAGTGCATCCCTTGAAGCAGATGTGACAAACTTCAGTTGAAGGGCACGAAGAAACATGGTTTAACCTGCATGAATGGAACAACTGGGAGATCTGTTTTTAAATACAGAAATGTTTCCCATACTTCTAAGCACACAGTATTTCATATATTTCATAGCTTGAGCAGTTTAAATCTGGAACCAGATGAAATATAATCCCATAATAAAGGTAAGGAAGTCCTCATCTGTGATACAGGATACCATGGGCCTCATGTGGACTGCTTTTTGTTCAGCCCATAACTGAAGAAACTGAAAACTCATTATCTTTTTATAAGCTGTGGATGAGAAAAGAAAAAAAATCTGTTTGGCCTTTACGATTCCATGCCATCTGGTACTCTTAAACCAACAAACAGCAGCACACAGATTTACAGGTGCAAAAACTGAGTGGAAACAACTGCAGAAAATCTTCTTACATAATAATCTTCAGCGCAATCAGTTTCAATTTCGCATCGTTTATTTACAAAATGGTCTGATGAAACATCCCCTCCATACTTACAGCTCTCTTGTCACAATACACATGTTGATTTTAGCAATGTTTAATAGCACCATTAGAATATTATTTAAAATCAGAAAGGATCTCGTTGCAGTTACAATGATTCACAATCTTTTACATCCATGGACGAAGTAACTTTGAGCACACTAGGACTGTTTGCAGTTCCACAGTACAGATTCCTGGGTTCACACAAGGCATTTGCTGAGTTACCAGTTATGCAGGGTACCCAGAGTCAGTAGCTACTACAAGAATCTTCGAGCCACAAAGTTTAGACTTCCACCATTCTTGTATAAAGTTATCTCCATACTGTTTTCAAACAAGGCAATCATGCTGAATACTTTTCCAGTGCTTGTCTTCAAAAGAAAAGCAAAAAAGAGAAACCAATTAAGCTTTGCTTTCACTTCCCTTGCTTCTTTCTCAGTCAAAGTTCTAACCCCAAGTTTTGTTGAACACGAGCGAATTCAGCCCTCTGCTGTGTCTCCACAGCCCCAAGCCTGCTGGGGCCAGCTGGAAGGAAGGCTTGTTGTGGGGCAGTTTAGATGCAGCTGGGAGCAGGCCAGGGGCCTGTTGGTAACCAAAAACACCACGTCCCTAAGATGGCACCCACTGTGTTATGGGCTTGTTTACAGAGAATGGAGAGCTGAAGCCTCTCTTAAATCACACCTGAGAGACAAACTCAATTCTACCCTAAGACTGAGCCCATGAGGGGCAAAATACCACTCAGAATGATCAACAGGATCAGGCTGCATATGGAGTTGTGTACAAAGAACATGTGTATATGTACTTTGTGAAACTCCCAACAGCCATGACAAACTTCAGGCAGGACTACAAGCTTACCTTCCAAGAGAATTAAGTTTTGTCTTTTCTTGCTTTTCTTCCTATCATCAGAATTAATTTTTTTTCTCTACATCAGAACATTCAATGGAGAAATTAAAAATATTGCAAAGATACCTTAATATCCAAAGTCATTCTGGGCGACAGCTCTGGAGGGAACAATATAGAAAATTGCTCTCTGCCAGTGAGTCCCAAAGTACTTGGATTTTCCCCAGGAAGAAACTGAAGTGGAGCGATGCCAATTCCAATCAGCTGACTCCTGTGAACCTTCTCATAGCTCTCAGCTAGGACAGCTTTAACACCCTGCAAAAATACAAGCACAGCAGGCAGAGTGAAACACAGAAGTGACCTTCAAACACAGATTATGTCCAACATCTCACAATTCAAACTCAAGAGCAGAGAGACTGCTTTGCACAGAGCCCTTTAAGTACCCTGGTGACATCTTTTAGCGTCCCAGCCAGATGGAAGCAAACGAGCCAAAGCAGCCCATGCAGTGTGAAATGGAATTTGTTACAGACAGTGACCATGCTGGAGTTAACAGGACATGAATCAATGGCTGACTTGGAATATATTCTCAGTATCAGTGGAAATTAGTCTCCAACAGTGAGATACTGAACACCCCATGAAGACCAAACAGAGGTCAGCACAGACAAATGCCTGATTTGTCTCAAAGTCTGGTATCCAAGAGAGTAATTAACATAATGAGGAAATTCAGATCTATCCTGACTAGAGATTCTCTCCCACAAAGATTCTAACAAAGAAATTACACAATGTGTTTTAGGTATTTCCAGAAAAAACAAAACCACCCCCAATCCCAAACAAACCATCAGTACCAGTAAAAAAGGCCCTTTTGCAGCCCAGTCTCTTGAGCTCCCCAGTCCATACTTCTTTCCTGCTAGAATAATTACAGGAATGCCTTCCTTCTGGTACAGCTCTGCTGCTTCAAACACATCTAGCTGTGGAAGGACAAAGTGACACATTTTGAGTGAGCTCTAAACCTGCACTCCTCATTCCAGAGTAGCTGTACAAACAAATATATTCCTACCGTTTGTCCTGATGGGAAGTGAATTGTTTTAGGAGCTGGTTTTCCTATGAATTTATTCAGAAGCTTGATATTTGCAAAGGTACCTCTTGTCATCACAGCATCATTACCTCTTCGAGCCCCATAGGAGTTGAATTCACGAGGTGTGAGTCTGGAATAAAAAGCAAGTTGAAAGAAATAATTTAAAGATTATCTGATTTTAAAGGATATTATAATTTTTTTATAATTACTGCAGCATATCTAAGTCTTCAGTGGAAGATGCAAAGAACTAGACCTCCAACAAATGTAATTATTATAAATCATGAATAATGTATAAACCACTGCTAGGTTATTCACAAGGAAAGCTGCAATTTTAAATTAATTTTCTACAATTTTGTTATGAAGTGCTACAAGCAGTGTGGTACTTACAGAAGAATTATCAGGAGGCTGCTCTAGGAAACAACCCTCTGTACTTATCCTCCTACCATTACCAGCATATTTAATAACATTGACCAAGTATTTTGCTTTTCCACATGTGGTGTCCCCTTTCTGCAGACAGGCGTTTCTGGAGGAAGGGGGCAGTGCAGATCAGTTACTGAGCATGTGCAGCATCCCTGTGGCACAGCAGTGCTCACCCTTTGCTGGTCAGGTACTTGGCAGCAGCGCTGCTCCTGGCGATGCTCCCGGCGGGGGAGATGTGATCCGTGGTGACCGAGTCCCCCAGGAACAGCAGCACGTGCGCCCTCTCAACCGCGTGGGGTGAAACTGCTTCTTTGGCCTGGCAGGGCAGGGGGGACACAACAACAACACAAGGCACAAAAGGAACATCAAACGTCTTCTTCCAGCAACCACAGACATCAAACACATCTGCAGTACAGGAAGGGCCCACTCATTCCACAGACACAAACAGTATTTAAAAGACTGAGAAATATTAGTGATAATTAAATTTGTTAGTTCAACATTGAAGCTTTACTGGAATACCTATTCCTTTACTTAAATGCGATGCATATAATCTGGTGGATAGATCCACTGTACTTACAAGTTTGTCAAAAAAGGAAGGACATCTAATATAAGTAGATTTTAAATCCCAGGGAAATAAAGTTGACTCTGGTGCTTCCAGTAAATTCCATCGTTTGTTTCCTTTCTACAAGAAAGAAAATTAAACAAACAGAACAGAAGTTAGTTTATTGTATTTTTACACTCAAAAACTAAAGACATACTGGTGATTTTATTAATTGCTATTATTTAGTAAATAATTTTCTATTACATATTACAAGTTACCTCACTGGGTATTACCTAGGAATCGCTTCTGAATTCAAATACCCATCTCAGTTAAGCCCTCTGTTACCGTAACAGAAATAAATGGCAAACCCATCACATTCAACTGCAGGATATTATAAAGCTACAATGAAATGCAACCTTTAAATTATGTAGAACAGACCATTCTTACCTCCATTTTTTCTTTCAATTCCTTAAACATGGATGATATAACACACTCTTCCTCCACTGTGTGAAGTTCTTGGCGGGTGGGCCAAATATCTCGTAAGTAAATACTTTTGCCGTTAAAGCCAGTGCCTGAGTAAGATTTTAAACACAACAGTAGTTTGAAAGAATAAAATATTAGATTTGAGATTTGTATTAGAATATAGACGTGTATATATTCAGGCCTGCAGAGATGGTACCAGATAGGCAAAGAATTTGACCAGTTAAATGAATGCTCTGCTTTAGCCACGAGCAACCCGAATATGGCTGTGCTTTTTCTTCAAATGCACTGGGTCTGGGTGCTGCAAATATGTGCAGCAATCTGTGCCCACGTGCTGCAGCTGCAGGAGCAGCAGCTGCAGGAGCAGCAGCTGCAGGAGCAGCAGCTGCAGGAGCACACTCACCCAGGGGCTCGGTGTCGAAGTCGATGCGCACGGTGCCCGCGATGGCGTAGGCCACCACCAGCGGCGGGGACGCCAGGTAGTTGGCACGGACACAGTCACACAGGCGGCCCTCGAAGTTCTTGGTGCCAGACAGCACCCCACAGGCAATGATGTCACCCTGAAAGGCACACCCAGACACACTGCTCCAGCCTCTGGGTATCAACAGCTTATGCTGATGGCTAAGTCAGATGCACTTCTAGCATTCCACTTCAGGTATTTACTGAAACACTACAACTGAAAGGCATTTTGCTCTCTCCCACTACCCCTTCTCATTTTTCCTTCTGACCCTCTGATGTGCTCTCCTGTCACTTTGGCCAACTCCTCTCCTGCCATTTATTCATTTTATTTTTCTTCTGCTTCAGAAGACAAAAAAGCTGTAGCTGTTTAGACACTGCTGCTTAAAATTATTCAAGCCCATAGCTCTTTAAAACCCTCCTCTTATGAAACAAACTCTACACATTGCATCCCCTGCAAGATTAGATCTATGTATTTATCTCATAATTTAAAACTGTATTCTACAAATACCACTTATTACATTTATTTTACATAGCAAGGAGTTGGCATGGTCTCCCTCTAATGAGCAAATATGGCAACAACATCGTGCAAAGTCCAAACCAAAAATGAAGTGGATCACTGTATTTCTAGATTGCTTAACTGGGTGAGAAATACATTTCTGTGTTCAACAACCCAGCCAGAGCTTTACCTGTTTTATTGCATTCCTGATGGCTTCTGGCAAAGGGGCCGTGTTCCCGACACAGGTGGAACACCCATAACCAACAACCTCAAACCTACATGGGAAAAACCAATCAAGTCATACACGGTCACAAGCAATTTGTTAACACAACTGCTTTTTCTTTTATTAACAATCCCCAAGAATTTTTTTGTCCTTTGACAGTTAAAACTTTTTAGAAAATGAACAGCAGATCTTACATGTCACTGATGCAAGCCACAGCCGGGCACTGTTACAGAATATTGAACGTATTCTGTTACTGATACAGAGCAACCAAACACATACTAAACAACCCTTGACAGCAGCAAGGATAAGAAAAGACTAATACAGACTGTCCTGATAAATTTGCATCCAGCTTCCACTTTTAAAATACATCATCAAGTACATCCTGTCCTGCAAGTCACTTAAAATGAAGTAATTTGTGACTGGAAAAACAGAGCTCTGATGTATTAGAGCTACACATCTTAAATTTGGAAGTGGGACTACAATGAAGCGGAATAATTTTAAGTCAGCAAGTAAGTAAAATGGCAATCTAATAAGTTAGGAATTAGCCAACCCCAAATAAACAGCAATCCCATTTATCAGCCTGTACAACTGCCCTGTGTACTGCCTGCCCAAAGCCACCCCGGGGCCAGGCCTTACCCAAGCTTGCTGAGGTATGGCAGCACTCCACTGGAACTGAGGTAATGTGTGACCATGCCACTGCCTGGTGATAAACTTGTTCTGATGTAGGGCTTCACCACCAGGCCAGCCTCCACAGCTTTCTTGGCCAGAAGTCCTACCAAACAAAAAGGAAACAAGGACACAGATTATGATTTGTATATCCCTTCATAGAACATCTATATGCTTCTACCTTAGTTAAATCAAGCATAAAAAACCCCAGAGGATTAGACAACTTTCAGTTTTTTAAACTATTCAAGTAATTACTGGCCTAAATAAAGCTTCATAATTCATAACAATACCATGCATGTTTTTCTTCCCATTCCTGGAAGGTAGACACCCATTTTAATTTCTCTAAGACAAATCTCTTTGCCATGTTCTAGCTGACAGTGCCAATCCAGTCAGTCTCCAGAAACAGAGATTGTGTCTCCAGCCACATACCCCTAAGGGGAAGCTCACCTTGGCCACAGAGGATCTTAAAAAGAGGTGAGCAAGGTCTGACAGATGAGCTGCTCCAGCAAAACATCTGCAGCTTGTGAAGGTGTGGCAAATCCCCCTGAAGCAGTGACAGAACAACTGTTCAGCAGTACAGAGTTTCTGTCCTGGCTGTGGCATCACAGCTCATCATCCAGGCCAGGCTGGAAGCTAAAGCTCAGCTCCTGCACCAGCTGTGCCACTGTGGGCATCCACCTGGAAGAAGCCCTAGAACTGCTTACCTGCTATCATACTACCACGTGTAAAGATTTTATAATTACTCCTCTTAATACTGCTTTATGGGACAAACTTAGATTGTATTATGGAAATGCAGCTTTCCCTATATAACCTCCAGAACCTACAAGCCAAGGCTACAAGTCTCCAGTTTCAAACCTGCAAAGAGTTTCAGTTTCATACCTGTAAAGAGAACCTACAAAAGTGAAGGTGAGGGCTGTGAAGCATGAGAGCACCAGTAAGATCCTGAGCTGTCTGATCCCAACATACCTGCAGCAAGCATGACAGATGGATTGCAATTGTTTGTGCAGCTGATGACCGCAGCAATGACAACGCAGCCGTGGGACAGCTTGTATTCATTTCCTTCATACTGAACAGGCACAATGTCATTCTGCTTCTCAGCTGCAATCTGAAACCCTTTAACACCAGACTGGATGACAAAAATACAGGTTAGCAGCTGTTACAGTACAGAAAGGATGACATTACAGCAAGACCAAGTGAACACTGGCTTTGAAATAATACCCAGCTGTGCCACTAGGAGCCCTTACATGGATTTTAAAAGCAGCCCTCAGTTCATGCCCCTCTGTCTGTCCCCTGTCTCACAGCCTTCTTCCTTCACAACTGCTTTAACTTTGCAACAGTGGTGCACACAGTCAGTCTGTGAGTGGCTGTTCCACAGCTCACTTCCTCCTGTACATGGAGGAATATCCCCTCAGGAATACATGTTTACTCTACTCAATGCTTGCTCCTGAATTGGAAGTGTGTCCAAGACTTTAATTGCAAGAGGGTGGTAACTAAACCAGAGAAGGTCAATTGGCATTTTCCACCCTTACCTGAGTGCTCTTCAGCACACACAACCTCCAGAGGTCCCTTTCAACCTCAACCTTTGCCTTCCACCATCAGCTACGATGTGAACCACACTACCACAGGCCTCATTATAAGCTGTTCCTAATACTGCTGCCAATCTTGAACTTTAATGATAAATGAAATGAAAATAAAATTAAAATGAAGGTACATTCCTATGTTAGCTGCACTCTTCAGATACCCATAGATATCCCTAACCAAAAACAGTACCTTCAAGTAAAAACATTCACTCTGTGAAGACAAATTAAGCTGTAAGCAAAAAGCATTTGCTAATCTAAGAACTCAGAACACTCAGCTACAAATATTGGCAGTCTTTCTGCATCTCCTTTAAGGTATGATGCACCTCCTTAGGGTAAATTCTGTTTTGGAAGTTAAGTAATACACAACTGTTTAAAAAAACTGAATAAGTGAAGATGTTTGCTAACCTCACATTATGGACTTCCTAAAGTTCCTTCTCCCTAGCAATCTAAACTGTGACATTAAGGACTTTGGGAAGCTCATATTCCTGCCAAACACACCTCTGATTTACTCCTGGGATGCCTGTCAAGCAAGAACAGAACACCCTAGACAAGCAGTTGTGGAGCAATAAGGAGGGCTCAGCAGATATGCAAGGAATAGATAACATTTATTCATGTGAATGACAGGAAATACCTTTTGAAGTGAGCATCAGCAATACAAACCTTTTCATTTAAGCAGGCTTGGAAGTCACTTTTCATGTTATTAACAGCCACTCTGTCTTGGGATCTCTTGGGGCCACTGACACATGGAATTATAGAACTTAGACTAACTTGCACTACCTAAGAAACCAAGAAACAAAAAGTGCAGGCATTACCAACCCCAGCCCAGCAGTGCATGTGACTATACTCCTGAGACACCCAGGAACTCTTGTTCCAAATGTCAATGTTTCCATACATTAAGAACTCTGGCATTCCATTTTCAGCACTACTCTCTGCATTCCTCTTATTCCAAGCATTTTAACATTATCCCTAACTTTGTACCATTCCCAGTCCTTGGGATGACTGGAATTCAGTATCTGTTAGTTGACATAATGTTCCTGTGATTCCCTTCTTATCCCCACCCCCTCTGTTTTACAAACTCTGCTTTCTCAAAACTGTGAGTTAATAAATACAACTTTGCTGAAAGCGATGAAAGTTACAGGGGGAGTCGAGACTGTGGAATCATCAGTAGTTATTTATGAGAATCAAACTACTCCTTTCAAGCATACCTGGGAATACTCAGGCTCTCTGGAAGAACTCTCATCATTTCTAAATAACTTCACAGCTTTAAGATATGCTTCTGTGACTTCAAGCTTGGCCTTATCAAAACCTAAGGAAGTTCATTTCAAACATGAGGAAAGTCACATTAAAGACATAAATAAAATAAATCACAACTTTCAGACACTCAGATTGTTATAGGGGTAACATTCAAAGTACTTTTTTTTTCAAGTACACCACTTCCATATCCCAACTTCTATTTAGGAATGACACACAAACAAAAACATTTATTAATTATGACTTTTTTCTAAATTAGCTTGTCTTCTTATGTCAAGGAACAAAATAAGCTATTCCAGCTCTAGCAGTGGTAACTCTAAATTGACAGTTGCATCCCTGAAGTCCATAAAGCTTTTCTGTGTTTAGTACAGACCCTGTGCCTAGCTGAGAACAGCCAGTACTGCTGGCTACTCTTCCAAACCCAGTCATTTGCTCTGCACTGATCAGACAAAAATGCTTGCTATTGAAAGCATTTAACTCTAATTTGAAAGTGACAGGTTTCAGTCTCAGAAAGTCTCACTCATGAATGAGCTTTTTTTGGCATCTGTCACGCTGTGGTTTTCTGTTTGCAGTAGCTTGATAAGGAATGATCCTCCTTGCTTAGCTTGAGATGCCAGTGAAATCATGCACTTCAAAGGGAAACACAAACCACTGGGAAAAATCAGAGACGTTCAGATTTGTTCTGCCGTTCCACTTATTTCTAGTGATCATTTTAAACTTTGATTTTGTAGGGAATCTCCAGGTGTTTATGGGATCCATTTCAAATCAAGAAGACTTGCATTCCATACATATTTCAAAATGAGTGAAAACTTCTTTAACATTTTTATAAGCTTACATATGCTTCCAAAAACCAGGGCTCTGGATGTTGGAAAGCAGTATCATGTTTGTAAATCAGGATTTGGGTAACTGGACCTGACTGGACACAAACCTCAAGCACAAGTCTAAATCCACATCAGAGATCTACAGAAAAGCACCACGTAAGAATTAAGGAGTTTTAAGCAAAAACTCAATAGTTCTTACATTGGGTTATTCTGCAGAGCAAGAAACATACATTACCACAACTGAAAAACACAATTACAATGAATCATTGCTTTAGTTTAATGTTTACCTGCATGCTTTAAGTGCTTCAATGTCACATTATCAACAGGGAAAAAACTCAGAATAGCACCATATTCAGGACACATATTTGCTATTGTGGTTCGGTCTGCTACGGACAGTTGGGAAACACCACTTCCAAAAAACTCAACAAATTTTCCAGCGACATCAGCTTGTCTAAGATGCTGTTGGAAAGAACATACAATGTCTGCTACATGAAGAGGTACAGTGCCAACTATGTTTGTCACAATTCACAAGATATGAGCATTTAAAACAAAAAGTTGAAACCCTAAGGCCTATGTTTGCAAAAAAAAAAAAATTATAAAAATATTATTAATTACTTTTAGTTAAAGAGGGTCTATAAATAAACCACTATAGAGAGGAAAGAGAAAAAACACCCACTACTTCAAAGGACAAGCAAATAAAAATGGTGAGAGATTATTTGTACCTTTCTGCACTGCCATGATTGAAGGTATACTAAAAACACTCCCTGCATTTAATTCATCTCTCAAACACCACAGGTACTACTTGCAACAATCTGTCTTTCATTTGAAATGCATTGAACTCTTACCTTTGTAATGCTGAGGACAATGTCTATGGAGGTGGCAAAGGGGCTGACTGTGCCTGTGAGCTCACAGCCCACCACCTCGGGCAAGGTGAGCGTGAGCGGCATCCCCAGCATCACCGCCTCCGCCTCGATGCCCCCGACGCCTGCAGGGACAGAGGGACAGCTCTGCACACCTCGACCAACCTACACTCAGTGTGTGCAGGTCCTAAACATCACAAACCCCTTCATATTTAGCCTAAAGACTCATGACAATAAACATATTGCTGCCTTTCTCTCACAAGCAAAGGGCATCATTCCATTCCCAACAAGGACACCGCAAGAAATGTAGAAGTTCCATTAAATATTTGCACATCAAAAATGAAATCAAGCAAGACTATTGCTAAGTTAGACACCACAGTCAACCAGAAAATATTTTATATCTAAAATTAATTTTCTGAGAGAAAAGAAACCTTCATGCAAACTTCTGCTGTACAAACAGCACTTATTTTAGTATCAGCTGGTTTTTGGCTGTTTTCTCTTTAAATTAAAGAGTGGTTTATCAAGGGAAAGAAACGTTAGTCAAGGCTACTAGCAGACAAAAACCATTCAGAACAGTAATTCAAAACAGTCTGTTATGCTTGAGACACAAACACCCAGTGCAGCTTTAGTTGCCTTTGCAAGAGCAATGAAGTTGTGAGCATACTTACCCCAGCCCAAGATACCCAAGCCATTTACCATGGTTGTGTGCGAGTCTGTGCCAACCACGCTATCGGGGTGCAGGAAATCCTGAACGTCAAAAACCACTCGCGACAAATACTCCAGGTTCACTTGGTGTGCAGTCCCAGTCTCGGGTGGAATTATGGAAATATTCTCAAAAACTTTTGAACTCCACTGCAATTTTTCCAAAAGGAGAAGAAGAGTTGCATTTTTTTCAAAGCTATATTCAATTCTTAGAACATAACTAAAAAGACAAAATGAAGACACAGTAAAAGAGTCCTTCTATTTACCCAAGAGGCTCTTGTCCCTTTGTCAGAGGTGTGTGATCTCCTTGGACACATTCTTAATCATCAACAAAAGCTTTCACTCAATTCCTCTGAAGGCTGAGTCAGTAAATCACGCCTACCTTCCAACAGCAGGGCTGCAGAAATCTCTTACCTTCCAGTTCACACAACTGGTTACAAGCCCACCTAAGACTGGTATTCAGACACTAGGACCTAGGCACTTGTATCTATAGCAGAATTTATATTTACAGCATAACTGAGTTTAGGTTTGACACTCCAGGGTGAGACAGCTTATAAATTCAGGATGGGACACTTAATAGAGCTGGAAACTTGGAACAAGATTCAGCCTGGCCACTTCCTTCTTTAATAATGAAAAACTAACTTGCAACTTTCAGGAAGAAACCTCTCGTCTACATCCATGAAAAGAGTTCTAGATGATTGCAGTGAGCTCCTAAACCACATCAAATTAGAGGACAAGCATCACACAGCAATGTTGCAGAGCCCTGTCCAGCAGCAGAGAAGCTGATGTTCACCACAGGACTTCTGCTGCCCAGTGTGAGAGCAGCCATGGCTGAACACTGATCCCCACTCTACACTTCCCACTTCAGGAGCTTTTGTTAACAGTTATGGATAAATGAGCCTTTCAGCCAGAAACTCACTGTAACCTAAGGCACTGAGCTCATGAAAGGCATTAAAAACACTAATGCTTCATAAATCCCCACTGAAAAAACCAAACCAGAGTAAACTTCTCCAAGTTAGAAAGTCAATTTTCTGTTCTTGTTTAAGTTCAGATTTGAAAACCTGACATTTCCAAATGATTACATTTAATTTATCATCTAAACCTGAATACTGGTAGACAAATGACTCTTAAAGCCCAAACCACAAAGCCTACAGGTACACAGACATACCTTAAAAAATTGAAGCCTCTCTCTATTTCTGCCAAATTCCATCTCTTGATTTTTCAATACTGTCTCAGGCCTAGGAAGAAAACAAGTTTTCAAATACTGTCATAATTTATTTCAAATTACAGAAGAACAAGTTGTAGTTTTAGTTTGTTTGATGAAAGACTTATTTAAGCCTGCAGAACTCTTTGAAGAGGTTTATTAGAACAAAGATAATTGCTTCCCTGCAGCAAGCTTTCTGTAAACAGTGAGAAACAGCTGATTTCATATGTGCTGTGTCTGAGAATCTGTTTTGTTCTAGGTATGGTTTGCCTAAAGTGGGTGATCTCAGAAATACTTTAAGAGATCTATTCCAAGCATGTGCTACAATACACGGAAGCTTTTTTACCCCCATCAGTTGTCTCACAGGCTGCACATCTCAAAACTCCATACATTAAAGAACCAACATGCTCACTAGTTCAATTGTAACTACCCCCCAAGGGTATTTCCCTCCAAGCCACAAGTTCTTCTTCACAAGTACTCATCAGTATAGTCTCGTAAAATGAACTCTGCTTTAGTATGTGCTATTTATTAAGATACTGATACTTTCTGTAACAGAATAATCCATTCTTTAAGAGGAATAACCTCTGCTTTGCGCTGCAGAACAAGGAAGGGAACACACTTGCTCTGTACCAGGAAGGAGGTCCTCAATCTTTAGAAGTGTATTTTACAGTCATGACCCTTCCCTTTCTTCTCTGCAGCAGCAGGTCAGCAGCTCTCCTGCCTCACCAGGCCCTGAGGGACAGCCAGTGACCACACCGCAGCTCCATGAACACAACTGCTGCTGTGCTGCCAGAACACCAACACTGCTCAAAACACTCCTACACCTGCACTGAGCAGGAACATTCCCACATCTGTAACCACAGCATTCCTCACAACATCACTGTGGGATCCAGATCTGATCAGCTCTTTGACTGTAACCTGTCCAGCACAGGCAGATAGGGATCTGAGCAGTCCATCAGACACAGATGCAGCAGCTGAAGGAAGAGGATTGAGTGGGGCACAACTGCTTGTAAATAACACAGAAACCTGGGAGAGGCACAGACATGAGGCTCCCCTGGGCTGCTGCACAGGCTGGGTGGTTTCTGAATTTCAACTCAGTGACAGATGGGCTGTGAGATCCTGTACAGGCTGGGGGATGATGTACAGGCTGGTTCTTAGTTCTTTAAGAGCCAGAGACTTCTGAAAAGTTATTATGAAAGTCTGTGAGTTACTTTTAGAAATAAATTAATGCTTGATTGAGTTCTTCACTCAGGCTTGCTTTGCAACAGACAGAGAATTACTCCTATGCTTAGCTGTTGTTGTAAAGAAATGAGAGAACTACTAATATTTAATTTAAAAGTCACAGCCATGAGCCAACAGGTGGCCATCTGCAGTTGTGTTCAGTAAAGCTCTTCTTGTAAAAAGAAAAATTTACTGTAGACTAATCTGTTACATCCAACCTACTTCTAGACACTGAAACAACTTTTCTATGGCATGGGTGAAAACTACAGAAGGACGTTTAAAAAAATAATCCCATTTCCCTGAGCTGTGCTAGGCAGTGCCCCACAACAAAGAGGTACAGAACAATTCAGCAAAGGAGCTTTCATACTCAGGCACGGGCTGCAGGTGGAAGGGGCAGAGGATGGGCGTGTTCTCGATCTGCGCGGAGAAGGGTCCAGGGCCGCGGCCGAGCTCCCCCGCGCCGCACGAGCCCCGGCAGCCGCTGTGGCCCCGGCACGGGGGCGCCTTCCGCGGCTGCGCCTTCAGCGGGGACAGCCGCGCCAGCGGCTTCTGCTCGCCCCCGCCGGGGTTCGGAGCGTTCTGGATCGCACTGCAACACCAAACACAGCCTGCATTCAGACACCGCCGATCTGCTGCTTTGTGCACACCCCGCCCCCCGCATTGTGTTCTCTGCAATCCCTTCAACAGATTATAAAATGGTATCTGAAAAAACAGAGTTATTTTATTACAACCCTGTTGCAAAGTAAACTACCACTGGATAAGCTCAGTTAAGTAATGTAGTGTGGTAAGAAGTGAACAGAACTGGATTGTCTGAAAGATTAACACCAAACAACGCCTTCCATTTGTTCACAACAGATCAGAAATCTTTATAAACAGCATTGCAAAGGCTGAACTCAGAGTTTTAGACTTGGAAGGTGTGGCTACAGTCTCATCCAAATGGTAGACTGAACTTGTTTCTTTTTTTTAAGACAATGCTTTACTTGCTCTGTTAAAACTACAGAGGAATGATCCCAGGCAAATCTTTCTCAAGGAAATAAAATGTAGCCTACGCATAATTAGGCTTTTTATACAAATTCTCAAAGGTGCAGATAAATTGTATACACTACTCAAGCCAGGTTTTCTTTTTTTAATTAAATCGATATAGCAGACTACCCTCTGTTTGTGCAACATTCAGTCTCTGAAGGAGAGCAAGGAAAGTTTATTGTGAAAAAGGAATGACTTTCACCTCTCTTCACAATTATTAAATCACAAAATTGCAACAAAAGCTCCTGCTTTCTCCTGCCAGATCCTCAGTTATCAATTGCAGGGCACTGCATGGCCTCAGAGGAGGCCCTGTGTGAATCCCACCCAGGCCAGCAGGCTGTGACCCACAGATGGGAGCTCTCTGTGGAAGCAGCACAAGCCACCCTGCAGGGAAGGGTTTCTTATCACAGGCCAGCAGCTGCTGAGCCCCCACAGCTTCCCAAAGGGACGCTCCAGAGGCCGGATTTATCATCACAAAGCAGCACGTGGACACCTCGTGCCAACTCTTGGGCTGCCTGATAATTTTAGGCTGTCCTAATTGCAGAGGAATCAGCTGTCCCTCTGGACCCGGCCATGGACAGAGCACAGAATTGACACAACACATCTGCACCACAACAGATCATCTGCAGCTTCTTGCTCTTCTAGCACTCAGCAAACTGAAAGCCTGTGAGTATTTGGAAGGTTGACAGAAATGACTCACACATTCATGTCCTTTGACCACAGGCTTTTTCCCCGTGAACTTTTAAAATTTCCTAAGAGCCTGAGCAGTTTATGCAATTCTGCTTGGGTTTTGGAAGGTTCCACAATTGAGAGGCAGGGGAGAAGGTGAAAGGAAGCTGCATTATTTAGTATTTACTTCAGCAAACACTAAACAAAAGCTCCAACTTCTTCTCTTTGCAGTATTTATGTTTCTAGCAAAGGCAGCCCCAGGCTGCATTCATCACATCGCTGCCTGTCAGACAAGGAAAACCACACTGGGAGCTTTCCAGTCCCCTTACTTCTCTGGACTTCTCCAAGTACACTTCTCTCTCTGAAAATATCTGCAGCCTCATTTATCTGGTGTTAAATCAAAGCCCATAAAAACCCCAAACCAGTCACAAGCCATGGGCTGCAAGGACAATCTTTCAATATGCCCAGTAGAACTGCAGGCCCCTTCTCTGGAGCTGTGACAAGGCGGCCACGTTTGGAAAAAAAGTTCTGTTTAACTTGAACAATAAAATCAGAGCAAAGCAAAATAACCAACGCCCCCTGCCTCATCCTCTTGAGACATGTTATTTTCTGGAAACCATGCCAGATCCCGTTACTACAGCAAAATCTGGCCCAGGATTTGGATTATCAGTCAGCTTCACCCATAAGGCCTCACAAATATTTTTTCTCTCCCTCAAGAGTGCTTATCCATTTTTATCCAGACCTTTTTCAGATACCACCAGGTGTTGTTTCAGGGATCCACACATGGCAAATGATTTGATGGAATAATAACAAGACCTGAATGGATCCACACTTCAGTGTCAGACAAAAATGTATGACTAATAAAAAAAAAAAAAAAAAAAAGGTATGTTACCATTTGCTGAAATCAATCTGCAGAGAATGGTCAACAGTGAGATCAGTTGGGCAGGCAGGATTGACTTTGACCGGGTCTCCTCCAGCATTTCTCACAGCTTCCCTCATGGCAGCAAAATCCACCATTGCTGGAATTCCACTAACAGAGGGAAAAACAAAAGAGTGAAACATCGTGAGATACCAACTCACTGAAATGCACAAACTTCTTTTTCATTTTACTCAAGTCTAGAACTAGCTACATCCTATTTTGGAAAATACACCTGTTATTCTCTAAATTTTAAAGGACTTGAACCATCTTTAAAGTCCCTGGAGCTGGTACACCTCTCAAGGAGCAACAGCAATGCACCAAACAAGAGCATGGGACCATGTCAAAGATAACCACACTTCTCTGGTGTCCTGCTTTGCTTCCCAAGTGTGATGGTTCTTCAGCACAGAAGGCATCTTTGGACACTCCCTACCTTTAGAACAGAACTTTGCTGTGCAAGACACATTGAACACCTCAGCATTTATCACTTGTCTAACAGAGCCATTTCTGAAGCTCGGAGCATTTCACAATATTCCTGTTGCTGTACAAACCAGAGGTGATGTTTCTAGAACACAGTACTACATAAATCTTACTGGCTTTGCCTGCTAAGCAGATGCTACCTCATTTTTATTATCATCATCATTCCTTTTTTTAATTATCTCACTTCTTAATAAATAGATAGAGTCAGCAAGACAGTTTAAACTGAGTATTTGCAAATTGCTGAAGGACTGCCCTTTTAGCTATGCCATAGTCAAACCACAAAGAAAATTAATATCCTAAGAGGCTGCTTTTTCAATGTATGTATTATTCATGGATTTGACTGGATTACTCATTGTGGAGTAGGCAATATTTAATCTTCAATTATCTCAAGGAAGAACTGCCAGTGACAGTGTGATGGCTGCAACCAAAACATCCCCACTTCCGTTTGTGTTCTGGCTCTTATCCTGGCAAGTGTTCTCCGCAGGCTAGCAGTTTCAGCCTTGCCAGCCTGCCCCAAAGCCAGAGCACTCCACAGAACAACTCCTAGCCCTGAGCACATGGAATTGTCATGAGGAATCTCCTGCACAGCAGAGGCAGTGCCCAGGCTCCCACCTGGGCATCAAGAGGGGAGGTGTGATTTATTCTCACGCCGAAGAACTGAACACAAAGTCAGTGAGTTTGCACAGGTTCTTCTGGGGGTTTTGCACACACACACTTACGTGAAGTCTTGAAGAACAACTCTGGCAGGACAGAAGGGCACTTCAACATGGTTCTGTTTTGTTTTCCAGTCCAAGATGTTCATAGCATCCGTTTCTTTCACTAGGAAGCCATCGCAGTGGCGGACACTGGACTCAAACAGCACTCGGATGGAGTAAGGCAGAGAATCTGGGGAGAAAGGGACAGACCCCGTGAGAGCCGCAGTCACAGCTTACACAGCTTGCTGAACTGCAGTCTCACATTTCAAAGGAATTCCACTTTTCTAGGGTTTGGAAGGATGAGAGCTCCAGGAGGCTGCTTTCCCAGCTGCCTTTGGGTTTGATCTCCCCTACACAGCACGGAGCAGAGCTGCACAATGTACACATTGCTGTGTTACCCCAAGGGCTTGGCCACGCTGCTCACACGGTGACATTCAATAAGGTATGCTATGCTGGCATGGCAGAGATGCAAGGAATATGGACCTGGGATTACCGACCAGAGCTGCTCAAAAGCAACAACTTCCACAATACTCAAAACCATTTTAACTGTGGATTTCACCATTCCAAGAGACCAGCCAAAGCACCCAATGCCAGAACACTATTTAATAAACACTGATACAAAGACCAGAAACTATTCTGCCATGTGCCTCTTTAAAAACTAATGCACTTCATAAAATATAAAGAAAACATTTCATTAAATACAACTTGAGTTAGTTTGCTACTGATATGAATAAAGGTACTGACAAGCAGCAGTTTCCTTCACAGGAGAAAGAAAAAAAGGAAATGGAAATGAGAATGAATAAAGAGGGAAGAGAAAAAAACCCTAACGTCATTATTGACTGCAAACAAAACAAAATAACCACTAAAGAAAAAAAAAATCAAGATTAATTGACATTTCTCCCCCAAATCCCACTATTTTCAGTATCATTCAAGCAGGCATAGCTTCATAAGAACAGAGAGAAATCAAAAAAAAGTTAGCTGAAGGAAGGTGAAACAATTAAGTTCAGGCTTTAATAAATGACAAAGTTTGGTGGTCTCAACCTAATCCAGTGGTTTGTTCACAAACTATTAATATAGAATTTGCTGACTCTGTTCTCACTGTTGTCTACTCAGACAAGTCGCTATTTTGAGTTTAAGATTTGAGTAAATTTGAGTACAGAGATACCATCCAAAAGGTCTAATGAACCTTCATGGCACCACTCCCTCGATTTAAAAGCCAGGTTCCCAGAGCAGACCTTGCCTGCCTTGCTGTGGGTTACAAAGCTCCCTGCCCCAGGGGCTGCTCAGCCCCAGCCCTGCAGGAGCAGCTGCCTCTCCCCAGGAGGCACCAGCAGCTCCTATCTCAACAGGGAGTGCAGTGTGGGGCTCCCCAGGGAACAGGAGAGCTCCAGGAACCACATCACACCCAGCACAGGAGGCTCTGGGGCTGCAGGCACAGCTGGGCTGGCTCCCCCAGGGGCGATCCTGCCTGGGCTGTGGTGCCCAGCATCTCCCAGCACTGCGGCCCAGGGAGGCCTGGCCGGGCACAGGAGGGGACACTGGCACTGGGCACAGGGGAAAAGCAGCTCCCAGGGGCAGCTCCCAGCATCATGGGAGGCACTGCTATCTCTGTCCCCCCAGACTGGCACAGCTTAACCATCAAACCCCAGCAAGAGCCTGGTCTAGATCTCCACATGTCCTCTCTGCCCTAAATCCTTTGGAGCTCTTCTCATTTTCCCCATAAGTCTTAAACGCTAGAAAACTGGCAACTAAATCAATTAACATTTACATTAGTAATCTGATTCATATCAACCGGCAATTAATGCCAAATTACAGTCAGAAGCCCCAAGGCAGAGGGCAAACAGGTAAAACTCAAAGTGTTCCAGGAACAGATCACACACAGTGAGCAATTGCAGAAGCTGGAGTTGCCAGCAGTGCTGCCCCACACTGTGTCTAGGTGTTATTTAGTATTTTGCCATCCTGAAGTTAGCAGGGGGTTCCAGCTTCTGCACAGAAGTTTCCATTGGAACACAAAGACCCTGTTAGGCTGGTCAGACTCCTGAGAACACCTTCAGAACACCCGCTGCTGCTGCCAGCTTCATGGCACATTTCAGCAGGGAGTTGTGTATTGCTGTTTCATTTCCACTCCTGGCGTGAGGCTTTTCACAGAAGTGCTGTGAGCAGCCTGGTGCTGTCACTGCACAGCCCTGCTCCTCCCTGCACCAGGGCAGCAGCACACGCAGCCTCTCCTCGCGGGTGCTCTCTCAAGATTGACTTTGTTACTACAGGAGGGGAACTTTGCAGGAGCCCACAGCTGCTGCACAAAGCTTCAGCAGACACTGTGCCTCCCTCTCTCTTCTCTTTAAACAACATGGAGTTAATAACTGTGGTCAAATACATGTTTAAGTGAAATATCCACTGATTTTTTTTGATTCAAGGAGCATATCACAAATTCTGTGCATACATTAGAATTCAGACCTTGCAAAACTGAAAAATGTCCCAAATGCCTTTACTAAGCACCCCATGTAGGTATTAGGGTTTGACATGAAGACAAAGAGAGAGAATAATGCCAGTATTTAGTAATTTGCCATCTTGAAGCTTACATGAGGCCTGCCAGACCAAAGCCTGTTCGAGCTGGCACAGAGCAGAGCTCCCTCCCCACACGTGCAGCACTGGGGGTTTGTGGAGGGCTCTGGCACAGACAGCCCCTGCACTCCAGTAACAAACAGAGCTCACCACAAACCCTCAGCCTGCAGCAGGAGCCACCTTCCAGCAAACACTCCCCCACCACGGGAGGCTGCTGGGGAGCAGAAACCACACCACCAGCAAGCTGCTCTAAACTGCAGGAAAAGCTGCATTTATTTCTGAACCATTAAATAGGAGTTCTTTGGCATTTCAATTTTTTTTCCCCAAAAGTGTAATTCTTCTGATTTGGAATCATGTTGTAAACTGCAGAAACACCCGTACTTTCTTCCTTAATAAAAAAGAGCTACCAGTATTGCCCCTGGCAGCTCCATGCAGCACTAAGGAATGGTGAAATGCTCAGTTCCAAAGGCAGCCCTGAGGAACTGCAGCAGCGGGCAGCTCACTGCGCTCCCACCCCTCACCCCCGCAGCACCGTACCATACTTGGCGCCTCCGAGCTTCGACACATTGTAAAACTTCTTCTCAGGGTGGCTTTCCAAAGCTTCAACGGCGGGCTGGTAAGGGCTTCCTGGGGACAAAGCACACAGAATTACAGCACCAAACAACAGCACTGACCGAGGCCTCACGAAACGAGATTCTGATTCTGCCAGAAATAACGTTCCTCTAGACTGTAAGTAAGTGCAACACGGAAAGGTTTCCAAACGGATTGAGACAGGTCGTGATGTAGGTGTGTGACTAAGGTGAGTTTCAAAAGCATCGCTAATCGCAGGCACACGCAGGTCAGCGCAGGTCAGCGCACAGCCCCAGCACCCCTGACCTTTGTTGTCTCAGTGTGCCATCTACACACGGGATCAGACACCCCGGCGGCGCAGATAAGAGACACGGCTTTTAACGCAGCAGCAAGCACAAAGCACCGGCTGCCGAGCCACGCCAGGGGAACAAGAGACCAAAAGAACCGCGCAGCAGCCATGGGGTGGCCGGAATGAGCAACCCCCGGGAGGGAGCAGACAGCGGGGCGAGGACGGGGCCGCTCTCGTCCCGAGGGAGCCGCAGGGCCCGGGACAGCGCGGCTGGGGGCGCAGAGGGCGCGGCGGCGGGCGGGCCGCAGTGACCGACCTGTGCCGGGAGGGTCCATGGCCCGCCACCATGCCAGCGTGAGGGAGCGGCCCGGGGGCGCCGCCGGCAGCCGCTCTCGCGAGACTGCCCCGCCCCGCGCCGGAGCCGCTCTCGCGAGACTGCCCCGCCCCGCCCTGAGCACCGGGAGCCGCTCTCGCGAGACTGCGCACGCTGTCGAGGAGAAAAGGGCACGAGATCGCGCGAGGCCTCGCGGAGAGGGCGGAAGGGGCCGGGAGCGGGCAGCCCCTGCTCTCGCGAGAGCAATGAAGAGCGCGGGGCGGGGGCGGGGCCGGGCGGGGGCGGGGCCGGGCGAGGGCGGGGGCGGGGCCGTGCGGGGCCGGGGCGGTGGCGGTGGCGCCGCCTGGCGGCGGGGCGCGGTCGCTCTCGCGGGCGGGCGGTGCCCCTGGGGCCGGGGCTGAGGCGGCCCCGCAGCGCACGGCGCGATGCTGAGGGGCGGAACGCACCCTCAAGATCGTATGTTCCCATTTTAAACTCCGTCCCACCTGACGTGTAACGCTTCCAGGGATGGGGCATACACAGCGTCCCTGGACAGCCTGTTCCAGTGCCTCACCACCCGCACAGTAAAAAATTTCTTCCTAATATCTAATCTAAATTTCCCCCTTTCAATTTGCACCCATTCCCCTGTGTCCTGTCACCATAGCTCCTGCCCAGCTCCCCTGTGGGACCCCCTCAGGGACGCGTTGTGAGCTCTGCACACAACCTTCTGTTTCCCCGGCCGAACACCCCAATTCCCCAGCCTGTCGCCATAGGGAGCTGCTCCGGGCTCGCTGCCGCCTCAGGAGCTGCTCCCGCAGCCCCGGCGCCGTCCAGGCTGGCACCGAGCCCGGCCGGGGCTCCCTCAGGGCAGCTCTCACCGAGCCCGGCCGGGGCTCCCTCAGGGCAGCGCTCACCGAGCCCGGCCGGGGCTCCCTCAGGGCAGCTCTCACCGAGCCCGGCCGGGGCTCCCTCAGGACAGCGCTCACCGAGCCCGGCCGGGGCTCCCTCAGGACAGCGCTCCCCGAGCCCGGCCGGGGCTCCCTCAGGACAGCTCTCACCGAGCCCGGCGGGCCTCAGGGCAGCTTCGGGGCTCCTCAGGAAGCGCTCCCGAGCCGGCCGGGGCTCCTCAGGGCAGCTCTCACCGAGCCCGGCCGGGGCTCCCTCAGGACAGCGCTCACCGAGCCCGGCCGGGGCTCCCTCAGGGCAGCTCTCACCGAGCCCGGCCGGGGCTCCCTCAGGACAGCGCTCACCGAGCCCGGCCGGGGCTCCCTCAGGACAGCGCTCACCGAGCCCGGCCGGGGCTCCCTCAGGGCAGCGCTCCCCGAGCCCTGCGGGCACACCGGCCGAGCAGCAGCGCTCGAACACAGCACAGTTCAGGGTGTCCCGCCTCGCACGGCTCACAGGGCACAGGGTGGCCCCTCAGGAAGTGAGTGTGTGCTGTCAGACTTGTCCCAGGGCACCCCATTGGAGTCTCCGTGAGCCGAGTCCTAGCGCGGGGCACGGGCATCACCACAGCCCACACAGAGAGCCCAGTGTTCTACAGCTTAGCCTAACCTGGCTCTTACTCTTAGTCTCTGGTGCTAGATTTCTTCAGAAGGCTTTTTCCTTCTTGTATCTTCCTTCTTTTCTTCTTAAATAAAGATGGATGATGGAATTTTATTTTTGTCTTCATCTTTGGTGCAACAATAGCAATACGTGAGGCCACACTTACAGTGGTGAGCAAGTCAAGCAACAGTCATTTCTCCAGGCTATAAGACATAGATAATACCTAGGGTTTAGACACTAATGCAGCCAGAACCCACCACCAGGCTCAGGCAGAAAAGAAGATTACCAAAAAGATGTCTGCATCTCAGCCTCTAATCAATCCATTTTCCCTTTTGCCTGCGTGTCTTCTGCCCTAAACCTCTATTGCCTTCCTAAACAGTGACAGAGGGGCTTGACATGCTGATTGCAATAGCTATGCTCAAAACTGCACAAGCAACTCTAATTGCGGCCTCTTTTTCCCTGTTCCAGGTTGCAGTGATGTCTGGCCCATCTCTGACAGCCTGCAGGCAGAGGGAAGGAGATGGCTGGAGAATGGGGCTGAGATGTGCCTGGAGGGGCTCCCCAGCCTGTGCTGTGCAAAGCGTGCTCAGGGTGCCCAGAGCCGTCTGTCTTTGAAGAGATCACAGCTGCGTGACACCTCAGGTACAGCTTTGCTCCTTGCTGGAGCAGTGCAGTCCTTTCCCAGGACAGAGCACTGACCAGCAGCAAGGGCCCACTTTGGTGTGTAAGGTACAGCCAGGAAATGAATTTTAGGTAGCACGGAGTATTTATTGCTCACATGCGAAATCCTTTAGCCCCAAATGTTTAGAGGTTTGTGCCCTTCCTACATACCAGACAGATTCTTGGAAATATTCCATAAATATTTGGTTTTAACACGATGTTTGGTTTTCAATTTGTACAGAAAATTTTCTTTTTGCTTATTACCACCTGAGCTACTGCACTGTTCTGCTTACTCTTTTTTATGTGATTCTTTTAGAATTCAGTCCCTTAAGGAAATGTGTAACTGCCTAGGAAGAAAGATGGTTTTGCAGTTTCCAGAATGTATTTTCCATTTTCCAGCTGGCATCCAACATCCTGAAATAAGTCAAATTCAAGGGAGAGCTTATCCAGAAGAAAGCGGGGATGGGTATTGCTGGTTTGTAATTAGAGCTGACAGAAGCAGGCTAAGCAGAGTCTTAGTGAAGAGGAGAATGTGAGTAGAGGGAATTACGTGGTGCTGCTTGTGTGAAAGGCAGTCACTCCACAGGGAGAATTTCAATATTGCTGTTCACTGTATTTCAGCCTTCAGAGAGAGCAGTTTTGCTGTGGAAAAAGCTGAGCTAAATGTTGCTGTCAGGTCTGTATTGCACAGCACTGTCACACAGAGGAGAGGCCACGGCAAGCCAGAGAGAACCCAGTGCAGTGCAGGAAACTCTGCTGGTTGTGCCCTTCCTTTGTGTTCCTGCCTGTTCCCTACAAAGACAGATGAAAGGCAGCAGCAGTGACAGCCAGACAGCACCCACGCCATCAATTCCTCTGCAGGAGAAGGTTGATCCAGGAGTTTGAAGCACAGCCCTTTGGATCAAATCGCTTCTAATCCTGGCTTCCATATGACTGCTGTATCTGAAGCTCAGATGCACTAAACCTCACACTGTTCTTGTGAGGCAGGGAGAGATCTTTAGAGGAAGGGAGTAAAGCTGTTCACCTATGGATGGAAAAAATAACACAGCAACCTGGTTTTATTCCAGCTGAATGAATAGATGAGATTTAGAAAGAAAATTTGGGAACCATCTTTTGAATATTTACTTAAGACATTTAGGTCAGTCCAATCAATTGAGTCTAAAATCCACAAGTGAATGTACAGAGCGGATAAGACACACAGTAATCTGTGCATACTCAAAGTTGGAGCTGGTTGGGGCAGCTGATTAAAAAGATCACAAAGATATTTTGATGTTGTCACATTTCAGTAAGAAACTGAAGAAAGGGTTTGTAAAATTCAGACTGGACAATTTGTAAGAAGAAAATCAAGTGGTCACATTTTCTATGTCTTGTTCCACTGCAGCAAAGCCACAGGAATTAGGTGAGCTGTAACTGAGAACATGGCAGCCTGGATACTTCAGTCAGAACATGGCTGAATGTTTAGTTTTGACACCACATGGTCTGAGATACAATCTTTACTTCTGTAAATTAATTTTATTTTGTAATACAGTATCTTCAGTGCTACCATATCATCTTCAGGAATATGAATGTAAGCTTTGCTTTTTATTGTATATTGCTTATAATCACTGTACAAAATTCCTTGTGTCAAAGTAGATTCATAACTGCCAGAGGAAAAAGCATTTCTCCCTGACACAAGGGTATGGCAACAAGTCTGTGCTGTGTGAGCCCGTGTCACAAAAGACACTGAAAGTCAAGTTCCTTACCCATGCTAAGGCTCCCCTAAGAAATAACACTCCCTAGATTTCTCATACCTGGAGTATTTGTTACCTCAGACTGGTGTTTATTAATTGATTCACTTCTGGCAATTCAAGTTGCTGTCATAATTTTTCCTCTAAAATGCTAGCACTCAGGAAGTAAGAAATTCAATTTCAACCTCTTCTTACAAGAGCTGCCATTTAAACAGAAGTACACAACTCTAACACCCTTCTAAAAGTCCCTCCCTAGCATTCAGCAGACTCTTAGTAAATCAGATGATAAAGCTGCCTTGTGAATGTCTGGAGATAGCACATGAACTGTTCTAAGGTTCATGCTGGGTATATGAAGAGGCTCAAGTACCATGGAAGCTGCTCTTCAAAACTTATTTCTTGGGCTGAGTACATTTTATTCTCCAGACAAAGGAAAGGTGTTCAAGATGATTTTTACATGTGAGAGAAGTGCTTGTGTACAGGATCCTGTGTTTGGGAGAACAGCCTTGCTGTGAAGAGTTTATTGGTACCAAAAGGGAAATTCAGTAAACATGCTTACTTCCAATTACATCATCTCATAGAGGAATAGGATGGCGAACTTTTGCTAATCTGAAACCAGGCACCTATTTCGGGTTGCAGCACTGTTGGGCCTCCTGTATCATTAGGGAGCTTGAAAAATTGCCTTTTCTAGTTACTCAACAGAGTCTAAGTGAGTGCAAAGTCTTTTCCCAGAGATGTCAGGAAGAAGAAGGACTCTTTTGTGCTGATGGCAGATTAACTGAACTCTGAATTGTGAGCCTGAGGTCTTCATTTCAGGAAGTGCAGCAAGCGACTGGGGAACCTCAAGCTCCCCTGCCCAGCTCTTAGAGCAGTTTGTGAAGTATCAGGCTTAACAGCCCTGGAGATCACATCTGGTTTGGTTCAGGCTGTGGTTGTTACTGACATGCTTGTTTTAAATGTATGGCATCTGTTGCCTTCTTTCCTCAACGCTGCAGGAGAGGGGAGGCACAGTTCAGCTTTCTTACCTCAGGAGTTTTCGCAAGCTCAGGCACTGCTGGCCTCTGGAACAAGTGTTTTCCTTCTCAGGAAGGTAGTGCTCACCTGCCATCTGCTCATACACACTCTGGAGAGCCAAACTGCTTTCTTTCCTCACTCACTGCAGGAGAAAGCTTAATTTGGCAAGTACCACTCCGGGCATTTCTCACACCTGCAGGGAAGAAGGTGCTGGGGGTGGGATGCTGGGCACCACTGTTGGCTGCATCTCAGCTGCAGAGAGCCCAGAGCTTTCCTGCCATGCACCATTGCAGCTCTCTCCACAAAAACGGGCTGCAGGCAGGGTGCAGGCAGGGAGGAAGATGGAGCCTCTCTTCTATCACCTCTTTGACTGCTAGAATTAGATCTTCCCTTCACAGTTATTGTAGCTTGCAGGAGGCTGGATCGAGTGGCTCCTGCAGATGGCATCTGCATCCTAGGGATGGAGTGAAATCTAGGCTAGAGCATGGCAGTGCATTAGAGAGATATCAAAGGAGCTTAAACAACTCTGAACCCTACTTCTGTCACTCTGTTGTTCAGCATCCCACTGGGATCGCCCATCTGCAGCTCTTTAGCAGAATAGGAGCTGCTCCAGTCCTGCTGTCCTGGCCTCTGCACAGACACTCTGAGCTATTTTCTTTTAAATTTACACTGTTACTCACTTCCAAGTGCAGTTAGAGTCTTCCAGTCCCTCTTCATCCCTGCATTACTTCCAGAGATTTCTGCACCCCTTTATCCACAGCAGAGGCAGAAACACTTGCTGTTGCTGGTTTTACAGTCCTCAGCATCTGAAAGTTTCACCTCCACATGGCCTGCCCAAGGAAATGGCTGTCCTGCCTCTGCTGAGCAGCTCCCGGGCACGCACGGCTTGGCTGGCTACAGCAGAGCTCACCTGTCTGTCAGTGCAGGAAGAGCCAGGTAGAACATCCTGTCCTGGTGCCCAAGCCCAGTGTGGAGGGGAGAGCAGAGCAGGGGTTACCTGGCATCTCCCATACTCACAGCCCCACTTGTTCTTGTGGCCAATTCCATTTCCTTTCTAGTAACCCCCACCCTCCCAGTCATCAGTGTTGTGCTGAAGGCTGTTGCTGGGAAGTGCAGAGGATATAGGGATGGAGACTGTTGGGTCTAAAGCAAACACACAGGGAAGGAGGAGGAAGAGGAGGAGGAGGGAGTAGAAGAGCAAGTATTTGAGCTAAGATGAGCAGGATGATGCAGCCTCCAGAAGGAGGGACAGCAACAGCAGGAAGTGGCATTCACTGGAAGCATTTTTAAAGTCAGTTGGGGAACAGCTGTGCTGATTTTAATCCAACTGGACTGAAGTGGCTCCAGAAGAGCCAAAAAGCCCTTTGATACCTACTGCCCAGGCAATAAAATGTTAATCACAGTTGAAAGGTTTTGTTCTCTTAGTAGCAGTATTCTTCTGTTTAGCAGACATGTACTGCTGCCTTCAGTGCCAGACCTCACTGTAATATGGGCCGTGCACATGGCACAGAGACTGATCCTGCTGCAGTGGCCTCAGCATCTGAGAGCTGGCACGGAGCTCAGGGTACCAGTGACCATCAGAAGTGGTGGCACAGCCCTTCTGGTCCCACAGCACTGCCCTGTGTGTCAGAGGCTGCTTGGCACAGGCAGGTTTTCTAAAGACGGGTGATATTGTGGCTCTGGGGCTTTTTGCAAATGAGTGAAAGTCTAAGAGAGCTAGCAGGGCAAATTTTAAAAGGAGCAGGTTGAGGTTTCAAGGGCAGGTGTGAAATAGATTCTCAAAAGTATTTGAAATGATAAATCAGTAGAGGAGAGGCCTTGAAGGACCTCATTTCTAAGCCATGCCAGTGAAGTCAGCAGTCAGTCTCCCTCTGGGAGGCCACAGACTCCCTCAATGTATGTCCCATCTCCTCGGATAACAGATTAAACCTCATTAATGTGGACTGCCAGCTGTTCTTTCAGCACTGATCTCTAAGTACAGCTATTCCAACAGTGCGTGTCCCTTACACCTACAGCCTTGTTCTTACCAGGCCTTAGTGACAACTTTGTATTTTTTGTACATAGAACAGGCCTCCCCTGCTGCTCAGGGTTCACGAGGCAGGCAGTGCCTGCGTTATCATCCAGGAATGCTGTGAGGAGTTTGACAGAAATGAACCAGGCTTCCTACTTCCCCATATGGTTCACCCCATCCTTGAATTTTCTCAGTTCCCTCTCTGGCTCAAAACATGTTTTTTTCTATTCAGTTTCATTTAAATTATGCCCCAAATTTTCTTAAAAATCAGGAAGTAGCACAAAAAGACACTCCAGCCTTGCTGCGTTATCAGGTAGCATTAAGTGTGAACTGATATGGTGACCAATATTCTGTTTTAGACGTGCATATCATTTAGATTTCTTTCTCTCAGATATTTTCATCACTTTCAGGGATTAGGAGGATCTCCAGGCTGCTGAAAAGCTCTTACCAAAAGCAGGCATCTTCTATATCATCTGACTGAAGATCACAGCATCATCTAAACAGGAAGAGGAACTTGGAACAAACTTTGCTGTGTCTCTTATAATACTGTTGAGTGCCAAAATTACTGGTGTATTTTCTATAAATGGCTGCTTTTTCAGTAGAAAGCCTACCCTAAACCTACTGAGTTTTCATAGTTAATCTTCTATCACTGATAGGAGAAGTTTGGGGCCTGACTGATGTTTCTTGACAAAAAGAAGTGTATTTCTGAGAGCATTCTGACTGTTTTCCACTTAATGCTGTTTGCTGAAATATCTAATTCTGCAGAGGGCACTAGAGATGCTACTTCTATCTGCAGATAGAGAGGTCATAAGGTGTTTCTGATATTCATCATGACCTTTCATGCTTTCATGATCTCAGTGATGATTTTCTGCCTCAGACTCTTTTGTATACATCTCTTGGAGATTTTAAGTAACCCTTCATCCTTGTAGTTTTTGTCTTTTTCTGCCTCTTACTGTATTAACAGGCTCCTTTATGCTATTACCTTTGTTGCCATCAGAACCTAAAGCTGAGGCAAATTCTAGGCATAGCCTGTTCCCATTATTATCTTTATTTTGAAGCAATCATTTGTCTTCATTATCTGCAGCTGCATCCTGAAGGATTTGAAAAGGTACATGTGATATTTTCCACTTATGGGAGCTTGGGCTTTATGCAGGGCTTTCCTCCCTCCTCCTGCCTGTTAAAAAAAAAGTTTCCACTCTACTGCTGGCGTGACAGCATAGAAAGTGTCTCGCAGACAGACTGTCTCTCAAAGAAGCAGGGATCCTAAAATCCAGCAGATTCATGTCTAAACCTCATCCTTCCCCTGCTTCATTATGAATCAGTGTACCCTGCTGCAGTTTCTTTCCCTCTGCAGTTTTCAGCATACTCCACCTTTTTCGTTTCCTCTGTAGCTCTGCCTATGGCTGGCAAACTAATCAGTGCCTCAGCAGTGCACCTCAAAATATTTGTTTATGCGGAATGAGTCTAGCTGCATTTTCTGTTTCCCATCATCTGCTGGTTATCTTAATCTCTTTCAATGTTTGGTTCATGTACTGAGCTCAAAGAACAATTATTTTATTCAGAGAAAGGAAGTGAGGCAGTAGAAAAAACTTAATGTGAGCTAGCTGTGAAAATGAGTGTTTGGCACACTTTTAGCATGAAGAGAAGCAGAGACTTTTAGCAATAGCACAGGTAAGAGAGTTACAAGGTCATTGTGTGGACTTACAGAAATGTACAATTCCATTTCTTCCCGCTACAGGGTCTACATGGCTACAGACCTCAGTTGCCACAGAGTATTTAATGTTGCAAACATCTGGCTTAGACTTAGACAGCTGTTGAACATAGGTAATTTCAGCTTCACTCCTTTTGCCTTCAGTCAATCCCTCCCATAGCCTTTGTTGCTGTGACCTACATTGTGAGCAAATGCTTTCTGATGGCATTTCAAAGGAAACTAATCTTGCACTCAAACTGAATCACGGCTGGATTCATCTGTGCTCCATATTCTGTGCATATGTAAGTTTATTTCTGCCTCCATCCCAGAGCAGCAAATCCTTAATGATCTGTCCTTACACACAGACTCAACCTGCAAGGCACAGCTGCCTGGAAGGAAGACTTCCAGGGCTTTTCTTTCTCCAAAAGTTAAGCTGCTGCTGGCTACAGGGACTAGAGATTTATTAATGCCATTCAATGTTTTTCAGAATTCTGATGTGCAAAGGAAGATAAAAGCTTTAATTAATAACTGCAAAAACATGCCGTAAGACTAATAATGATGCTCCAGTAATTACCACATACCCTGGTTGTACTGTGCTAACCAAATTCCCTATCCAATTGCACTGTCAATAATACACCACGTGGAGAGCAGGATACCAGTGTCAGCGAGGCATCCTCACAGCCTCCAGAGAAAAATACAAGAAAGGCAGATACTCAGAGAGCTCTTTTAAGTTAAAGGGAGTACTGTCAGATTTCTGCATGAAAATGGTGACATTGAAATGCCCTTTGAGAACGATGTGTCCTAAATGTGTCACATACCTACACCCTATGAGGCAACTTGTTCTTTATTTATTTCTCCAAAGTACACTGCCCATTCCCTCCTTGTTAAAGGTGCTGAAGCCTCTCCTGCTGCAAGCCATAAACCTGTCCTTACTGTTTTCACACAGACAGTGCACTTGTCCTCTTCAGGTGCCATTAAAGCCCTGCTGTTACAGGGGACAGTCTGATTCAGGCCTTGCTGGCACTATCACATTTACACAAGCACTCACTCCACAAGAGGGAGGGCTCCAGAGAAAGTGCTACATTTATGGACTCGAACCATGCACTACCACTCTCCCAGGTGTGGAAGGCTTTGAGTTTGGATCCTCTCGTAGACTAAGAGCAATAGAATAGAATGACACCAGTTTCCAGTCCCCTCCCAGGACATGACTGGGATTATCGCTGCACCCACAGACCCCCTACCCAAGTGAAATGCTTCACACTGCCACCAAAGCTGCGACATGGATGCAAAGGGGAATGAAATCAGCTGCAGTAATTTGTGGCACTGAGGCCCTGGCCTGATGGGCTTCCTTCCAGGGACATCTGGTCATTAACCCTCACAGAATAAGGGCTTTCAGGTCCTTTCAGTCAGGACAATGGGCTACATGCTAGGAAATGCTAACTTCATGCAGCGGAGACTTAATCACACCTTTTGGGACTTTAAAAGCTGGTAGCTATTGATTGAGGCAAGGGTGATGAAGCGAGGTCACAGCTGCCTTCATCTTTCATATGGGGTCCATGGAGACCACACGTAGTAGCATGCAGAGTTCCCTATTGATTCAAGTGGCTTGGCAATTAAAAAACCCTGTTTTCATCCTTTCAGTCATTTACCTTTCACCAGATGAAGCCAAGAGGCTCAGCCAGCCTCAGCCAATGCTGCCCAAGCAAGGTGGATGCACTCAGCTGTAACTGCAGATAAAGCTGAGCACAGCTCCATTCCATGCAAGTGAGAGTTGCCTGAGACACACACCCCCCCAGCATAGGGGGCAATGTTTCCCAGACACAGACCGAGGCCAAAAACCCAGTGAAGTGAAAATGGTGTGGCTCTGGAGAAAGGCCTTACTGTGAGGAGAGCTGAGAGGGGAGGCACTGAAGCAAGGCTGTGTGAATGATTTATTTTCTGTGCTGCTTTAATCCCCCTCCTGTCCCTCCAGCTCAACACTGAAATTTAAGAGATGACAACCTCCGTGTGGATCATTTGAACCCCATGGAGGAGTTTGTCTTTCTGTCCCCAGGACTGTTGTCCCAGGGTGTTTACAAAAGCTGAAGCTTGGGAGGGCCTCAAAGCATCATTGTTCAGCACACAGCACAGCAGAGCTGGGGACAGGAGAGGGGCTCAGTTCTCCTCTGCACCCCAATAATACCAATGGTAACAACTATGGCAAAGGCATGGTCTCAGCCCAGTCAGCCTTGGGGCTTAAAGCACACATGGACTTCCCATCAGGGAAGTGGATGTGTCTTTTCATAAATCACTTTGTTGCCTTAATAAAATAAAAGGCCATTTCATTTTCTTAGCCACAGTTTTATAAAACAATAGCCAAGAATGGCCAGTTTATCGTGCACATGGATGACAAGAGAGCAGAATAATGCACTCAAGCTACAAAGATTCCCAGAAACAATAGAGCACTTTGCCATGTGTTGTGGACAAAACATCTCTGGTGAAGGCTCATGCAGGCTGAATGCCTTCTGGCTATTGCAACACTGAGCATGAGAAGACAGTAGTTATTATACCAATATATGACAAATTATGTCCTTAAAGTCATATATACAAAAGGCACTGTTGCTATTTTTATAGTTAGAAATGCAGCTGGCACGCTCCAAAGGAACTTCGAAAGAAATCCTTTATGCCTACACCAGTAGTTTCCCTTGCATCAAGATCTCCTGGTGCTGAAGTGTGTGTGCTTGGACAGCACATCCTAAGCAGCTTCAAGCAAGGGACTGTCTTGCTGTTGGGTGAGCAGCACTGAACATAGCTGGCAGGGCTGAAACCTTAGCTAGGCGGAGTGAAAAAGCTGTGTAAGACATCTTTAAATGTAAGGATGCCCTTGCATCTGTTTTGAAGGGATAGGAGCGTGTCCCACACAAACACCTGTTCCTGGCTGCAATTCCTGACCATTCACCTTCCTGTCGTTTCCTCCATTCCTGTGCCTTATTCCCAGACTCGGGCAGAAAGGCATATCCTGACTCTGTTCAGGGAAGGGCAGAGGAGGAACAAGAGCTGCAAAGGCAAGTTTGGGGCTGCTGAATGGCATTGGCTCTGTGTGTTGCATCCCTGTTGCTCCATGAGGTCTTCTCACATTTTATTGCCATGGATAACCCTCCAAAGCCAGCTAGTTCCTTCCGTCTTCTGTGCAGCAATACTAAACTCTGGACAGTGCAGAAACTCAGTGGACTCCACGAACAGTTGTCCAAACTACACAGAGAAAACTTTATTTTAAAAAGCCCCTTTGTGGGTAACTATGGTAGTAAAACCCTTGCAAAGCAACAATACAATTTCAGAGGAATAAATTTAAAATTGCTGCCCAGAGTGCAGTGTAACAGAGTGATTATGTGCCTCCAGGACTGGTTAACTGAGAGGGAGAGTCACACCATTCCCAGCCGGTGAACACTGTGATGTTTGTAGGTTCTCATCATTTCCTTGAGACTGATCTCATCTGTTTATGACCAGCCATGTGAACTGTTCTCTCTACCAGCTGGATGTCCCTGGGCTGCCATCAGAGGCTTGTGCTGTGCCCAGGACAAAGAGTGGTGGCCCCCCGCCATCGCCAGGGGCTCCTCTGCCTCCAGCCACCCAGCTGTGACGGCTGCTGCCTGCCCGGGGAATCAACTCCACAAACTCAACAGTTAGCTCCTGTCATGCCTGTAGAGAAATGAATTTTAAATTCTTATCCCAATATCTTCTTCAAGATACCAACTTTTTCTTCTCAATTTCCCTCTGTATTTACTTTGTGTTATTAGATGATGAAATCTGGCTAATGGGCACCCTAATTATTGCAGCATCCAAATGACAGGCTTCAGGCAAAATGATAATTACTTATTCAAAATTATTCATAAAATTAACATATCCTGAATAAATTCAGGCTTAATTTAACAGGCCGCTGCACTTATTACAAGCATTTAGCACATGCAATTGTTTAAACTTAGTAGAGAGCAACTTACTCTTTCAAAAAATATCCGGGTCAGAAGTAGATGTAACCATAATTTGCCCTAACAAGAGCAAATGTCAAACAGTTTAGGGAGCTATACAGCAATTTGTTCAAACGCATGTAAGTTAAAAAGCCTACAAAGAATCTCTTCCCAGGCTTTTAATTATGGCAAAGTATCCAAACTCTTCCTTAAATTTTGTTTCTCAGCCAAAATCAAGAAGGAAAAAAGATATAGAAAAAGTTATAAATTCCCTTTCTCTCCTCCTCCTCCCTACCTTGGAACAGATTCAGGGCTTTATGCTGAGATCCTTCTATCGTTCCAAGTATTATATCTGAGATTTTTTAGACTTTGATATACAATGCAGAGTGTTCCCCACTGACCTACAAACACACAGAGTACTAGCTGTGGTGAGAGGGATAAGAGCTATTTGTGTTCACATGAAAAATCTCGTGTGCCACAGTGTCACCCCCCACGGTAAAATCCAAAAGCTTTGGGAAAATAATGGAATGGTTCATGTCATAGCACCATTCACCCTACCTGCAGGAGTGCCCAGTATTCCTTCTGTCCCTAAAACTGTGTCACCCATACATGTCTCATTGTATTTCAGCCTGGTTTCCCAAGACTGGGGAGAGTTCTTTCAGTCAGGTAGAAGTGAATAACTTTTGAACAAAATGGGTCACTTTCCAATAAACTGAAAGACCAGGAGAGCACTGTTTTCATCTTTAGCTAGGGCTGCTGGAGCTGTGTGAAAACCAGGTCCTGTGACATGATGGCTATTTCACACACAAACACACACCACACCTCTCTTGCCTCCTTCTTCCCTTCCTTGAAAACACAGTTTTGTGTCCATTCTGCTTGGGACCCTGACTATGAGGTCAGTAGAAACATTGCAAGGTGTCCCTCATCCCAAGTCCTGGAGTATATTCTTAGATATTTTTCCAGCAGGATGAAATGGTGGTGGTAAATCAGCGAATTAACTAATTCTGTTACTTAAACAATGGCAAGGGAGAAAGCGCTGTCCCTGAAAATGGTCCTTTTACAGTACTCTGACCATTCCTATAGCTGACCTGTGACCTGTTTTGAAGATTTCTTTTGGTGCTGCAACAAAATCAACAACAGCAACATTTCTGTAGAACCTGTACTAATGGAAAGCATTACAGATCCTTACTGTTTATTCTTCCTGTTCATCAGACAGTATTGATATCCAGTTCATTATAGGAATTATGGAATAAATCACACTTGAGAGAACATGATGGCAGTCAGGCCCAGATGCTTCCAATTTACTTCACTAAAATCCTTCTGATTAAAACACATTACTGGTGACGTGTCTTAAAAGGAACTTGGACTTCAAGCTCTGTAATAACTGCAATATGTTCTCAGTCTCTAGCCTTGCCACATGTCTAAGCTCAGTGTTAAAAACTCCTGCAAAGAGAGTTATTAGGTGCTTATTTCAGAGACAGGCTTTCTCACTGCAGTCATTGCTGATGTCCTGGCACATCCTATGGAGGATCATGCGAATTAATATAATTATTTAGATGTTCCAGACTCACAACGCATCATTATGGCATAGTGTCAGTTCTACATAAACTTCCACATATGGAACATTTTAAAAATCTCCCAACTGCAGCAAGAGAAATGGAAAGCAATAGCTTCAGCAGTCATCAGCCCCTTAAAAGCAGCAGAATCTCAGTACTGACATGGACTATATATTAGTGCTCAAAAGATCTTTCCGAGTAACTTTGATATGCAGGCTCCCAGGAGTCTCAGGGAAGAGTCTTAGGCACCGAATTCTGGAGGAGGGCGGCCCTTTACTCTGACCCACTGTAGCAATCCCTGTCTGCAATGCTGTAAGGTCACTGCAACTCCAATTGCACCTTTATCTCCCAGCACCAGCAGCGACTTAGACACGAAAGCTTCAGCCCTTTGAAAACTTTCTGTGAACTCATCAGACTCATGATGCAATCAGTCCCTCAGCTCCACATGAACATCCTGTGAAGATTAACACTGAGATACATATCTGCAGGGCTTTTAAGAAATCTGTAGTTCAGACAGTCACCTAGCTGTCACATCCTTTCTACTTGAGCAACTGAACTGCCTCTTCTTGTGAGCAGCTGGTTTGTGCAGGAGAGAGAAGTATTTGGTAGAAGACTGTGATATTGTCTGCTGCAGAAACCATTTCAAGCCTCACCACCTTCTTCTCTGTGGCAGTGTGTGACCATACAGCAAATTCTAACAGCAAATCTTACTACAGCTTGTAAAAGAGTTTAGCTGCCATGTTGCTCTTTGTTCTGAGAACATGGCCAAAGAACTGTGTGCCTGCCACAGATCATGTCAGCAGAGCATCAGGTTGTTCCACTTCTGACATGGCAGTGCTCAGAGAGCATGGATTTTAAAAATATTCAAAGACTTTGGATTCTGCAGCCATGTAGGATTTGGGGCTTCCTGTTAGCAGAAATGTTCTCTTTGTACTCAGTGTGCAAGAAGTAATCAACTGAGCTAAAGCAGCACTAGGTCTCCAGAGCATACAGCATGCAATGGGACAGCTCTGATCCACACAAAAAGAGCTGGTGGGACAGATATCTGTGAACTGAACTATTCAATGCAGTATCACATTTCTGGCTGAGAATTTTTTTTAATATTTTGAGTTTGGATTATTTTTAATGCAACTTCACTGTCTGATCTGTTTACTGGTTAGGATGTTTATTTTTCCTGAAGAAAAACAATACATGTTTTATGAAAGCAGCTTAAGAACAAAGTATGGAAAATCAAAGGAAAATCCTAAAATGAACTCTTCTTGCCTTAGGGCAGAGAACACGGCCACTGGATCCTAGTGTTCCAATGTGGGCAAGTCTTGTTGTTGTGAAATGTTACCTGTGTGCCAAGTTGCTGCAGATTATCTCTATAACCCTTTCTTTGTCTCGCTGGAGCAGTTGCTCATCAGCGTGGCCCACGCAGTGCCCAGTCCCAAGCCTGCAGCGACAGAGGCTGGCAGTCACTTGCCTGTCACGGCCACCCCAGTTGTGATGCCCTCAGGCTTTGTCCCTGGTCTGCTGCTGCCCTTCCAAAAAAAGGTACAGCTCCCCCGAAGATCCAGCTTTGTGCAGATGTCTTGGATACATAGGATATCTAAAACAGCTGTAGAAAGTTATGTTTAAGCATAATACTGAATACTCACTTGTACTGTATCCATTCAGGGAGTGTTCAGGCAATGGCAGGACAAAGCCTTTATACTTCAAGGAGGGAGACTTCTCACCCTCTTAGCTGGCTGTATCCTGCTGCCTTTGTGAGGAGAAATGCTCTCAATCACGAACAGCAGTATGTCATACACTCCCAAGGAGGGCTCCCTCGCGCATTCATTTACATGGTCAGAAGGTCCTTTGGCCATGGGCACTGAGCACTGCAGAGCTCAGGAGCCTGGCTTGTAGGGCACAGGGATGTGCAGCACAGCAGATGGGGTGGTGCTCATGCATCCAGTCAGTCAGCAGCCATCCACATAGAGGTGGCTGTTTGTCACCAGTCAGTGCTTGGGACCTCTGAGGTTTCCAGCCCGAGTGACAAAGTGTTGCTTAGCACACAACTGCATGAGTGGAAGCTTCTGCTTGCCCACTGATACACGGAACTGTGGGCCAGGCTCTGGCCCTGCCTGATTACCTACAGTCACAGACAGCATCTCTTTGACTTGTATCTGGAAGACAGTATCTGTGAAGTCCTTGGGGCCCTTTTCAGACATCCACACGGTATCAAATAATTAACAAACCACCTATGTGACCCTCAGGCGCTCCATTGTCCTGGCACCTTTGCCTATGAAGGTCCCTCCCTCCTGTGTGCAGAGAGCAGCTGTCTGAAGCTTTCAGGATCCCATTCTGCTAAACAACCAGGTAACACTCAGACATCAGGAGACTTAATTTTTGTGGATACATGCTACAGTAACTCTACTCTGCTTCCATCACCTCATCTGGGGAAGGGGGGTGTGGTGTGTGAATTCATGACTTTTTACACAAAGGTGGATAAAACTGTCTCTGTTGGCCCCCATGGCATTATTCAACTTCTGTGTTCCCAAAGGAGCTTAATCTCAGCAATGAAAAAAAAAAAGCAGGAGACAACTGCAAGGCTTTTGGCCAATAAATTCACTCCAAATCCTTCAGTGCGCAGATCTGAAGGCTTTTAAATCCAAGAGGACTCACAAAATGCAATTTGGCCTTTGCACTTTCAACAATGAGCCATAAAACTTAACACCCTGGACCAGTTCTAGGCTGTTCATAGGAATTTACCCATGCACCAGTAAGTTTATTACAACTTCACAAAAGTCAATCAAGTGGTGAAGCTTCCACACTGAAATTATTAAGGAAAGGAACTTCTGTCATGCCAGACTGCAAACGAAGCTTAGGGGAACAGCTTCAAGCCTGAAAGAAGAAAGTTCCCAGTTATTCAGGGTAGCTCGTATCTCCAGAGCCTGTTTTTAATCATAACGCCTACAAGGTCGTTACAAGCTCATGCTTTACTACTTGGATAGTAGTTGCCAACTGGATGGGAACCTGACTTGGTATTTTCCAGTTGATGGGAAAGTTTTCCGAAGGATATTTGCTTGAGCAGCACAGCTTAGCTTGAGCCTTCCTAGAAATGAAACACAGAAATCACTGCTTCCATTAAATGCACTCGCTTGCTTTAGACAGCGTGAGGCTCATGCCAATACCTTGCTGAACCCTCACAAACTCTGCATCAGGGCTGTTTGACACACAGGTGCAAAAGGTAATTGCTAAGAGTGGAGTATTTCCTTGGAGTGGCTGAACAGCCATGTCACTCACTGGCTGTGTCTCTGCTACTTGCCTTCTCAGCTTGTCCCAGCCCCCACATCCACCACACACCTTCCTGGAGGTGGAGGCAAAGCCTTTGTGGTGTTGGTGGGCTCCCGGTGCTCTAGGATGTGCCTTGTGCCAACATGTCCTGCAGCACAGTGCTATTGACTGCTCAGCCTTGATGTGGCAAGACAGTTTTGTCTGCTCCCCTGAGCAGTTTTGAGCAAGCTCAAAGGCTGCCACTTTTTTGTGGAGTCCCTTTGGCACAGCTCATTGCACAAGCAGATCCAGATACTCCTGAAGTGGAACTCGTTTGTAACAGAACACCCAGCTATTTTAATTGGAATCTTAAAAGAAGATAGCAAATAAAGCCAGAACCCTGTCATCCCCCCTCTTGGTTTCATTCTTACTGGGGGGTAGCTTCAGCTGTATCCAAACCTCGATGACCTAATTTCAGCCCCGGCCTCAGTGTGGGTCAACATGCACTGTATTTAATTGATACCGATGGAACCAAGGTCTCAGGAACAGGATTTGGCTTAAGGTTAGAGTGGGGAAGAAAAGAACCCTCTTTTCAGCTGCAGTATGGTATCTTGAGTGCTGATGGCAGAGAAAGCAAGCATGACCTGTTAGAGCAGAGGAGACAGAAAACACTCTGCTTCTCTCCTCTTGTGCTTCTATAGCCCACACTGCAATAAATAGAACAGCTGGCTGATTTCTCCACGGCAGTTTGGCAATCCTATGAAAGGGGATTTCTCTGCACAGATATGTGAGGGATGAAGAGAGAATAATTTGTCATGGATGTCCCAAGATGAGTAAGTTTTGGTCCTGTTTTCCTGTTCTGAATAGTGAGCACAATGCAGTGAACAGGGCATATATTCTACTAACACTGAACCTCTTAAAAATCTTACATTATTGTGTGACATGAAGCAGAAAAATTATTCTTGCAAAGATAAAAGCTGGTCAGATAAGATTGGATATTGCAGTGAAATAAGTAGTGCTCCTAGTCTCAATCTTCAGACACTTCCAAGGCTGAAGAACTGATGACTATCTGGTTCATAAGTGGAGTATCTGTTCAGCTTGAATCTAATACTTGATAGTGCTGTGGCCAGAGCTCTGAGCCAGAATAAATACATTGAATTTGGTGTTTCTTTCATTCTTAAACTATGACCCTGGTTTGTGAAACAGTTGCTCAAAAAATGAAAGGCTGATTCACTAGAAGTGAGAGTTGTAACATGGAGGGGGAGTGAAGCCATTGGAAATTGTCTTTGTCACAGGTGGGAAGGTAGGAAAAAGCAGCATTCCTCAGCTTTATTTTTTTATGGCCAAAACAAGTAAAGCCTGTCAAATTCTTCCAGCTCTCTGATCAGGCCTGAGGTGCTTGGGTGTGATGACAATAAGTATTAGTCATGATCACAGTGTTATTTGTCCTGTGGAAACAGCTGGGTTTTGTACTTGGATACCGCGTGTCCCAACAGGGAAGCCTGGGCATTCTTCAGAGACACAGCAGGAAAAGAGGGGAAAGATCTCGCCTTGTCTTGTCTGCTGAATCACAGCCCCAGCAATCGCAGGATGCACGAATTATCCCTCAACAGGGAGGAAGAGAGGACAGGAGAGAGAGGAGATAGAAGGAGAGGGGACAGAAAGAAGGAAAGAAGCAGAGCTCTGGGTTAGAGAGAGCAGCCTGCAGCTCTGTGAAAGGCCTTGCCATCCCCACCTGCTCTCCATCCCTTTCTACTGCCCCAGGAGGTGTTTCCTGACAGCACAGGACCTGCCAACAGCAGGGAAACTCCACAGTCTTCAGCAGAGAGTGAAAAGTGTTCCAGTCCTAACCAAAGCACTGCTGGATTTTCAATTAAAAACACCTCCAAACGGCTGAGTTATGCCCAATAAGTTTAATAACTGGGGAAAGCATAGCAAGTGACAACTACAAAATACAAAGCAGACATGAAAATCGATGGCATAAAAGTGGAAAGGAATAGTGCCCAAAATGAAAAATGAAAGCAAAATACATTGAACAGAGGATCTGGGTTCAGATATAACACACACGGTCACATACAACACTGCATTAGTAACAGCACATACAGATACTCGTTATACTGGGGGTTTTCACAGTTCTCCACTTCATCCCAGGTGACAAGTAAATTGATGTTTTTACTCTCTTACATAAATTCTTGTGCACACAACATCATCAGCACCAAAGGTCTGGAAAAGAAATAAAAATCAGTCAGGAGAGATAGAACATTTAACACCATTTCAAAGTGTTATTTTTACTGAAGTAACTAGTTCTGCAGCAGAAATACTTTTCCTTATGTCTTTTGACAGATGAGAAAAAAGAAAGAAGTCATTTTGAAAGAGGAATGCGATGTAAATGACCTGTTTTTCAAGGCATGGATTTTGTCAGAATGATTAATGATGCATAAATTCTCTTTTTCTGTAGTTTCTTGGCATGAATTGATAAATAAACATGAGAAAATAAAGTGAATTTGGAATGTAATGTTGTTATATTTAGAAACATTTGCGGCACTTTGAACTAGAAATGCTGAGGGTGGAATTCAGATGGCATGTTCCAAAGGTATTCTTTGATATTTGCAGATGTAAATCCAAGCGGGCAAATGAAGTCAGCAGAGAGAAGATGAAGATCAGGAGAACGTACCTGTAAACATAATGCTGCTGCAAGCAGCTGACAGCCCATGCTGGGGTACCAAACCCTCTCCTCCAGTCTGGAGTGTGGGATCCCAAACCCTCTCCTCCAGTCTGGAGTGTGGGATCCTAAACCCTCTCCTCCAGTCTGGAGTGTGGGATCCTAAACCCCCTCCTCCAGTCTGGAGTGTGGGATCCTAAACCCCCTCCTCCAGTCTGGAGTGTGGGATCCCAAACCCTCTCCTCCAGTCTGGAGTGTGGGATCCTAAACCCTCTCCTCCAGTCTGGAGTGTTGGGCAGTGTCAATGACAATCTTCCTGCAGGACACTGTGACCCGAACCAGCGAGTTTCTTAACGATGGTAAGGATCTGGAATGCCCCACACATCATCAGGACATGGAGGCAGGACAGTGATTGTGGCAGCTGTCTGAGAAAGCCACCTGAATCCCCAAGTGTTTGTACATAATTTCAGCTCTGGCAGGCTAGAATTTAAGCAATTAACCGTGAAGGAAACAATGGGGGCAAGAGTGAGGAAACTGAGACTTCAAAAAGCTTCACGTTCAGCTATGCCAACAGATGGTTTTGAGCTCAGCACTAACAAGCTCTGAGGTGGGATGTCTGGCTGTGGCCACTGCCAAGGTCTCACTGAAAAGCACACGTAAAGAACTACCCCAGTGTGTTATGAACATTCAGCTGGGCTATTTGTTTTAATGCTTTCTACACCTGTTTTGGCCAATACTTTGAAAAGACTTGGCTTTAAAACTGACTCTGGCTTATATTTTGTTCCCTTTATTGGGGACATAGTCTGTTAGTATTTTGGAGACACAGACTTTGTTTTTATGCATATCAATATCATATCAGTGCTTAATATGTATTTTTAGATTATACATGAATACATCTGAAAATGAACATTAAAGGATGTGAATAGTTCTCTACCGTCCACAGCACCAGCTGCAAATACCCTTATTATGGCTTCCTTCAACATTTCCAAGTTATCCACAAAGGCAAAATTACTTCAGCAGGAGCTTTGCCAGAGAGAGGAAGTAAGAGTCAAGACCATCCAGGGCTCGAGGTTTTCTGTGGAGGCTGTAGGACCCTGCAGCAGTGATTGTCTTTCACATTCAGGCACTGCTACGCACAAGGAGGTTTGGGTCTCCTGCTGCTGCTTCAACACAAATCATCAACAGCAGTGAAATGGTCCCTGTGTAGTGTTCTCCCAGAGCTGGCACAGCTCAGTCTGACAGTTGGAGCTGCACAGCCATGCTGCCTCATCTTGTGATGGGAGTGGGTGCCACATCAGCCAGTTCTAATGAGAAAGGCTGCAGCAGCCCTTTGCCAAAACTCATGCAACCTCCCTGACAAATTTATGTCTGTTCTTTCAGGCAAATTAAGAGAGAAACTCCTTCCCCTAAAGCTGTGCAAGAGCCGTTATTCTCAGAACAGGTCAGCAGTTGTATTGAGAAGGAACACTGCAGGGAAGAGTAGATTGAAATAGATGTGATTCATACTGCAAGGGAGCCACTGTAGATCTGAGCGTGTGAAATTGCAGTGTCCAGTTCTGAGGCTATGCTCCTGGGCAGAGCCTGCTCCTGAGACATCAGCGCAGTCTGACTGGCAGCCTCCTTGGAAGATTCACAGGAGGGAGTGTGGAAATAAAGATTAACATTTGTGGAGGAAGAAAAAAGACATAAGACTTTCTGGGAAAGCTCAGAGGTATGGGTGAGGACCAGCCCACAGACTGACTGCTGTGCTCTCAGAGAGTCCCAGCTCAGCATGCTTGGGACACAGGACACAGGCTCCTCATTTTGTACTTCCAACAACCAGCTCCAGCTAGACTTCTGGACTTCTGAAAATTTCAGGCAAAGGACTGCATTCAAATTACTCTGGACAAAAATAAAGTGCAGAAAACATGGACATACTCAGGGAACCCGAATTTTAAAACATCAGCTGCTACACACAAGGATTCTGCAACACACTGGTCTCAGAGTCTGGAAAACCACGGTAATTTAACACAATAATGTCTTTAAATCTAGATTGCAAAGAGATAGAAATCATGCGAAGCACAATAACAATTATTCTGGAATACCATGTAGCCACTGGGCACTTCTCAAACAACCTTTCAAACATCCTTTCCTTGTTTCTCAAACAACTTCTCAAACATCCTTTCCTTGAAGACCCAGCTCAGGTTATGTGGCCTCTGACCTGTTTCACGAATAAGCCGCATTTTTTAGCACTTAGATTTCATACCTTATACACATTCAGATGATCAACAATGAAATTGAAGCACATAAATAAAGGGCTTTATTGTCATGATTAAATGTGGACGTACACAAAAGGTGTTTCCGTATCTTACTGTAACTCACTATTGTTTGTTGATAAAACTCCACCCAGTGTTACTAGAGAAGGCAAGGAGGAACATGTTCAGACTTGCTGCATTCTTTTTCTTGTGGTAACTCACAGAAATGTCTAATGTACAGCTGGGCCCAAGGTCAGGGGAGGATCCAAATCAAAAGGGTGTTATTCCTCTATCCTTCACACTTAAATCCTTGTATTTGGTGGTAGGATAAAGCAGTTTAGTGTCTGTGGTTCTAATTCTAAACTCAAAAGAAGTGATAGTTCCTGTTCCAATAAGCAGACTTTAAAGATTTCCATGATCCAAAGCAGAAAAACGTCCAAATGAAAAGAAAATGAGTAATCCTGGCTATTTGGTGGTGAAGTTCCAACAGAGCAACCAAAACGAAGTACAATGCTACCAAACTAATTCAGATGTAACAAGAAGATGCAAGATTTTCAAACAGCACCTTCTCATTGGCTTGGAAAGGTCCCACTTACCTCATAAAGTGCTACAAGGCAAGGCTTCTGTCTAAATCTAAAATAGGATTTTAAATGTGCAATGTCTGCAAATTACAGAATTGTTTTCTTCACTTAGCTTGTCATAATCTGTAGCTAAGAGTCCAAAAGCACACTGCAAACAAAGCCCTGCGCAGGGGGATAATCCAATAAATTGACCTCTCTCGGTTCACTCAAAATCTGATGACCACTGACATCATGAGAGATTAAAAGAGAATTACAGGGCAGTAATATATTTCTGTAGGAGCAAATCTGCTTTTTGAAGGCCTTCTTTATAAACATTTTCTGAGGAGCCTTTGTGATAAGTGGAGCACACAATATAATGAAGAGAGTGTCATTGAAACAATCACCTGGGAAAGATCACTTCTGCCAGTGTATGCAAAAATCCCTTTACCTGCCCATGACTGATCAAACTGCAGAGGCAACTTACAAAAGGAAGACAGAATCCATTGCAAAACTGATGGAGAAAAGAAGATACTACTTAAATGAATCCTCAGAAAAGGCTTTGTCCGTGCACAAAATTCCATGTTATCTAGAATAAAGGTATCAATCTTCATAACAAAGGCATGTTGCCTATTTCCATTCTCCTCCCGACTCCCATATTTTAGGAAAGAAGTTGATCCTTATGGGGCCATAGTCACTGAACATGCAGCCCCCACTTTCAAACTTGGCTGTTAATAGCAAATCACCCAATGCACAACCTCATGTTCCTCAGGATATCAACTGACAGAACCATGCAAAATGAGGAGATTTCTCAAGGAGCCTGTCAGTATTTGTGTTTGAGCACTGCTATATTCTACAGTTTCCTCAGTCATGCAGCCAATGAAGGACAGAGATCTGAGACAATGGTATCTCCCAGTTCTAGCTGAAAGCCAGAGCACAGAGGACATCTAAGCTACAAGTGATATTACAAAAGGCTGCATTCAGGATCGGGTGCAGCCCAAATGCAAATGCCTTTGGCTTCTTTCTTTGTTTGGGATGTGATCCAGACTAGGCTGTAGTAGTGAGCAGGGGCTGTAGATCCCTAAGCCCCCTTGTAAATCTGCTCATGGCAAAGAGTAAATTAAAGCATTAGGCCCATGCAACACACACGCAATGCGTTATTACAGGCTTCTGAACTTCTGTCAAGGCTGCTCTAATGAGGACAGCAGCAACCCCCTCATTCTGAGCTTGATACGAGTACACCCTCCTTTTGATAACTGATTTTATAGAAGATCACTCTCCAAAAGTTACAGAAAGTTAAACACTTCCGCTGCAAAATCTCTTTCCAAATCTGCACTGACCCTTCTCACTAAGTTTAACTTTAGAAGTCAGCAAAATCATTTAAAAAATGCTCACTCGCTCATCTAGGCTCCACAGTTCACCAATTTTAATCAACTATGGCATGATTTTTCTGAGGAGGGAATGTAGAATAGAAACCATGTTTGAACCCCCACCAATGTTCTGACCTTTGACCCTTGCTACGATTGATTCTGAGAACCCCTGTGTGACAGGTGAACTGTGTAAAATGTTGTCAGAGGCTGTTTTTAAAGCCTCTCTTTAAATCATCCGCTCTAAAATGTTTGTGTGTTACGGATTAAACTTAAATCTATAGAGGCATAAGCAGCCATGAAAGCAGCAATGCACCTGAAGTTTGAATATCAATGTCTGAATAGCCAATATTTGTAAGCAGCATCCTTTAACTTTGCAAAGAGCAGACCTTTTTTGCTTCTGACTTACGTAAGTGATTGATAGCTCATTAATGTCCCTGACAAAAACACACAGCAACAACAAAAACATTATGAGTGCAATAAAGGGAAGAAAAGGCACTTACTTCCAGATCATAATTTTCAAACAAGTAAAAGAAATAAATATTTTTGTGTTATATTCTGGTCTTGATTGCTCAAATGCTAATCCAAGTATAGTTTATGAATCTAGAGTTGTAAATACAATTATTCTGATTCTGTGTATGCTTTACAATCCTAAAGTACAACACAATATAAAGATACAGTCAAGACAACTAAATGAGGACTTTGGTGGGGAACTACCCTTTCCACCCTCCCTTGCTTGCACATTCCATGTAGTTTTTCTCTACATTGTTCAGCAATTCTAAAAATGCAGCACTGAAATCCCAGCAAGTGCATCAGATGAAATTAGAATAAACAGCTCTGATAAAAGAAGTTGCAATGTTCTAACTTTAGATCAATGTTCTAGTTTTCAGACCATCTTTTTTATAAAGCAGAACTTGATCCTCCTTCCCTTCCTCGACTGAAAGAATTCTAACAGGACTTCAGGCCTACATCTGTCATTGTATGAGCCAAATATTATTTATCTACTAATAAGAGCAATTTTATTCTTCATGCTGCAAGGAGCTAAGGAGAACTGAAGGCAACTGAAGGTGAAGAAAACACCTCAGCATCTGTGTGCCAGAGGACATGATGTGGCTTGGAAGAACATCATTTTACTCCAAGGAAGTATCTTCGAAGAACGTAAGAAATTCTTCTGCCAGGATGCAAGAAAGATTGATAATTATAGAGTAATATGATTTCTGTTTTAGCTCTGTGGTAGTCATGGCAATTAAACACTGATTTTTTTTTTTTATTATATGGGATAATAAATTCATTTTATTTAATATGCTGTGTTGGGGAGAAAAATATATCCTTACACTAGGAAAACACCATAATCAAATGGATCCCCTAAGCAATGCAGCATATTAGATCAAAATTATGTGGCAAAGCTCCAACATTTACGAAGCCAATACTAACAGAGTAAAACTAATTCCTTACCCCCATCTGTTACCCCAAGCCTTTCTTCAAGTCATGCCTCAGTCTGACACAATTTACATTCTTAATTGCAACTTCTTTCAAACTGGGTATGACTTTCCTTGATTTCTTCTGCAAACGCATGTAATAGCAAACAAGGAGTCTCAAGACTTCTTGAAAGATTTCTCTGGGTATAGAAACAGAAGCAGAGCCTTACTGAAGCACGTCAGAGAGAGTAAAGGAACAGAAAACATTTCTTAGGTAAGCAGGGAGATTTGAGAAGTGTGAAGATGAGAATTATTAAATATTTGAAGCACTATGGGCAGCAAAACTGAATGAGAATGAATTTCAGGTCCTAATGATCCCTTAGAAAGCTCTGAGGGTGGAAGAAGAAAGAAAGGAGAACACGGAGATCTCTTCTTCTCATTGTGATCTTTGTTTTGAAGAAGTAAGGGGGGGTTTGCAGACTCCGATCCAAAGAAATTTACCGAGCATAAAATAAAATAACCTAAGGTAGAATCTTTGTTCATTGGAGTGATGAAAAACCCAAACACAGTGGAGAGGCAAGAGATCAAAAGAATCTTCTCACTAAGGGCTCTTACTCCTACCTTGTTCCCTTTCATAGCTGCTGAACACACCTCAGCCAATCCCTTCAAACAGTTCGGCTTCTAAAGCCCAATTCTCTGAAGGAATGCTCTGGGGCTTTAAAATTAGGAACCGCAGACAAGAAAATGTAGCTTAACCTCTTCTGTCTCTCTCCAAACAGTAGAACCTTTTGTTGCCTCCCAGAAGGGTTAATTCTGGCCATTTCAGCTTCTGCAAAGGTCCAGAGATCTCACACCACCATTACTCCCAGAAACACGTCACTGCTGAGCTTTCGGCTGTCAGATCCTGAACGTCAACCCACTTTTTTAAAGATCTGTACATTCAGTCCCATCAAATGTCATGAGGGCTTCAAAATTCTTGTCCTAAGGACCAATTATTGTCATCATACTTAATAAAGCAAAAGAGGCCACTGTGCTCAAAGAGGTAGGAGAATGAAACTGTGTATCATATTGAACAGTAAAAAGCCCAGAGAATGATCTGGATCACTTGGAAACAAATACCATATTTTCATAATGGCCACAATAAAATCACACATTGCAGCTGATGAACGTAATTCCAGCTTGCCAGAGACGGGAAGGGGATCGGTCTGGGGAAATGGAAGCCAGAAAAGAGCTAACAAATCTTTGCATATAAATTAGGATCATTTTAGAGAAGAGCAGGGAGATGAAATCACCGTAACAAGAGGTGCTAGACTGCTAGCAAAACAATACATGCCATCCTGGATTTCTTTGTTTATGAGGGAAATTGATAAATTGGACAGGTTAAAAAAGCACTCAGATGATGATTCAGTGACAGCTTTCTTTACATTGAAAGACTCGAGGTCTTCCAGTGGTTTCACAACCAGAAAGTTCTTCTAAGAGGTGGCTTGATCAGTGGTGTTAAGAGAAATAATTGCAATAACAGATTTTAGGAATATTATTTAGGTTCTTTTATATACAATATGTAATGACTGGAAGTTGAATCTACACATACACAGATTAAAAGAAATGTGTATATTTCAATGGCAAGGAATTTAGCAGTAAACCAACTTATTGAAAGTTCTGAGTTCCTATAAATGGAAATATTTTAATAAGAAGCAAGTTGTTCTAATTTATATCCTAATTGGAAAAATAATTAATTCAGAAAAGTGCAACAGACTGTATTAAACAAGAAAAGAGGTTAGATGGCTTTAAATCTTTGAATCCCTCTGGTTTCTTGTCCAGCTTCATTATTCTTCCCCAGCAGGGCAAGTTCACATTGCTGCTTGCAGGAGGCAATTGTATTATGAGCGGTTTTCTTGCTTTGCTCGGAGCAGTGCACTTTATTTAACAGCTGCCTCATCAGCTTGTTGCTTAAATAATAAACTACAGAAATGCATTGTTGGAAAGCTGGAAAAGTTATAGTTGAGAATATATTTTGTCCACTGCATTTCATATAAAGATGTAAAGCAGAGATCAAAGTACTTTGCCTTCTAAAGTTTTGTGATAATATAAAGAATTCCAGTGATTGAGTCAAAAGAAATGATGCAGCTTTGGAGTATTCATTCATTAGAAACCAGTGTGATTTCACTAACAGCATACATGTCCTCATAACGGGTGGGTGAACAGCTCCAAGATGTCTGGAATAATATTAACACCTTAAAAGCTTTTTGTTTATACTTGGTTAGGTTTGGGTCCTGTCTTTGTTTCAGATGCAATCTTAAAAACAGAACTCCATTTGCTTTAGAGAAACACTGGGGAGGCTGTTTGTTTTTTCAAGTGCAGAGATTTGATTAGTGGGATAGTTCAAAATAAAACCTCTCTGCTTTGATGTTTTCTTACCCACCACTCCAGGAGCCTCTTCCATGTCCAAACTGATGAGGCGTAACAGTCTCATCAAGTGTTTACCCAGAGATCACTACTAAGAACACGTGCAATAAAATGATTCTGAACTCGAGCTGAACTGTGCTACTGTGTCTTTACTCAGGTGTGGATACTGGTAAATTAACGTGGAGTGCCTACTGAGGAAAGATTCAGTGGAGAGAACTCTACCAGAAGCACAATCAGAATAAACGAGCCGTGTGTGATCGGTGGCACAGCCAGGCAGCTGCAGAGGGGCTGCTCAGGATGCCCAGGCACCAGATGGAAGCTCACACACCACTGGGGGCACGTGGGCTGACAGACAATCTGCAAATGTCTGTATTTCTAAGAAACTCGTGAAGGCAATTCTGTACCTGACTCGGAGGTGATCAGGGAATTGGGGAAGGTGGCAGAGATATGGGAGGAAATGATCTATTTTTCATAAACAGGAGAGATGAGAGCATGCTAACAACATGCACATCTTTCCTGCTATACACCATGTGACCCTGGATAAGAAGCGACATTATGCACATGCCTAAAAGAGAAGGTTCTCCAGAAATGAGGTCAAATGCCTTGATCTCACTTTCACCAGAGAAAATCTGCAATAATTTAAGCAAATTCTTTGATGATGTTGTGAATTTAAAGAGCAGAAGTGGCCAACTTGTGATTATTCTACCAGTGCAAGTATGGTGAAAGCTTTAACATTCAAATGCAAGTCACACCATGCACATATCTCCATTTCTTTTAAAAAAATAAAAAGAAAAGAAAAAAAGCAATGTATTAATTTTAAGGTAGAGGATCATGAAAATGATAGTCTTTCAGACGGATTTAAGTAAGGAAAAATAACTCATACTGTGTGGTAACAAAGAAACCTGTTAATATGGTGCACATATAGAGCAGGTTCAAGGTTCTTACCAAAATCAGCTCATCATTAGCTAATTCTCGAGTCCAGTATGTTTTAGGACCATCTCCCTCAATAAGAGTTTGTTTGCAATAGATCTTGTTTTCATTCTCCCAAGTGGCCAAACTCTGCAGGCAAGAAAATCATTAGGAAATACATTAATTATATTCCCCAGCAGCATGAGACAGAGACAACAATGAGCAGTAGTGAGAATAATTGCTCCACTAAAGGAGCAACACAGAGATAGATAAAGGCAAAGGAAAAAAATCATGAGTGGAAAGTGGTGAAATAAAAATTAAGATGTGATGGGGCATTTTGGAAAGAGGTATACATTAATAACAAAGTAATTGCGAATGTGTCTTTTCAGTGTGAAGCCACTCAGTTTCCATCAAATGCCTGATGCTGAAAAGTGTGATTTAGGAACATGCTAATGTCTACATTCCCAAGCATCTTTGTACACATATGATTTGGTCTGACATGTCATTTATCACTACAAAGTCCCCTAAGAGTAAAAGCATAAACAATTGTATATATCATGTTGTGGTCATAAATAATGCAGTATTTGTCACTTACAATCTTTCCTGCTCTATGGCACTGTGTTGACTACATATTAAACATATTGAGCTAGCAAACTAGAATAAATCACAGCTAAAGTAAAGAAACATTGTTAGAATTCGAGTGTTTGTGACATTACTTTTTTAAGGTCGTGAGTCTGGAGACTGAAATACCTTTGGGCATTTTTCAAAGCATTTGAATAATGACTATGAAACCACTGAAAAATAAAAGAACCCGAAACTACAGGATTTTGTTTAACTTTCACAAACAGGCAGGCCCTGTCTCTGTTGCTTTTCACTCAAGCACTGAACTATTACTCCACAATGCAATGGAACAGCTGTGCAGAAGGATGCCCTGTAATGAATGTTCAAGTAATCGCTTTATAACTACACAGGGGAGACATTTATTAGGCTGTGATTATATACATATACATATATATACATATACATGTGTGTGTGTCTGCATACATATGCCCAAATTCAAACTAACGCTTCCCAGACTTTCCAAGGGAAAAGACCCTTTACTTTGATTTTAAATTAGCTGTTTACTTTTAAAGCCAACAAGCCATCTCAAATGGCAGTTATAGAAGCTGTGCCTTGAAGTACAACTACATATGATTCCTCCTTTGTCTGCACGAACAATGGATCAAGTTAGTTGGCAGTACAAAACCCTCCACCCCATAAAATATATCAAAATCTATCACCAGTCAGCAGTTTTGCCAGATACTGCAAACTACATTCTGGAGTATTATTTTATTATCTGTCAGTTTCTGCGCTGTGGCCACATCTTGGTTATATACACACAGCAGTACAACTTATTCCTGAGAGTGGACTATAAATAATTTCACAACACATGGAAAAAATTTACTACTTCACAAAACCCATTTCTTTCAGGTTTTTCCAACTTTCATAGCTCACAGCCATAATTATTGTTTTTCCATCTGCAGCTATAAATCCTTCTCTAGAAAGCGGGTCACATTTATTGTATATGCATTATGTATGAAGACACTTTTGCCGAACAAGATAAATTAACAAAGCCAGCAACATTTCCTGAACGAACTGTTAAATATATGATAACTCATCCTAGGGAGCAAGTGGATGTTTTAAATATTCACTGATTCTCAGAATCTGCTTCCTTTTTTATAAATTTATGTTGACAGTAATTGCACTGGAGACAGTAAGTTCTGAATTTTAGTGATAAAAATGGTCTCAAAAGCTGACCCAAGAATTAGGAGAGATCGTATTTTGGAAAGTAGATTATTTCAACAGCACTGGATGCTTTTAAAACTGGATCCTCATTTGGGACTACATTCTGATAATCTTTATTTGTACTTCTTTTATAGGAGTTTTGTATATACTTATATAAATGTCTTTCTAATTGTGAGAGTAAACTGCCCAGAGAAAGCATAGCTAACCCATGCCTTCAATAATGGTTTTCAAAAGGCACCTATGACCACAGCCCAGTTCCCCAAACCTCAGACCCCACGTATCTAGACCAGCAAGAACCTGGTGTCAGATGCTGCCGACTTCAATCTCTCTCCATGGCCACAGAAATGGTTACAGAGGTAGAGGAGCAGGGCTTCACACAGAATCAAGCCCCAAACAGTCCAGTGAATGCCCTCTACTGCACTTCTGTTCAAGGAATGGTGTAGCTGTGGCTGGTACAGCACCAGCTGAAAGCCTGTCTTACACCGTTAAAGGCCTATCTATCAGTAAACTGGACTTTCCAGGGTGTGAAAGAGGATTTCAGCCCCAAACTACCAACAGTCTGTGGTCCTGCTTGAGAACTCATCTGATTCAATCTGGCACAAAAACTATGTCAGATTTGTGCACAAAATCCTGACTCTTGAGGTCTCTCTTGCTCCACCATTTCCCGTGTTTCTGTCAGGGACAGAAGCTGGGGAGAGCTTTCACTGCAGCTGAGGTCTTCAGGGAAGAGGGAAGCAAAAAGAACTAAACCCTGTCAAGCCGGAAACCAGGTACTTGAACTCTGCTTTTGGGACCTAGCATGTCCTGCTGCCTTCAGATTTCAGTTTCACCCCACAAGAGGGACAAGAGAAGTGGTGACCATCAAGAACCCCCAAGAGTGCTTCTGGTAAGAAGAGGGCGGAGGGCAGCAATGCCACTGTGTGGGGACATGGGCAGCACATGTGTTTGTCCCATCTAAAAAGAACTTGGTAACACACACACAAACAAAAACACCCCACACACATGCATACGCCCCAGCTCTCCTCCTACCCTGCACTTTCGTCCATCCACCGTCTCCTCCTCAAAGCTCTCCCCGATTTTGAAGTTGATCTCAGTGGTGCGGACAGTGGTGGAAGTTTTGATGTAGAACTGGTCGCCGTCCTGGCGGATCTCCACATGGGGTTTGGAGGCGGCTGCCACCGCCACCTTCCTGAGCATGGCATTGACACCTGGGCGAAGCGGGGAGGAAGCAGAGCTTGAAGTCGCCAGCCGTGCCCTGGGCTGACCTCGCGGGGCGAGAGGCCGGGGCAGCGCGCGTAGCCCCAGGCAGAGCTGGGGCGCTCGGGAGCCGCGGCGCTCGGGCAGGCTCCGCACGGCCGGCACACGCGGGCTCCCGCGCAGATCCCCGCGGCAGGACGCCGGGCCAGAGCAGCCCAGCTCCCCGGGCAGGACCGCCGGCACTCGCAGGTGAGGCGGGGACCGCGCCGTGCCTCGACCGCTCCTCCCCGGGCAGGGCTCTGAGCCATCCCCCGCAGCGGCGGGAGCCTCTCCTGCCCGCGGCCGACGCGCGGAGCTCTCCCGGGAGACACCGGGCACCGGAGCGCGGCTGCGGCTGCCACCCCGTGTCCCCTCCCGCGGGACGCAGCCCCGCTGCCCGGATCCCCCGCGCCTCACCCAGCGCCTTGAGAAGCTCGTCGAAATTCTCGCTGCTCCTCATCTTCCAAGTGCCGGCGAAGTTGGGCATGGCGGGGCGGGCGCTGCGGACGGCGGAGGGGACGCGGCGCTGCTGCTCGCTCTCCGGCTCAGGCACCTTGTGAGTGGGGCGGACCGCGGCAGCAGCGGCAGGGAGAGCCGGGCACACCCACCCGGCCCCCCACCCCTTCCCCCGGGCCAACACTGCGCCGCCAGACAGCCGGCCCCCTCCCAGTCATGGCCATCCATCCATCCATCCATCCATCCATCCCTCCATCCCTCTTTGCCTCCTGTCTTGCAGCCTCCACAGCTGCCTCCTGGGGCTGCCCAAGAACGAAAGCCCGATTGCCACTTGTCCCACAAATGAGGTGGACAGTGAGGACTTGACGAGAAGCCCCAGAGGCCGGCAGGGAAGGCAGAGGGCAATCCAAGCAGGCTCACGCTGGGCTGGCCCCAGCACGGCAGGGCCGAGGCACAGCAGCCCAGTGCAGCTCACCCCGAGCTCCCCGCACGCACGGCTCTCCCCGCTGCCAGCCTGCCCCCGGCACTGCTCACTGGCACAGCCAGCGGGCCCGAGGAGTGCCAGGGAGCACAGCCCTTCCCAGGATAGGGAACTGCTGTGAGGAAGCTGTAACTGCCCTCAGCCGAGTCTCCCCTTCGAGAAGGGTGAAGGATCCACAGTGCCTAAAGCATTCCCTGGCCACAGCCACGCATCCCTCGGGGCTCTGGGGCACCGCTGGCAGCAGGAGGATGGAGGTGCAGAACTGGCATCAGGAAGAACAGTGCCCGTGGCAGTCACAAGCTTTTATGGAGAAACACAGCAAGCTATTTCACACTTACTTAAATTAAAACCAGTGTGCTAAAGATTGGAGTGCTGTTGTTAGCCTGTCATACTTCCCGTGATCATTTCCATTGTCTTTGCTTTGAATCCCTCAGTTTCAGGTCAAAGATGCTAGATTAAAGTTCCTTATTGCAACTGATTTATCCACACGATAAAATGAAACAGAATTTGACAGGTCTTAAGGCGTATGGAGTTTTTCTGCTGCTGTTGTACATAAGGAAATACTCAAAACATTCAGAGGCCTGTGATTTCCCACTTGGAACAGAGCCAGATGTATTTTAATTATAGGAAAACCTTTGCTGAGCCAACTTCATGGTACATTCACAATCATTCTTCACTTGTTAGACTCTGTAAAATGAACATATAGGTTACTTCAGGTATGTATAAAATGTGTTTACTCCTGGAAAATGAATAGATCTGGGAGTTCCTTTAGTATGTTAGGCAGGATCCTATATATGCTGAAATTTGCTCTCATTTTTTATTCCAGGAAGAATTTCACCCGAGTAAGAACCATAGAGCAGAATCAAGTATTTGTCTGTTGATTGTCACTCTTTTTCTACTGATTTTTGTTTCTGTCTTCAGAAGAACACCCTGGAGACCTGGTATAGCTCTTTAACTGAAATATTTTGATGAAAAATCTGGGTTTTTTCCAGGAAATGAACATTTCAGAGAGGAATATCTGTTTTCAATAACAGGGTTTCTCTAAAAAGAGAAACAGAACAACACTACCCAAAAAGAAAAACCAGAGCACGAAGCATCCTTCAGTTGTTTTAGTAAATGACAATAAATTAGTTCCCATCTTAAATACTTTGTTTAAAATTTCAAATTGCCTCCAAGAAAAACACTTGTGAAAAAAGAGACACACAAATAATTTCCTATTGCAAGTAGGTTTAACATTTTCAAATGTAAGGCTGCAGGCCCAACAAACACATACCAAGTCTCTATGTTGCTATGAAACACTGAAGGAAAATCCTGCTCAGTCCCGCAGTTTCAACTTCCCAACTGCACAACATGGTCCAGCCTTGCTTCCAGAGCCCTGCAGAATGTGTACACCTGGAGCCCAGTGGAAGTGTCATGGCCCACTCTTTGCAGGACAAAGTCCTCAGCTACCTATGAGAATGAGTATGAGCAGCATTAACCACGTGGGAACCCCCATGTCCACCCGAGGAAATAAACTGGCTCAGAAGATTCTAAAGAAGGAAGATTTATTCTTTAAAGGACCATTTAAGTTCTTTTGTTAGCTGCCCCACTGACACAAACAAGAACTATTCCGGTAGGTGTCACCTGAGAGTGTCTCTAAGATGTGGGACGCGTGTTCCAGGTGTTGCACAGTGGCCATTGACCTATTTCACAAAGACCAAGAGGGAGCCTTCAAAATTCCCTTCATCTAGAAAGTGCATCAGGCTGGAAGGAAGAAGCGTCTTCAGTCAATAAAGGCTCTATTCTGCAATGCCAGCACATTGAGCTATTTATCCTAAATACAGAGATATCCAATTACATTTTTATTTATGTTATTATCTTATCTAAAGACCATGAGGCACTGTTCCAGCTATAAAATACAATGTCTAAAACAAAAACCCAGTTACCCTCTAGAGTGTCTAACTGCCTCTCTGGGGCAATGGGTACAGATTCACACCTTATTTATATGGGAAGGCACTTTCCTTCCAGCACTGCGTAATGCAGACTTAGCAACTATTTAGAATTAGATGTCAAAGTTCAACTGCAGGAGTTGCTCTCCTCTGAGAGTGAGGGTCCACTGCTGCCAGCACAGGCAGGAGACAGGCACGTGCATTTCCAGAGCCAGTGTCTTCCCTCTCACCTGTAGTTCTTCATGTGCACAGGAGCTGAACTGATCACCAACAGTCATTCCCCCCTCACCCTTTGAGTTACATTTCTTTTTGCATCCTTTCTGCACGCTGCTTCGCTTTTCTTTTAAATAATTTATGTTTTTCCTCTTTTTCTCAAAAATAAGCCTTCATGTTTCTCTGGCTTTACTAATTAATTTAAAAGTCATCATGAGTTAAACTCCAAACTCAAAAGGAACCTAATTTCGCTCCAACACAAGTTTAAAAGCAAAACATCTCTAGTATTTAAGTCCCTTAAGACAGCTAAAGCTCAGTGAGAAAAATGGTCTTTTTGTTTTTCCATTTGGTGTTTCATGAAAACATTGTGGATTGTAATCCCATTGCGTGGTGGAACACAAATCCCCACTTAGTCTGATAAGGCAACAGAGTGAGATGGAGCTTAAATGGCAACAAATTTCACACAGTTTATGCACTAGTTACACCAATTAATTACGCATAAACTAATGATATAAAAGTCAGTAAGAGCTGAGTTCCTATTTTGCAAGCTGTGATCATATCAGTTAGCTCAATGCTATGAGATTCATTTGCATGCTGAACTGTTTGAAGGGAAGGGAAGGAAAGATAAGGAAGAAAATACGGAAAGAAGCTTAAAGGAAAAGAAAACAGAGGTGTGATGTAAGACCCATAAGGTATATAGGACTGGTATAATTAAAAAAAATTAAGACAGAATGTGAATTAGGATCAGTTTATTGCATGTTGGATCACTCAAATGAAGGACAGAAATAACATCCCTCTGGCAGACATGACTCAAGTCTCTACTGCTATAAAGTGAAGATCAGAAAGCCATACTGATTTATACTAGCTGAGAATGTTGCCCATGGACTTTACTTTAGCCCACTTCATAGATCCTTCTTCCTACCAGAGCAGCAGTAGATGTTTATCAGGTCGTGCTGAAATAACCCAGACTAAATTACAGTTTTACTTTTCTTTCAAGCTCCTTCTGTATGTAATTTCCCCATTAATGTTATAAAAAGAAGTTTGATTTTCAAAACATGCCCCTCAGCAGTTTATCCCCTTGGTATTTATTCTATTTACCTGAATCCCCTAAGGCTGATCCTTTCCTACAGATGGACCTAATTAATCTTTCCAACAGCGCCTCTAAGACAAAAGAAAGTAATATATGTACAGATGGGGCCAGGGTACTCCATCATCTATACAAAAAAGTGACCAGTAATGTGACCAAAACTATCCCCTTGAGGTTATTGATTGACCACTGTGAAGTCACACAGGGCTCAGTGTAAACAATAGATTTTATTTACTAAGGTGGTACTCTAGGAAGAAAAAAAAAAGATTGGTTTAAGGAAGAATATAATAAATTATTTCTGACATGAATAAATTATACAACTGGAAGGCAGATTGCCATTGTAAATTTATCTGCCAAATTAATTTACAATGGGCCTCTAGCATGACAATAGGTGAAATGTAATATGAATGTATGCAACATCAACAGCATTTCTGCAGTGTTGCATTGTATATTCTACTGCACTCTTATTAAGTTGAAAGAATACTGACTATTTCCAAGCTGAAATGCTAGAGGGATTTCCAATGCCGAGTTATCTGTTTGGTTTTTGAGACCTAATTAATAGGAAAGTAAATGAATTTTTCCATTGTTAGGGCAAACAGTAAAGTGTTTGCTAGTTTTATGTTCATTAGGAAAAATAGATATGATTACCTTAATTCCTTTCCTGTAATATTCCCTTTCATGGGGAACTAATCAATCTGTGTTCCTTTCCACAATCAAGCTTTAAGCTGGCCACCTGCTCTGTCTTGCTCTATCTGATGTGCTACAAGGATACAAGAAAACTGAGAATTGCTTCCTTAACCAAAGTAAAATTTGTTTTTCTGACTCTGAAAACAAAGGGAGTTTGATTGTCATTTCACTTGGGCATTAATTCTGCAGGCTGCTGAGCAATTTGATCCTGATCCAGCAAGGTGTAGTAGCAATGCTGTAACACAATCACCATTAGCTGTGCTTCAGAGGTGCTCATGGGTGTGTTTTCCTGGGCCAGTACCAGAATAAAGCCACAAATATCAGGAAAGAGGAAAATCAAGATCACTCAGTCTCAGATTAATGTACTGTCTGTAATATAAATTAGTTTAGAACACTGTTTTGGAAAATGACTTACAAACTGTTTAATAATTTTGTAGAAGGGCCATACTGAATAACCAACATCCAATATAGATTTTTAGTAGCTGGACCTTTTAATGTTCATTTGAGCATTTGTACCATAATAAATTTGAGCACTGACTGAGAGTGTGAGGAACATAAGTGACATCACCCTCTGTCCAAACGGCCCAGCTATCACCAGCTTCCTGGAACAGTTCCTGCCTCCTGAAAGTCAGATTCTGCCTGTGGCTTGGCAGCTGAAAGGGAGTCATCAATCCCCAAACCCCTCTGGTTCAGACAAAGCACCATGGCAGAAAGTGACGGCTTAGAAGCAACATTAACAATCTGCCAATTTTAAAATACAGTATTGTATGAACAGGAAGGAAAAAAAAATCTATTCACATGATTAAACAAAGCTTTCTGTTTTTTGGGGCAAAACAATGTACTTCAGAAAGGAAGAACTAAAACAAGGATTTATTGATTTCAGAATCCAAGGCCTGGGGTGAAAGTCATCTTCTGTGAAGAGCATTACACATGTTTTAATGGAATTTTTTGTGGAACTCTTAGTCAAGGATGGCTCTCTGAATGAAGACGGTTCTGGAAAGTCCCAGTAGAGTTTTGACAAACTAGCAAATAAGACATTAGTGTCCTTTTCTCTTTGCCCAACTTTCCTTTCCTTTAGCTGAAGGAAGCTATTCAGATTGATTTGACTAATTTAGGGGAGGTTTCCCTTCAGCACAATACCTTCACTTCAGACAAGATAACAAACATCTCTTTAAGCAGTTGAGTTACTGCACTTGCTCACAGGCAACCCAAGACAAGGACGAAGCCAGGAGAGTACAGGATCTGAGGCAGGAGCTTCTGAGGCTCCTGAGGTTGGGACACACTGGTCCACATAAATCTCTAGGATATAAAATCAAGCCAGCTCCAAGCCAAAGAGTCCTTCACAGGTATGTCCAAAGTTCCTGTTCCCCTATCAGAGACTTCTAAGGAAATACTTCAAAGGATGTATTTATTAGATGTCTCCAAATGTGCACTTCCGTCAGGCAAAGGGTAGAGGTGTTGATAAAGCAGCTCTTAAAACCCAACCCTTCCTTTGAGCTATGTCTGGTAGTCTCCCCATGTGGTCACTACAAAAATCTGAACAATGCTAGAAAAGTGAGAGCAGCGCTCTGGGTGTTACAGTCTTGCTTTGCTACTTCAGGCTGTGGCATTGCTGAAGTTTGGTTGTTAAATTGGAAACCTCCCTATAATCACTAATGCAGAAGAGTTGTTTCTTTTTCATTAAGGGGTTACCATGACATTTGAAACCAGGGATTTTCATAGGGGCTTTCAAGAGCCCAGCAATTCTCCTTTTCTTGAACAAAAGGCATTAATAAAGCTGTAGCTGTCAATAGAAAAGTAATCAAACTGTGTCAGCTCTCTGAAGACAATGCAGGTCTATTAAGATTGACTTAGTCAGGCAGATGGACCGAGCTGATGTGTGGTCATTAGAGATACTTAAAGGATCTTCGTCTCCAGGGACAGAGGACCATGGTACTTTTTCCAAATGTCCAGAAGAAGAATGAGTGAATTCAAAGGAATATATTCTCATTTAGGTCTGGACTGAACTCCCAACAGGGCCATGTCCTGAAGCTATAGAGGCCGTGCCGTTTGAACAACCACAGGTTTTACTCTGGTGCCCTGACCTTTGTGTATGTGCTAAATTCAAAAGCTTTCCACTACATCTGGCAGGCAAAGAGAAGATGAAGAAACTTCATTTTCCCTTTCCTAACCAGAGTATTTAGCATTCCACATAAATTAGAACCAGGAAATAGGGATCTTATCAGTTAATTCAATTTAAAATTCCAAATGTCTTTGAAAGGTTTTTCATCAGCCTATTTTGAAGCAATAATAAGTCTAAGCTCTTGAGCTAGTTCTTACCAATACAAACAGCTATAACTGTACTAGTTCCAAGGAAGACACAACTGTTTATACTATGAGAAGATGAGGTCTAGAAATATGTAAACTATAGGTGTTCTAACTCCTATCAATCCCTCTCCCAGCTTTGGTTTGTCCTGCTAAACTTTGCTCAGAAAATGACCTTGAGTACAACTGCTCCTTCTATTGTTAACCCTCTGACCTTCTAAACTAACATCCTTTGCTCTTTCTAATTCAGAAGGTTTCTGGGGCTTATTAACTGAACAGGCCAAGTGACCGTTCCCAACAGAAACCAGAGTCCCTGACAAGGAGGTCATTGTTTTCCAGGCTTCCTCCCGAGTACTAGATGTGCAGATTTCAGACTGAAAAAGAATAATGCAGACATTCTTTGTCTAAACATTATCTGGAAAGCATCAAGATAACTCAAGCCACTTCCTCGCCAATTAAGATTAGAGGGGTCATCTCTAGGGACCTAAGTGATTATGGCCAGTTTTCAAACTTGGATGATAAAATTTGTAGAAAACTATCTCATGAGGCATCTAAATAAAATAACCTCAGTCTTCAGAATTAATAATAATTTGAACTCATGCCAGTCAAAAGAGTGGGTACACAGCACCCCTGTGAATTGCAATATTTTTACTTATACCCCTCACTATATACTTGAATAACCGAAGTCAATCAAATTTGGAAAGTGTGAACGAATTTCTCAAAAGAAGATGCTGTAATTGGGCTTCTAAGTTCCGAGTTTAGGATCCACGAGATCCTGGTGGAATACATCCTGGAAAACAGAAATTCTGGCCAAGATACAGGGGCATACTACTATAGGGCTTCAGTCCCTCAGGAACAGCAGACCGCTGTCACGCAACCCATTAGTACAAGTAAGTCACTTTCTACAGCGTTTGTCTCACTTTTCCCAAGAGCCCCTCCCTCACAAGAGGCCATTAAAAAACTCAGAATCTAGGGAATCAATTCTCTAGGTTTTAAAACCTCTTTGAAGCGCTGTTATTTTACCGGTGATGGCAGTGAGAGCACTGGCTCCCCCAGGAGGCTGCAGCTCCTCCCGGCAGCACCACCTAGTGCAGAGCACGCTCCGTGTCCCCCGGAGCTCCTCCATCTGCGTCCCAGATGCATTCAGCCTTGGGCAGCTTCCTACGAGCATCTCCCATCAATAATGTTAACAGGAAAAACATGGCAGAAGGACAGGATGTTATGTCAAGTAATTTCGAGACATCAGCTCTCAAAGTTAGGCTAGGTGAAATACTACAGCTGAATTCCAGGAGAGTGTTTTTCAAAAAGCTGACAAATAGAAAGTTCATTACATAGGCACACTGTTAAAGGGGAATTGCTAAACTTTTCACTTGGTTGTGCTGATGCAATCTCTTTACTTTTCAGAAGAGCTGACAGAAAAAGGGACCACAGTGAAACTGCAGGGGTCCTAACATTTTTATTTTAATGCATTATTGGTTTATTTTGCAAAGAACAGCAACATCCTTCCATGCCAGAAACCTAAACAGCAATCCCAAACCACAAATTTTTAGAGCAAAAAGTTAAACACTTCCTTTTTACCATTAATTACTGTGGGTCACTGAATAAAGAGAACTCTCCTCATCTGAACTCAGTTTCTGCCACCAGACTGTCAGATGGCAATGGCTTTCCAGCCATACAAGAAATTCTCCCTTTAGAAAAGACAAAAGACATTTAGAGTTTTTGTGACTGGGCAGATAGTTTATAAAAGCAGAAATGTCATTACATGCACATTTTAAAAGAAATAGCCTATGACTAAAAAAAATTTTAATTAATAGCTCCATGTAAACAAACAGACCTAAATCATAAAAGGGCTGATGACCACAGAAAACACTCATGTTTTTCAACTATGCACTGTTCTCCGATATTCCATTAAAAAGGCCCTCCCAAGATTAAAGTCCCCATTATGTCATACGCTATAGATGTAATTCTGTCCACATTTTTCCATTCATAAATAAGGGTGAATGCTATTTTCTTGGTAGACACGGATCAATGTCCATATCTGGGATCAGGCTGTTAAATCTCTGCTAAAATGAAGGCTAGAAGCCTAAGCAGAATCTCTGCAGAGAAATGGAGCCCATATGTCAGAGACACAACTTCAGATTATCACAGTTGGAAATGAAGAAATTGTGGTATATTGATTAATTTTGATTTTGCTTAATGAGCTATGACAGAAAGCCACTAAGATGAATGCATCTTCCTTTCTGGAACAGGAGGGGTTCTGCTCATAATATCACCGACTTTGAATGGGGTCTCTCTAATGTTCTTTTGGATTTGTTTCTGAAATTCCATGATCTGCTGCCAGTAATGAAAAGACAGACTAATCAACTTAAAGAATAATGGAGGCTACTTTCATGAACAAAGATGTTCTACTATCAGAAGCAGGTTTACTGAGAGGGCTGTCTGTGATCTAAAACAGCAGGAAAAGTGAATAACATCAAGGTAATTAAACTGCATTCAGGAGCTTGTTGTGCTCCAGGAATCTGAACTCAGTGTCTAGTAAGGACTTGATCCACTACAGATTTCAGTAGACTGTGGCAGAGGTGTAGCACAGGTGTGGTACAGGGGGCAGAGTGCCTAAGCAGCCCATGGGATACCAAATACCTCTGCTTCCAAGGGCCACATACAGGAGCTGTACCTGCAAAGCAAGAAGCTGAGAAGCAGAAGCCTTGCTCAATGGAGGGAACTAGGAGCTGGATAGGATTCAGCACCTTATTTCAGTCACAGCGGACTCACACTCTCCAGACAAGGCACTTAAGGACAGATTGTGACACCAGCTACAATTATCTTTGTCCACTGTTACACACTTGACAGGTTTGCTGGTCTTCTCAAACAAAACAAACCTCCCTGCAAAACAACCTTGCTGCTTATGATTTTGAGATATTCCAGTTCTAGAAGCAGCATTTGCCTTTGGGATGTGGGCTAAGCGTCATGGACTTAATAATGAAACACTTCACTCATTAGAACAATTATAACAATGAAAAAAAAGGTTGACCATCCCTTTGAAGTAAACAGCATATAAACTCGTCTTTCTACTGTTAAACAGGATCTTCATTCTGATGATTTATTTCTTGCTTCAGAAAGACACTGCCTGTAGCTGTGATTAGACAGAATATATTTTCACAACAATCTCTAATGTGCTTCCCATGTTTTTTAGACTAATGACTGTGACAGCTTAGCTTGCTGCTGGCTAAAGGTTTCAAATTCTGTTTTATCTGACAGTTCTAAAGGCTTGGTTGTACCATACTCACATGCAGGGAGGGGTGTGACACTGGCTACAGATAGTGTGCCCCACCGCAAGTCACTTTGGGGAGGAAGAAACCCCAAAAATATATGTAATGTATTAGCAGCTTAAGCCATTCTCTCTCATATCTGAAATGACCTCTGTCGCCAGTTCAGCTGGCACCCTTTTCACATGGAGTCTCCAACCTTGGAAGAGGGTAGGCAAAAAATAGGTGAAGTATTTGACCAGTCATATTGTGTGATCCTGATGAGGGAAGCAGTCTATGCAGTCAGCTCCAAAATGCCATTCCTTCCTGCGGATGCTGTGACATTAATTACACCTGACAAGAAGAGTAGGTGGGCCACCATGTTAAACACAAACCAGACTCACAATAGCAATGAAAAGTGAGCCAGGAGCAGGAAGGATAACTGATACATGGAAAAGACAAACTGACAGCTGACTACCTATGTGGGATTCTAACTGAAGTTGTACCCAATATATGCCTCCTGAAGCAAGAACTAAAAGCCCTCAGTACCTTGCAGAATCTGTAAAAACTTGATTTTTTTTTGGCACAGACGTTAGCTCTTCACAATAAACCCATGAGTATACTGGAAAAAAAGATCTGCAGCATGGTGTCCTGATTCTAAATGTGTACCAAACTGGAATGTAAATAGTGTGTAAGGCCAGCTAGAGCTCATATAGCACTAATTAAGTGCAGGACAGTCCTGACTATTATATCTAGAGTCTGTTTACTGCTGCTTGTCACAGCCCAGCAGCAGCACACCAGCACCCCTGGTTTCAGAGCAGATGAAAACCTTTCATTTTCTGGCCTTGGGCACTACCAGCAATAGAAAAGAGAAGGTCATTTACTCATGATAGCACTGCTTGTTTTGGAGTAGCTGTGTTGGACTGACTCTGTGATCTCTAGACACCACATAATGTTGTGGTGGATGAGAATATGAGGAGAGCACTATGTCCATGTGTAGAAAGATGATGGGAGCATTAGAAACATTTAGTTCACAAAGCCATCAGGCGTACAAGCCAACACACTGAAACAGTTTTTAAGTTCTTGGCATCTCCCCCAGGCTAATTGTTTCACTTGTGGGACGAAAAGAAATAATTGATATTTGGAATCTTATCAGAAGATTATGAAGAAAAACCATGTCCCTTAGTCTGCAACTTAAAAGAATGCTACTGTAGGAATCTAATGCTTTATTACTACCTATCTGAATACTATGTTTACAAAAAGCTGATACAATTACGAGGTGCCACAAACTAAGAAAACAAACCATATCTGTCTGTGGTTTTCTTGCAAATTCCTGTAAATGTAAAGAATTGGAGAGAGAGCATTATTCTGATATTCTTTTCAACCCATTTACTCTGTGAACTGTTGGCTCCAGTAAATTCTGGTGCTTTGCTCAAATCCTCTCTGGAGCCAGCTCTGCCCTGTAGGGTTAGTTTCAGTTTGGAGATGCGAGAAAAGATCTTCACCAGGACTATGCATGTTCCCTACGGTCACCCATGAGAATGCAGCAGCAGTGTCACAGCAGTCAGTTGTTCCACATCCCCTTTTGTATCTTTACCAAATAAACAGTATAGAGAAAAGCATTAAAAAAAAAGAAAAAAAAAGTAAGAGAAGTAACAACAAAACCACAGACTTGCAGGAGGACTCCCTGCTGCACCTACTTCAGTTTTAGACTCACTGCTTTAAATTGATCTGGTTTTCTGCCAGCTTTAGCTCACCAGGGTGCCTATTTTCAGCAACAGCATGAAAGAAAACTCACACTTTTAAGTGAGATGCCAAAGTTGGATTTAGTAAGGAAAAAAAAATTGAAAACTAAGTTTTAAAACTCCTTGTTATATCCCCATCTTCACATAAAAGTACCATGTCAGAATAAGCCTCTGGGTCAGGCAAAAATAGAAAATGAAGACGAGATTACTGCATTTCACACTTGCAGAGGAACCCCTGTGGCATAAAGCTCTGCATGAGGAATGTGGCAGAAACATAGACTTTCACTGCGGATGCTAATATGATCTGCTGCTTTAGGAAATCGTCATTTCTCTACCACTTGGATCAGTTCTATGAAGCTGAACTCATACCAGAATAGATGTCACTGGTCTGATACCGAAGAACTTCATCTGACAAAACCCCAAATTTATGTCTTTCACGTATATACAGTTTTGTAAACAGCACCTCCTCACCATTTCTCCCTAATACACAGAACAGTGCAAGGCAGAATTATAAAACTTTATCTATGAGACTGATTTATGTCCCTCACTGGAGATACTCAAAACCCATCAGAGTGCAATCCTGTACAATATTCTCTACAATGATCCTGCTTGAGCAGGGAAGTTGGACCAGATGACTACCTGTAGTCCTTTCCAACCTTACCTACTCCATGATCTGGTGATTCCACTGTTACACAAGCCTTTAGGAAAAGGCACTGTTTTATCTGGAACATTATAGAAATTCAGCTATTTACTATCGCTTCCATTAAATGCATGTCACATTCATACACAAAGAATATTTTCCAAAAAGCTTAGAAAGGCACTTTGATAAGAATACACTCCTAATGCAATTGAAAATGGGGGAATATACTCCTAGGGAAAAGATAAGGAAAAGCAGAAAATTACTTATTTATGCCACTTTCAGAGTTTTAGATATATTTTTTTTACATCAGAGTCTACATAAAACATTGTTTTTCACCCTACAACATTTAAAAAATAAACTATATTAATCTCCACGTTTTTAGTTAATATCCACTCCAAAGCAGTCCATGCTAACTTTCTGATAAAGCACAATACACACAGAGAAAGACGTTGACACACTACACAAATAGACAAACCAAACAGAGAAGCACTATTCTTCATCATGGCAATTAATCTCAACTGCTGTTCTAGGAAAGTCTAAATCTTGGACCTGAAAGGAGCTGTTTTGTTCACTAAAACTGTTAAATCCAATCATCTCTCTGTGACTGCATGATTCTCTGTGGCTGCAAGAGCTATTTCTAGTTTATTTAATGATATTTAATTAAGTCTCCATTAATGCTCATTCTAAAACAGTTTCATCATTACCAAGAATGACTGCTATTAACTGCAAAGAGGGTAGCCCTGGGCACTGACAGATCAAAGAGTAATAAATCAGCTTATTGGTTGAGCAAGGCACTTTTAAATCTGTCTACAACTGAAAACTTTCTAAACTTGCTAATGGTGCTATATTATAGTTCTGATTGCATTTGAGTTTATTTAATTATGCTAATTATTCACAGTTTTCTTAGCCTGGTTGTTGCAAACCATGAGCTGATGGATGTTACAACAGCCGGGGCATTCATGCACAGTCATCTATTTACTTCATTTCTCATGCATGCTACCATGCTGATACATCTGTTCTTGTTACTTGACTGTTTCAAAGGATACTGATTTTGACATCGATCCAATTATTTCATCTGGAGATTATTTATTATATAATAATAATAATTCAGAGCAGATCTTCCTGGCCTGCAGACTCAGGCTGCGCTGTCTGCAGTCTCTCAAGCGTGCCCAGTGAAACCCAAGAGGCTGCTCCAGGAGTAATATACTGTTGCATGTGAAAAAGAGAAGCAGAGTCCAGCCCATTGTTACAAGATTATTGCAGAACCCATTGTGCTGAGTGCCAGATGATAAAAGGGCCAGCGTTTGTAGCTAGGAACATTCTTGAGAGTGAAGACAAGATACAGGTACAAAAACAAGAGAGTCTGTGCAGGAGATAGAATTGTGGATAGAACAATCCAAATAATCAAGACAAAGAAAAGAATATTACAGCATCAGAGACTCAGATCCCAGGATGAAAGTTTAGCCCTGTGGCTGTCATTATCATAGAGATGTTACAGGGAAAAACTGAAGGCTTTAGAGATGGCAGATAAAAACGCAGGAAAGAGGCAAGTCAAAAATAAAGTCCAAGTCTGAGAAACAGACCTGAGAAATACACTGAATTATTATGTTTTCCCCAGTAACTGGGAAAGACAATGAGCGCTTTTTGGCTAGCTTGAACTTCCGCTGGCTGTGAGGCCTTAATGAAAAAAGGCAGAAACAAGTACAGTGATTCCAATTGAAATAATATGGGAAATTACATTACTCAGACATATGTAAGAGAAGAGATTTACTTCAACAAATATGCTTTGATAATTACAAGCTGTTACTAATTGTACACTCATTTTACAAGGTCACTTCTACCTACAAATACAACTGAACAACTAGAGCTACACACAGGATGTATTTCCTTTGAAATAGCGGGGAATCAGAAACATCAAGGGGACATTCACCTTTACAGAGATCTTCAGAAGAAATCTACACTCATCTGCTAGAGTAGGGTCCTTGGATTCATTCTGAATCCTCATGTTTGTTCTTCCTTCTCTTTTTCAGATATATGTTTAGAGTTATCTTTTCTACAAAGCTTATTGTCTTGTGGTGCAGACTTTATTTGTACTCTACATGAATCCTTTATCACCTACAGGCCTCACATAGGATACAAAGGAATGCCAGTTCCACATTCCTGGATTCTCATATCAATGTTTGTAATTATAACAATTTTTCAAGAGAATGTGCACAAGTACTATGCCTACAGCAAGTTTTTCTGAGCATGTGTGTTTGCCTGGAATGCAGTGCAATGACAGGATAAAACACATCTGATCGGAATTCAGTACATGGTGTATGTTTCAGAACACAGGTCATAGAGATTGATTTCATCAGAGATGAAAACAAAATATAGCCACTCTAAAAAGGAAAGGTCATAGCTGTTTACATGAGGAGTCTGGCATGATACAAAAAAAATGTGTTGTCTTGATGGGATTGCATTAGGGCAGGATCCTCTAGCAAACACTGGGATTTCTCATCTTTTGTAAGTACTTGAAAGAGTAGAGGGGGATGAAAGAAGCTCTGGAAAAGGGGTAAACGTTCCCCAGCCACCATGTATCCAGCACCATCAGTTAATGGAGAGCAAGAAGCAGCAATATCATGGGTAGCAGAAAGCATCCCCTCTACCTTTCCCTCCAACCTTCCTCTCCACCAGTAAATGTGGTGAAGTTCTGGTTCCCTGGAGCCCAGTATCTGCCCAAACTGCACAGTTTGTTTCCTCTTTCCTCTACAAAGATTTACATGGCTTGCAGTAGCTGGATTTCACCACAGAGAAGCAGGTAAAGACAGAAGCAGTAGTCAGGGCCTGTTTCCTTGCTTCTTGCACAGTGTAGCAGTCTGAGAAAGTTCAGATGAGCCTGGCAGGATGGTCATTTCCACTAACTCTGTGCATCAGATTTTCCTGCTCGTTTTCCCCTTTGCTTATGCACTGCCTCCCAGATCTCTTTAGCACTTGAAACATAGTCCAATTAGGTTTTCAGCAGTTTGCTGAAAAGTCAGTCAGTGAAGAGCCTGGAAGGACTTGAGACTGTGTTTTCCAAGAGATTAAATTCCTTCAAGGGCAGAGGCTTCCTTTGCTGCCTCACACCTCCCTCTTGAAAATATTGAAACATTTGGGGAACTGTCACACTGGATTTTGTTACCAGGCTCTAATGCGAGGAGACTGGAAAGTGACCCAATTCATACAAAAAGAAAAAAACCCAACAGACTAGCAATAACAAAAAGAATTTGTGCAGACAGCAATGCAGAGATGGCAATGCAAAGGGGATTGTGTTTACTTAGCAAGCTGATATTTTCTTGAAGGAGCTAGACAATGTAAATCCTCACAGGCATGCTCACTCAGTTAAAAACTGAATTTGCCCACTTGCATTTGGCAGCAATCTAGCTCTCAAATTCAAGATGATCATTACTCAAGGCAATCAAAAACGCTTTTGCTTTTATTCAGTCTCTCTAAGGTAAAACTGTCCACTGAGACCATGACGTACAGTCTGTCTTTAAATCAGCACCTTATCAGCAGTTACTATAGCGTATTTCTGTTACCACATGTAATAAACCCAAGAATTTCCCATCTCCGGAAAAGAGGCCATTCTTGCCGTGATTTGCACAGAAGAGGTGAATACACAATGCAACGCAAGTGGCCACAGCTGCCATCGCACTGAGGATAAACAGCCAGCCAGGTTTACCACTCTGCCACACACAGGCTCAGGAGGATGAGCAGATTCTGGCTATGCAGGGCTTACGGATTCAAAGGGTATCAGATTCCAGCTCACATTACTGAGTGTCCTTTGGCTTTTGTGCATTCCTCTCCCAGAAGAGGCCTTTTCCTGGGCCTTGCTTGGTTTCTCAGAAGACAAAACCTGGCACAGGAAGGACTATACAGAAACAAGAGACGACTGGTCCTTCATACTTACACTAGAAATCTGTAATTTCTTTTTTCTTCACATTGTAAATTATTCCAATTCTAAACACGTGCTGGGAAAGCTGCTTTTCAAAATCTAAAACTGCTGCAGAGGATCATGTGCCAATATTTAGACCACCGGCTGTGAAGCTGAATTTCCCATTTTCTCTTCTGATGTTTGACAGAACACCTTTCATATTGCAAAGTGACTCTTCTCAGAAAGGGCCCCATAGCCCACACATATTTTATCAAAATGTATGGAAATTCTACTAGGAGCAATCCCATCTCAGGAACTGATAAATCTGACCTAGGCAAAACATCAGTCTAAAAATCTCCAGAAAACTGATTCTTCATGATTTGAGCAACAGTCTTCACTGAGACAATCTTCACTGAGCAGATGGGAGAAGGCTTTTATTTCCTTCATCTCCTGTAATTAAGACTGAGAATCAGCAAAATACTTAAGCATCATGATTCCAAATATTTGCATTTCAATGCTAAAACACTTGGTGTACACTTAAATACCGTGCTGGACCAGGACTTGAGCACATTTATGTGTAGCCAGTTCAGCAGTGCAAAAGAGCCAGACAAACCCCTCCACTTTCTGAGCACTCTCATAAAATCCCTGTTTATAATGTCAGTACAGACAGGACCATTGCTCTCCCTTCTCTGGGCCAAAACTCCAGTTCTCTGCTTTCTAAGACTGTGTTTGTGTTGTCTGTTTGCACTAGACTGGTCAATGCTGTGCTGGCCAACACTCATATTTTTACTGCCACCTTGCTTGGTGTGTTCAAACTCCTGATACAGCTTTTGCTGCTAAACTGCCAGTGAAGGGCTTGTACCAGCCCCATAGACTTCTACTGGCACTCAAATTCAAATATCCCAGTTATTTTTATGATGACTGCAGTACTTCAAACAATAACCTGCTAAATCTCTGCCATTCTACAACATACTAACTAAGACTAATAAATGAGAGCTACGGACTGCACTTCATGGAATCTGGTGGTGCCCTGCAAGGGTCTAAAAGATCACTCCCTTCCTGACCTTGGAAGTTTAGGGGTCAGTGCGTAATTGTTTTCGTGCAGGATCAGCTCTGGCCTAGGTGTCATTACAGAGATGTGCATGACTTCCCTGCATTAGGCAGCATCAAGAGCTGCAGCTAAGTGGGTCACAGATGTGAAGAGAGCTCAGAGCAGCTGCTCAAACTCGTTCTCTTTCAGCTGAGCACAGACAGCACTGACTCCTGTGCACTGCAAAAGCCACTTCACTGACACTTGCCAAACATATGATGAACACATTCAGGGGTTCCTCACCCTTAGTATCTCTGAGTCTACCCTCAAGGGCCAAGACACCACAGGGAAAATTGTACTCTCAGTATTTTCAACACATCAGTATCTCCAAGCAAACCTTCCCTCGGGAGTCTCCCAATGTGCTTTTTGAGAATTTGCAACTTCAGTTTGGAAGGGACACTTGCATTTTAGACAGCATTTCCAAACCACCCAACCTGAAAAATCAAAAAGCACAGGGTTCCAGGTGTCACTTCATAAATTAACTCAAACATCAAAAGTTTCAAAGGAAAGGTTTTCTTGCCAAAGAAAAGAAAAATAACTGAAAATTTCCTGGTATCACAGCATCCAGTTTCCAGTACAGTGTTATGTGACCTCAGCAACAATCCTCCAGTCGCAGCAATTGATCTGAAGTTCACTGAAATCAGGAATTGTTTTTCTTCTCTCTTTTTTTTTCCATTCTATGTCTAACTTAGAAAGCTTGAAACCCAGAAGACAATTACCTTACATACAAAATCTCTAATTTCCTCATGCCATGCTTCTGCTAATGTCAGTAACACATCACTAAACATAGGTGGACCAAAGCAGTCAAACAATCACCTCATTACACACCTGAATTTTTTTTCATTATATGAAACACCCATCACTGATACAATGTCAAAGTGAATGAAGTACTTATGATGGGAACTCACAAAAGTGTCCAGGTATGTGATGTATTTATGGAACTGATTCAGTAGAGACTTGAACATGTGTTCAGGACCCAGTAAAATCTATGAGACATGAACACATGGTCTTGCTGTGCAGGAACAGGATGTTGAATCACCACTGTAAAATGGACTTTCACAGCCAGCAACGACACAGAAATTTAACCAACTTGTATGGTTTGAGTCAAGCATCTCATCCAGAGGTAGCTGAACTTAATGTTTTATGATGTGCCATACTTAGTCCTCCTCCCTCTGACTTCCATGGGAGCCAGAGCTTGCAGAGCACTGGCATTTATCCTCCAGCACAACTCCTCTGTGTAAGGTTAACACCGTAAATTTGATTCACGGGGGCTTGTGAGCCAGACAGGCAAACTGAAGAAGAAAAAGCCTCTCTCACAAGGAGACAAGGACACGAAAGAGGTTGCCCAGCAAAGTCATCAAAGCAAACAGCATGAATGGGACAGTGTTGATGAAGACAGAAGTGGCATTGAAGGCTGCAATAACAAAGCAGGGCAGTGACATGAAGATAAGTGGCAAAGTAATTGTCTGGTTGAGCCAAGTGCATCCATACAGCCCGTCTGCCAGCAACCCATGCAAACGGACACCAGGCACTGACGATCTAAGTACCAATTTATGTAAATATATTCCAACTGCTGACACAAAAATGCATAGGAACAAACACTTAGTAAGCATAGCTAAAAGTTTTCTAGAGTATCTGAGTATCTGAATTATTATGAACATTCTTAGCATCTACTGCCAATGAATGAAGGGTTTTCTTTCTGGTTTTTCTTATTAATTATTCTAAAAAGCCAGAGTTGTGTCCTCTGCATTTGATTCTGAAAGAGTTTATCGTATAAAAAAGACTCTTGATGTTACAAAGGTGCCATATTGCTAGGCTGCTTTCTGGATCCCCACTCCAGCAAAAAATTGGCTAAAAGCCAATTTTAGCAGCTAAGTGGATTATCAATTTATAAAGAGAGCCTCTAAGAAGAATACAGCTAATAACATTTTACAGTGGAACAAATCACATATCCAGAGACTGGATCCATGGTGCCTTCATTTCATCCTTAGTGAATTGTAAATAGCTCGGTCAGGCAGAGAATGTCACACAGCAGGTGAAGGAAACCCCTTCCCTCCTCTCTGTCTCCCAGTTCAACAACCTATTCTAGCCTTTGTCTGGATGGATCAGAAAAAAAAAAAGTCCTTTCTGTCATCTTTTTTACTACCACTCATCATACGCTCGAGTGACCCAGGTGCAGGCAGAGCCAGCACTGTGCGTGGAGAAGTGTGGGGCATCCCCACTGCCTTCCTCCTCCTCTTTGTGAGAACAGCACCTCACTGCACACAGCAGGGACTGCAGACATTCACTGGCACTGGGGACTGAACAGACTTGGCTGAGGCTGGCACAGAAAGCCTTCCATTACACATTACCAGAGTTAAAAAGGATACCAAAGGAAAAAGGACACAGTCGGGCTTAGAAGAGTGCCTCAGATTATGTGGTCAATACATAGCTCACAATTAAACAGCCAATTATTAATTGACAGCCAGAAGTGTTTTCTGAGAACTCAAGTAGTTCAATTTTGGTGCATAAGGTCATTGGGTCACCCCCAGCTGTCATGTATAGCTGAAGCCACAATAGCAAGGGACATACATTAATTTTGGTAAAACATGTGAAATTCATCATCCTGGAGAGAAAAGTTTTACTGCTAGATTTGATGTATGGGTTGAAACTTTGTGCTTTCTCTAAGTCAGTCCCAACTACATGCATGATGTTTTAAAGGGCCTTATTTCAATCCTGACAAATGAGCACCAGATGTTTCTTTTATCGTAGTTGCATTCTATATGGTCATTCAACATTTCAGGCTCATGTTAAGGTCTGAGAAACTCTCTCTGATCCACCTCTTGCTCCTTAAAAAAAAGAATGCTGTGAGAGAGAATAAAATAAACAATAAAATGTGATAACTCTGATTAAGTAAGTAAATGAAGGAAGAACTGAAGTCTTTTCACAGGGAGAAAGAGAAGATAGGTGGAAAATAATGCCTGGGTTCAGTTACCATCAAGCACAGACCAATTGTTAGAAAATCTCTCATGAAGAACAATGACTTTTGCTCTTTTTTTTCTTCTTTTATTATTTCTTTCAAAACAACTGTGCTCTAAAAGTTTTTCTTTGACCTACACATGCCATAAGCAGGAGGTTAAAAGGCCTGTGATTACATCTAACCATTCTGGCTTCTCTGCAGGTGATAGTGGGGATGAGGTTCCTTCTATGGGGAAGCGAGTCTAGCTTTTAGGATTTATTTGTTTAATGAACTGTTTTATTTTCCTCTTTTCTTCCTAAAAGCAGCTGCTCATTCACTCCAATCTCACTGCCCACCTCATCCATTCCAAAGGAACATGATCCATTCTGCAGGACAGCGCTGTCCAGGCCAAGCTTTCCCCTGAGCAGAAGCCCACCAGGACACCTCGGGCTGAACTGCATAGTGCCATCCAGAGAAAGATTTGTTCCTGCAAATGCTATGTATTATTTTCATTCCTGTTAGGCCGAGCCTCTGGCAGTTTTCATTTTCCTTTCTGTTTTTTTCTGTCCCAAGTACTTTTCCTTGCTTGTTGAACAAATACATTGAAATACTTCCTTTCTTGTTAGCAAAACAATTTAGTATTTAAGTGTAAACTTAAAGCAGTGTCACTGTGTAGGTACACACTGAGCGAGAGCATATGCCAAGAGGCTGAGAAACAGGTCTCATTCCTTGATCTACCACTGACTAAATTCGTCACCTTGCTTCAGATTTCACCCATCTGTGAAATGGGATAATGATCCTTCCTTAACTCATAGGGCAAGAATGTCATTAATATCTGGACTTGGTTTCAGAGTCTTGAGGAAGAGCTTTTCCGTTATATCATTTCCCTGTTTTGGCCAGCCCTTGGACTACAGATGTGACTGTAGTTCCAGCTCTATATCCTATAAAGTGTGATGGCTGGCTTTGGAGCCACCACTTGGAACATGCAGTGCTTTTACAATGGATGGTTTTGGAAATAAGACAGGAGCTTTTTTAAAGCAAAGTTTGATTTGAAACTCTCTGAACTTCAGTATGGTTTATACTTTACTCCAGATCCCAATTCAGCAGCTTGGAACCATCAAAGAGAAATCTATCCGAGAAAAAGCATATGAAGTTGCAAGAAAAGGCAAAAAAAAAGTAGCTGAAAAAAAGAAATAACAAAGAAATAAGTGAGCAGAGGAAAACCAACAAAAGTTCATCAAATCTGCATGCAAGGAACTGGACTTGTTTCAGAAGTGGAACTGAAGATTGTATTAGGATTCAATTTTCTGTGGCTCTTGCTTTTGCCTCAGCTGCCCCAATGCTACTGCACTACAATGCTGACACGTGCTATACAAAAAGGGTGCAGGTACTCTGAGTGACTTGATGGAGCAGACAGAGATTCGAAATGAATGAGCAAACAGTGCAAATGTCATTCCAAATTCACCCCAGGAACACAGTCCCTTAATGAGTTCCTAGAGACACACAAAGTAACATAAGCAGGGGATTCTTTGCTCTTGCCACAACTGTTGAGAGTCCCTGGACACAGAAGGATGTGAAATGATTAATGCTTCATTGTGAACACCAACCTTCTGGATAGAGGACAGAGATGCTCTTGCTGCTGCTGCCCCACAACGGGCAGATGGTATACATAAATATAAATATAAATAAAATAAAAATAAAAACAAAAACAAACATAAAAAATATAAATTAAAATAAAAAATATAAATAAAAATATAAATATATAAATATATAATATAAATAATATAAATAATATAAATAATATAAATAATATAAATAATATAAATGTAAATCTGCACACAGGCTCCGTGCTCTGTCATAAATCGCCCTTTGTTTCTGCAGCACCTGTGGGTGACCAGTTCTACACTGAATCCTAAGATGGAAAACCAAACCCAAAATTGATGGATCAGTCCTGAAAGAGACCTGGAATTGAATCCAGGTCTCTGCAGGCACAGTTGAATTACGCAGTCCCTTTTCTAAATTGACGTGGCCTGGCAATAGTAACCACAAAAATCCATATTCCTGTATTACTCACTTTGGCAAACACCACCACATAACTTAAATATCATTCTCATCTTCCTCAAACCCACCAGCAAATGAATTATTTTGTGTGGAGCAGGGAGAGAAGCTGACATGTCTGGTGTTTGAATGCTGCAGTGTTCATGTGCCTGCAGAGCTGGAGCTCCCAGTTAATTATCCAGCCTTCCTGTTTTATGGAAGTTCATGTGTCTTCAAGACCTTAATGAATCAAGGCTTACCTGGCATTCATCTTACATGAGAGGCTGGTGTTGAACTGTGAATGCTGATCCCAACTGGGACTGCAGTAACAGGCCACAATGGCACTCAGCCTGTGGTGTTTTAAATTGCCTTGCCCAGCCTGTGTTTTAAATTGCCTTGCTGTCAGTGTGCTCTCTGCAACTGAACTTTGGGCTGGGAAGTGCCTTTTGCAGTGTTTATGTGGCATCCAAAGTCTTGACCTAATTCACTTCTATGTGAAAGCACAATATGAGGCTGATCATAATGGTTTTTAACATGCCAGGTTTGTCCCCTGTAATGTTGTTTTAAAACCCATCATTTGGACCCAGAGGCACTCCTAAGGCATTGTTGTGATTAGGGCTGAAATGTCCACACAGACAGTGCTCCAGAACAGGGACAGACATACAGAAGCCTGCTCTCAAGTTACTATTCCACAGAGTCAATTTATCTGTAAATCAAACATGTGGCACACTTTGCTTCAGATTATCCTCCTGATGCACCAAAGCAGCATCTAATCAGCTTTCACTCTAACAAATACAGATTTGTGTCATAAGTGATGTAGGGAATAACCCACAATCTCACTCTGCACTCTCACAGGAGAACAGGAACAATCTTTTCCCATGAAGGCGTAAGGTGTTCACTATGCAGAGTAAATACCAGTGCACAGAGAGAACTTTGCATGATATGAAACCTCGTATCATGCAAACACTTCGTCTGTCAAAGTTTATGTTACAGTCCTGCATACACTATAAGGAACTGCAAAACCAAGCTTGATTATTTGAACACAAGGTGAAAGTAGTACATTTTAAGTGAACATTTAAGTTGAAGAATTCTTAGAAGAATCCTGGCAAGAAACAGAAATAAAATAACTTCTTTTACATCTGGAGAAGGTTTACCATTGCGTCATTATTAACGAGAAAACGAAGATTTCTGAAATTCAAGACATTAAAGCCGTATGTCTTAAAATCTTCTCAAAGCTCAACCTAATCAGAGAACTAAGGATACTGTAATTATGTGTAAAAGTCTGTAATTATGTGTAAGAGTTTTACCCAGATTTTCATTCTTGACTGCAGAACTGTGTTAAGACACATTCAGAATTCCTATTTTGGTTGTTACTCTGCTTACTCAGACAAGTTCTATTGATCTCAAAGAGCTTTGTGTGCACATAAAAACTGATTAAGAGCTGTGAAAGACCACTGATCCTTTCCCTTTAATTTTAAGCCTCAGGGAATCTGATTTATTCTCCTGAACTTTAATTCTGACATTTTTTCCACTTCTAACTCAAGCAGAGGCAGCAACTTGAAAAAATTCAGCTTCCAAAACACAAGTCATACCTTTTTTTTTTGGTCTGACACAAATGATTAGTAGGAAAACTTCCTTTCTGGAGCACAGGGAGTGGCTGCGGGAGCGGTGGCGGCTCAGCCTGGTGGAGGCTCCAGGGGATTTTCTCGCTCTCTGTAACTCCCTGACAGGAGGGTGTAGCGAGGCGGGGATCGGGCTCTGCTCCCAGGAAACAAGTGACAGGACCAGAGGAAACAGCCTCAAGTTGTGTCAACGGAGGTTCAGGCTGGACATCAGGAAGAATTTCTTCACAGAAAGGGCATTGGAACGAGCTGCCCAGGGAGGCGGTGGTGTCACCATCCCTGAAGTGTTCAAGAAACGATCGGGTGCGGAGCTTTGTGCTCTGGCCTAGTTGACAAGATGGTCAGCTAAGGTTGGACTCGATGATCCTGCACGTCCCTTCCAACCTTAATGATTCTGTGAAGGTAAAGCCTTCTGTGCCATGGTGAGAGCATGGGGTCGGTCGGTGCTGTGCTCAGCCTGCCCCTGCCTCCTCCACACCTCAGACCACAGGCTCAGCCTTGCCTCAGGAGCTTTCCGCTGTGCCGGCGGGCTGCAATGCACCCCTCAGCCCTCGCTGTGTGCCACAGCTCGCACCGCGACTGCCATCGCAGCCCCGCAGGGCATCGCTGCCGCTGCTTCCACACACCCTGCAGCATCCCGAGGGCTCCGACAGCGCCGGCCCCGCGCCCGGGGTCCCGGGGGGAGCGGGAGGAGGATGAATGAGAGGCGCCCATGAAGATGTGAACTGCGGGACGCGACTGCGGAACGCGGGGCCGGGAGTGCAGCCCCGCTGCCCTGAGGGGCTGAGGCTCAGGAGCGGGCCCGGGCCGGTTCAGCCCCGCTGTCCCTGAGGGGCTGAGGCTCAGGAGCGGGCCCGGGCCGGTTCAGCCCCGCTGTCCCTGAGGGGCTGAGGGTCAGGACGCGGGGCCGGGCCGGTTCAGCCCCGCTGTCCTGAGGGGCTGAGGCTCAGGAGCGGGCCCGGGCCGGTTCAGCTCTGCTGTCCATGAGGGGCTGAGGGTCAGGACGCGGGGCCGGTTCAGCTCTGCTGTCCCTGAGGGGCTGAGGCTCAGGAGCGGGCCCGGGCCGGTTCAGCTCTGCTGTCGCATGAGGGGCTGAGGCCCAGGAGCGGGCCCGGCCGGTTTCAAGCCTGCTGTATGAGGTGGCTGAGGCTCAGGAGCGGGCCCGGGCCGGTTAGCCCGCTGTCCTGAGGGGCTGAGGCTCAGGAGCGGGCCCGGGCGGTAGGCCGCCGCTGTCGCTGACGGCTGAGGGTCAGAACGCGGGGCCGGTCAGCTCCTGCTGTCCTGAGGGGCTGAGGCTCAGACGCGGGGCGCGTTCAGCTCTGCTGTCCCTGAGGGGCTTGATGGCCTCAGAGCGGGCCCGGGCGCGGTTCAGCTCGGCTGTCCCTGAGGGGCTGAGGCTCCGGAGCGGGCCCGGGCCGGTTCAGCCCCGCTGTCCCTGAGGGGCTGAGGGTCAGGACGCGGGGCCGGGCCGGTTCAGCCCCGCTGTCCTGAGGGGCTGAGGCTCAGGAGCGGGCGCACGGTTTCAGCTCTGGCTGTCATGAGGGCTGAGGGTCAGGAGCGGGGCCGGTTCAGTCTGGCTGTCCCTTGAGGGGCTGAGGCTCAGGAGCGGGCCAGGGGCGGTTTTCCGTCTGCCTGTCTGAGGGGCTGAAGGGTCAGAGCGGCCGGGCCGGTTCGCCCGCTGTCCTGAGGGGTGAGGCTGCAGACGCGGGGCGGTTCGCTCTGCTGTCTGAGGGGCTGAGGCTCAGGTACGCGGGGCGGTTTCAGCTCGCTGTCCTGAGGCGCTGAGGATCCAGGAGCGGGGCCGGTTCAGCTCCGCTGTCCTGAGGGGCTGAGGCTCAGGACGCGGGGCCGGTTCAGCTCTGCTGTCCCTGAGGGGCTGAGGGTCAGGACGCGGGGCCGGTTCAGCTCTGCTGTCCCTGAGGGGCTGAGGGTCAGGACGCGGGGCCGGTTCAGCTCTGCTGTCCCTGAGGGGCTGAGGCTCAGGACGCGGGGCCGGTTCAGCTCTGCTGTCCTGAGGGGCTGAGGCTCAGGACGCCGGGCCGGTTCAGCCCCGCTGAGGGCCAGGACGCGCCGCTCCCGCCGGTGTTGGTGTCGTTCGGGGCCTCCCGGCCGCAGGGCGGCGGCAGGGCGCGGGAGCGGAGGCGCGGAGGAGCGGCGCTCGGTGGTGCCGAGGTCATCGAGGCGCGACGGCGGCAGGAGCTGTGGCTGCGTCCGGCTCCTCGCAGAGCGCTCCCGCCGGGATTGTTTTCAGAAAGACATGACCACACAGGTAATTAAAAACACAGCGTTAGCCGAGTTAGCTGCTGCCTTGAGGTGTGTGTATTATATATATATGTGTATGTACGTATGTGTGTTTATATATAGGTTGCTCGTGTGTAATATTAATTATTTTTTCTTTCTAGTACGGTATTCTCTTCAAGCAAGAGCAAGGTGAGCAAACGCTAACGGGCATTGAGCAGTGTTGGTGTCCTGCGATGATGTAAAGTTGATAATGGCAGGAATCTGTGTGAGGAGACCTGGTTATGTTTATATTGGGCATAAATCTGAGTAACTCAGAGGTAACTGTGCTGCTTTTTCAGCAGTGGCGTTGGTCACTGTACATGTTTTGGAACAAAGGAAACAGTGACAAGGCTCTTGGAGCACTCAATGAGGAGCAGGGGGGCCCATTGCCAACATTGCAGTTAGCCATTTCAGCATTACCAAAACTGGTTGTGGTCTTCTATCAAAAGAAAATACTTAAATTTTAATCACTCTGCTTATATTCACTTTTAGCTCACGATGATGCCATTTGGTCAGTTGCCTGGGGAAAAAATAAAAACGATGGTTCTGAAACAGTGATCTCTGGTTCTTTGGATGATCTGGTGAAGGTCTGGAAGTGGTGAGTGCTCCATGTTCACCTGTTTTAGGCCTTGGAAGCAGTCAGTGTGGAGCAGCCTTGGATTTCCAAGATCTGCAGGGATGTTACACCAGGGAAGGGGTGGCCTAGCACACAGAACTGCTGCTTTGAGCAAGCTCATCTCCCCTGGTGTGTGCTGCCTGTGGGAATGGTGGCACTCTGGGGTGCTTTCATTGCCAAAGAATGAGAATCCTTTTGAAAATGCATGCCAGAGAATACTTGCTGTGTTTCTAAACCAAGGAATGAGGAATGCATCTTGATGAGACAACGCATTTGGAGATGTGTACTGTGAAAGCAATAATGGCAATAGTGAGAAAGAGGAAACGACATCTCCCTTTTTTATTGCAAACAAGATCCTGGTAATCCTTATGGGAGTGTGCTCTTGCAGAGAAGTTGTTCTCTCTTAGGCAGAGCAGTGTGAGGGATTTGCTTCACTTCAGTGACAGGTTTAGCTTGAGTGTGGTGACTGTGAAAATGCCAGCCATGGCACATGGTGCTGAGCTCACAGGTGAGCATCAGCTCTGTGGGCACCCAGACTGGTTTGGGATGGACATTTTTTTGGTGGGATGGCTTCCAGACTTAGGATGAAGTACCTGCTTTGCAGGAATGTGGTCAATTATTGATTTGTCAGTTCTTGAAGCACAGAGAGTTTGTGTGTAGCCCTTTGCGTTTCATAGGAGGACTTGTATAGTTTGTTTTGTGCAAGGCTGGGATCCCTCAGTGCCCCCAGCTGTTCCTCAGGAGGCTTTCCTTTCCTTGCCCCACAGGAACGATGAGAAGCTGGACCTGCAGTGGACTCTGGAGGGTCACCAGCTGGGCGTGGTGTCCGTGGACATCAGCCACACGGGGGCCATTGCAGCCTCCAGCTCCCTGGACGCCCACATTCGCCTCTGGGATTTGGAGACTGGCAAACAGATCAAGTCCATAGATGCTGGTCCTGGTGAGACACCAGTGCTGAGCTGGCTCTGCAGGAGAACACTGTCACTCCTCCTGGCAAATACTGAACACTGGGGGATTGGGCTATTCGAGGGGATTAAGGTCTTTGGGGGGTTTAATCTTTTCTATGTTTGCAGAAATCTTAGTGGTTTTCTGAACTCAACACAAAGCACCATCAGACCATTTTACATTTATTTTTACACACTGCTTGTGCTTTCTCAGCTACACACAGATTGGCTTTTTGCTGTGTGCACAAAGCAGAATGGAAACCAGCTTGCTCTTACACGTGTATTGGTAAAGGGATATTTGGAAGAAATAATTCAAGTGCTCATTCAGAGGGATTTACAGAGGAGCTCTGAATGCTCTTAATAACACTGCAGTGAATTGGAGCCATGCACATGATCCTTTTTTATCCAGCATGTCCAATCCGGAGCAAGCAAGTCAAAACAGTTATCAACGGTAACAATGCTAATGTTCTCCAGGCTGGAATTCAGGGCCTAAGGTCTTGTTCCAAGTATTTCATGAGTCCACTGGAAGTCATAAATTTAAGAACAGTCTTGCAGTGTTTTAGGCAATTAATATTAAGCTTTTGGAAAAAAACCTGTGAGTTACATTGTGCCAGATAAATGCATTGCACTGCTATAAAAAATGATGGGTTTTTACACTCAGTTGCAGGAATGTTATCTGTGTTATGTTTGTATATCTGCATTTCTCCTGTGCTTTGCTATGTACTAGTGTTGCTTTTTTCAGTAGTTTCAGTCATTTGGTACCAGGAAAAAAAGTAAGAATTTAGACTTAATTGATGCAGTCTTAAATTCTAAATTTATTGTTACACGAGGGTGTCATAAGATCAGGGTCGTACTAGAAAACACAATCTTTTACTAAATGTAAGTAAATGGTTCCATTAACTCCATAGAAGGGGTAACCTGATGAGCTTGTCAAGGGTTAAACGTCTAAGCAGATGCCTACAGAACTGACACTTGAATACGAGCTAGGAACAGGATCCAGCTAACTGATTTTTATTTTTTAATACAGTTGATGCTTGGTCCCTGGCTTTTTCACCTGATTCCCAGTACCTTGCAACAGGAAGTCACGTGGGGAAAGTAAATATTTTTGGTGTTGAAACTGGAAAGAAAGAATATTCTCTGGACACCAGAGGAAAGTTCATCCTTAGCATTGCATATGTAAGCAGCACAATTGATAATTCCTTATGAGAGATTGCTATTGCTGTAGTATGTTGTAAGTAGGTATTTTTTGTTTCCATCTTACCAGTTTATCTCTACAGTAATACTAAGTGACAGCCATAGTTCCAAATACAAATTGTGTGACATTTCTCCCCTGCACATCTGGAGAAATATATTTGGATCTTGCTTGTAGTGTTCAGGATTTTTGGAGCCCAGGTATCTTGCATAGGTCATTATTTGTGAAAAGTTGCCTGGGGAGTGTCAGGGGTTACACAGCATAAATACACACAGATGTTGAATCACACTTTCTGTGTTTTATTACAGAGTCCAGATGGAAAATACTTGGCCAGTGGAGCCATAGATGGCATTATCAATATTTTTGATATTGCGACTGGAAAACTTCTGCATACGCTAGAAGGTATGATTTGGTTATTTGCAATACCCAAATTCTGCCTCATTTCTGACAAAATTAATGGATATAATAAAAGGCAGAATAAGCTACAACAGCCATGGCAAAAGTGAGGTGCCATTTTCGTCCATTGGACAGTATTTAGGTATTTAGTGTGCTCTTACCTAAAGCACTTAAAATATTAGATGCAAACTGTAAACTCAGGCTTGCATCAAAAATACCTTTTTTGAAAGATGCAGTCAGTAATGCTTAACTAAATTCTTGAATTGTAGCTCCTTGTATTGCAGAAAAGCACAATGGAATGAAGCCAAGCCAAATGTGTGCTGCCATGCATATGGTTTGGTTTTTTTTTCTTATAGTATCCGTTCTAAAGCAATTTTTTGCTGTTTTAAAATATTACTGAACATTTTATATTGTAGAAGACATGCATTTTTTTCTAACAGATAAATGGGCTTTTAATGTTTATGCAGTTTCTGCCCACCTGTAACCAAAACCCCAACCACTTAAATATGCAATCATATTATAAAATATGACAGAATTTCCAATTAAGATTCACAGCTGAAAGAAACAAGATCCTCTTTTGTTACAGACATGCCTTAACTTTCACAGCTGAGAATTGCTGACTGTTTCCCTTTTGTGTTGTTGGAAGAAGCCTCTAGAGAGGAGGCCTCAGAGGCTGCTGTCTGTGAGCAGGCAGTGCTGTTGAAGGCACTGCTGTGAGAGAATGTCCTGTCCTGACCCGTGTCCCTGGGTGCCCAGTGCTGACCCGTGTCCCTGGGTGCCCCGTGCTGACCCTGGGTGCGCAGTGCTGACCCCTGTCCCTGAGTGCCCCATGCTGACCCCTGTCCCTGAGTGCCCCATGCTGACCCCTGTCCCTGGGTGCCCTGTGCTGACCTGTCCCTGTGCCCACAGGCCATGCCATGCCCATCCGCTCTCTGACCTTCTCCCCGGACTCGCAGCTGCTCGTCACCGCCTCCGACGATGGATACATCAAAATCTATGACGTGTGAGTGGGGCTGCCAGCCCAGCTGCTCAGAGAGGCTGGTTCTGTGAAACAGATCAAATCCTCTGCTCTCCAGAACTCCTTTCAGCTTTTGGTGGCTTTTTATGTAATAAATAATCTTAAATCACAAATTACTACATCCTTAAATGGTTTTTAGGAGTAGAGGTGGAAGAAAGCTGTAACTTGAAAACAAATTACTTCCCTCATATTTGCCTGTAGGCAATAAGCTAATTCTTCTGTGTATCTGTCCTGTGAGTTTGTGTTCACCCTTCCTAAACATCTGTTCTGTACACAAGAAATTATATTTATGACCTATTTCTATTGCATCTTGGAAGACCCTGGGGAGGAAAAGGCCCTGCTTCAGTGGTCTTTGCCCCCTAAACCTGCATTGCTTTGGCTTTGGTGAAACTATATTTTGTCCTCCAGTGTATCTTCTTCGTGATTTCTTTTTATGTTAACTATTTGAAATGTTAAAACAGATACTGAAATGGAGAAACAGAATCTCCTTTAACACCAGTTCAGCTTGGATGAACAAATATCCAGAAGTCACCTTCTATTGAATCATTCTTGATTGCACGAGCTAGAGCATATTTCTGTTGCTTTTTCCCTGGAATTCACAGAGCAAATGTCAATGTGTTCTTTCCACAGGCAACATGCAAACTTGGCTGGCACATTAAGTGGTCACGGATCCTGGGTTTTAAATGTAGCATTCTGTCCTGATGATACCCATTTTGTTTCCAGGTATTGAGGATTTTTAACTTTATGATTACTGAAAAAAATACGATTTTATAAGGGGAGATGGATCATAAAAATCAAATGTGTGCAAATTACAGTGGGATCTTTAATGAAATAACGTAAAATTTAAAGGCTCAAGCCAGTCTGTGATGTGATACCAGTTGTAGTGAGAGCATCTTACAGAGTAAGTCATCCCACTGCAGTGTAATTTCTGACAGGTGAGGAACACCTAACCTAAGAGAAGGGCAGTTTGATTCTAAATAGCTGAAAAATTGCTTTTGAATCAAGAAGTACAACCTAATCTAGTAGTGCATTAATCTACTTGAACTTTTGTATTAATTCTTAAAACAGCTGAGGCAGCTAGGGGACCAAGTATATGTAACAGGAACTTCCTTATCCAAAGAACTTGCCTGAAAGAATCTTTTGGCCAAAATGGGAGTCTTCATTTTCACATTGCAGATGTTGAACAATAAATTTATTTTAAAGGTAATGGAACCTGGCAGAAGATGTAGTCCTTTGCTACTTCATCCCTGCATTTGATGGGTGAAAGAGGGTCTCTTGTGTGTACGAGACCTTTCAGTGTTTGCATTAAACTTTAGTTAATCTATTAATTTAAACGTTGATCAGTATTATTTTTCTTGCAGTTCATCTGATAAAAGTGTAAAAGTTTGGGATGCTGGAACGAGGACCTGTGTCCATACTTTCTTTGACCACCAAGATCAGGTATGGTTGCTATTCCCTGAATCACCACATTCCCAGGAGAGCTGGTGTAGTTGTGCACATTTGTGCTTCACCGTGGTGCTGCAGCTCCAGCCTTGCAGTAATGCAACTTTAGCTTGCTATAATGAAATTTTACAAGTTGTTTGTGGTTATTTGGCCCTTAATACTGAACTAGTACTCCCAAGTGTATATGGTGATCTCTTCCAAGTAATTAACATTTTTCAGGCCCAAATAAAGGCAGTCATGAATGGCTGCAGTTTCACCAGATTCTATTTGTTACCTTTGTCCCTGGTCTTACTTATTTTTGTCACTTACACAGCATGTGCATGTGTAAGGGTGGAAATACTTATTTAAAAGGATGGAATTATCTAAACAGATGCTTGAAAGCAGCCTTGAAACTTGGGATTTTTCCTCCTCCAGTGTCTCTAATACTGCAGGTTTTTAATTCATTGCTCAATTATAGCTACTTGTGAGGGAAGGAGTTGGGTTTCTATCCATTTGCTCTTTCTCCTAATGTCAGTTGATAAATAGAACAATGTTATATTTTAATGGATCACTGAGCAAGAAACAAAGGATATTCTTCCAGATTTTATTTATGTATGTTTCCTTCTGTAGTACTTTCTTGCTGGTAACCTTCTTTTCAGTTATCTACAGCTATGGGGATTGAATATTGAAGTACCAAGTGGGACTTGATGTCCCCTGTTGTTTTAGCTGTTGTCTATAATCTCATGAAGTCTGTGGCAAACAGAGATGTATCAGTTATTGGGAATTAATGTAAAATAGTGTACAAGATTACCCAAAACGTACTATTGTCAATGTACCCCTTCTGCATTTCACATTAACGTGCTGGGTAGCCTTCACCCTTCCTGATGTCATTCTGATGGAGGTGGGTGTCACTTACGAGCTTGTCAGTCTTAAATCAGAGGACTGACCTGCATTTTTTTAAGTTCTGCACTGGTAGGTAAATGGTTCTCTGGAAGAGCTCAATGATAAACCAGATCATTCTTCAGTCTGTCATGATGTGTCTGCATGACAAATACTTCCTTCTCTTGCTTTCCTGCACTGTAAAATACTGTTAGCAGAAAGGGCTGCAGGATGGGCAAGAGTGAAAATGCCTGGGTTGATTTATGCAAATTGAGACGAGCACTTTCCAGCTCCGATGGAGTAACTCTGGCTTGTGTAAGCCACGGTCAGTGGGAGGGGTGTAGGAGCAGGCCAGGCTCCTAGATGGCAGTGTCCTGCTCTGCTCCAGCAGCCTCAGCTGCTGCTAAAGCAGAAACCAGAGCTGCACCAGCTCTGGCCAGGTGACTTTTCAATAATCCTTCCTCTTTTGCTTGTAATAAATATGACTACAACAAAGATTCTTTCTTTGTCCTCTCTTGACAAGCTTGCATCTGTCTTATTTGCAGGTTTGGGGAGTGAAATACAACGGAAGCGGGTCCAAAATTGTGTCTGTTGGCGATGACCAAGAAATTCATATTTATGACTGTCCCGTTTAAACATCTTTACTCAGATGTTTCAGCAAGTCTCTTGTGGCACTTTCAAGGGACTGCTACTGTCCTATGTAATTTTTTAGTATGATAAAAGCATTTCATACTGATCTGCAAAACCAGAGATATCTAATTTTGATTTTGTTTAGCATGAGAGAAAGCCTTACTTTTTTAAAATAAAAGCTACAGCTCCAAGTCCTTGTGCCTAATTCTTGGAAAGAAGTATTTTTGGAAATACGTAGCCATGGGTGAAGTAACTGCTCAGTTAATCACCCTGCCTTTAAACAGAAATAGAGCAGAGCTGGAAAGCATGGACGAGTGTCACAGTGAGCTTATTTTAGCAGAAGGAAAGGGACTGAGGCTGTTAGAGACGTGGGAAATGACAGCCTGGGCTTGTCTTGATGCACCCAGGGAGTGCAAGAGGATCACTTAAGCTGAACACCTGTTTCAACAATTGTGTGGTACAAGGATATAGGTCACACATCATGGTTTAATTTCACTAAAGGAGACCACTTGTTTCTAACCCTGACTTAGTGTTGATACTACTAGAAAATAGGTAAAAGGGAAAAAAGCTGTTATGTGATCACTGTACTGTGGTATCATGGATGTTACAAAACACCAGCAGCATACCCCAATGCAGGTGGTTTTGGTTTATTCATTTTAATTAAGGCACAAGTATACAATGCCTAGGAGGAAGTAAAAACCCTTTCTAGGGAAGGCTGAAATACAAAGCTTGAGCTTCTGAAAGGTCAAACTTTTATTTGGAAGTATTTGCCTGCATGTAACAAGAGGACAGCTTGCAACCTTAGGGCACACTTACACAGAGAAGCAGCTGAAGGAGTTCTACTGTAAACCCACAGAACACAGGAAGAGGGCTATGAGGCAGAGAGGGCATGCACAAAATGCTTCTGAAATACAAAATGAGACAGGTACAAGTGGTGCAGCTAACACAAAGCTAAATATTGAGAGTAATCTAGACTAGGTAAAAGGAGTCTGAGCTTAGAAAAACTTGTTTAAATAAAGGGGGGGGTCAAGAGTGGCTTAGAAAGTACAAGAGAAGCATGAGAAAAGGTGAAGTACTGTTTATTAGAAGTTATTCTGCTATGTTTTATTCTATGAAATTAATTTTCCAGTATGAAAGTATTTACATAAGACACTCCACTTAGCCTCTATCGATATTGCCCAAGTCTTATAGAAATAGCACAGGTGAAATAAATTGAGAACCTTCACAGCAAGGAAAATGTATACCAACTCAGTTGGTTCTCAGCTGTATGACATTTGCTTTATATAGAAAGACTACAAGAACACAATATAAATTAGTTACAAAAAGGTGATACTGACAGCGCAGCAACTCAATTTGCTGAACACAAAAACCACAAGCAGTGGCTATTACAGCCATGCAGTTTTCATTGTGAAAATTTACACCTTGGATGGCCTCCACTCCACCTTGCTTTAAGATGTCTGACATTGTACTCCTGTTCTTGGACCCTCCTCATCCTCTTCATAGGCCTCTCCCGCGCTGTTACGGTAGGTTTGCTCATTTGGATCAAAATCTTCGAGGTCTACCTGATCCATCTCATCTGTGACCATGACATCTTCTCGTGAAGGAAGCAGAGCCTCCAGCAGAGACAGCTTCTCCCTTGGGAGCCAGTAGTGCTCTGGAAACTGGACCTACAATGTAACACATTTTTTAAAATGAGTATTTATTCATGTGTGAATACGAGTATATTGGCTGCAGAGAAGCATGCAGCTTACCAAAAATTGAATAATCAGGCTGCCTTTGTCCATTGGAGATTTGTAGACAGGCATCCCTTCGTTGTAGATACACTTTAGGTCACCGTGTTTTATCACTTCACCTGTGGAGGCAAGAGCTGTGAGTGGGCTGCTGTGATGGGACAGGCATTTCACAGCCACACGAGACAGGGCTGGACACCAGCAGAGTTCTGACTCCTCAGAGAGACTGTAACCCATTCACAGCAAAAAACTAAACCCAACCTATACAGAACTAAGGCCATTGAGACTATTTCCCCTGCTATAAGAGAAATCAGCTTTTCTTGGCACAGCCTTCAGGCTGAATGAATAGATAATTTAGTAGAATTTGAGATTCTTGCTTCTTCAGTATTTTCCTGGCTATCCACCAACTGGGGCTGAGGTTTATTAAGAGGTATTTGACAGCTTTAGCTGCAACTCCACATGTTTTATAAAGAGTAACAACAACAAAGAACCAACTAAATTAAATTACTTCCTCATGATGTTACATCATCTGGTTAGAAAAAAAAAAAAAACCAAATAGAGCTCAAAAGCTCCAGTCTAGGTACAATTAAACAGGCAAGCAGCTGATAGTTTACATAGTATTAGGACTTTAAAAGACCTACCTGGCCTAGTAGATATGACAAGAACTCTGTTGTCCAGAGTTTCAATTGTCTTTTTGAAACCACACAAGGCCTCCGAGAGCTGAATTCTCATTTTTGTGATTAAGTCATGCCCTCGTCTCTGAAAGACACTGTGATCCTTTTGATCAAGCACAATTATAACATCACCAGGCTCCAAATCAGGCTCCTGGTCACCTTCTCCATGAAATACTATCTTCTGACCATCTTTCATACCTGAAGAAAAGAAACTCATTTATTCTCTGCAGAGCTGTAGACTATTATTAGGGAGCCAGTGCAAATATCCAGTTCTTACCTTTATCAACATGAACTTCTATGATCTTTTTTTCTCTTACAACCTTACAGCCATTGCAGTTGTCACACCTGTCCTTTGGATTTATTCTTTCGCCTTGGCCTTTGCATTCTGGACACACAGTTTGGATTTGCTGCACCATGCCAGGTCCAATCTGCTGAACTATGACTTGCATCCCTCTTCCTTTACACACAGGACATTTTTCTACTGCCCCTCTCTTTCCGCCATAACCTTTGACAAAAAAGTTAAATTGGATCTCAGTCTCAAAAAATTACAGTAGTCAGGCTAGAACTCACTGACTTCAAGAGCACATTTAGGGTAACTTAAATTCAGTAATGGAATTTAGTTGCCATCACAAAACACACCCCACAAGCTCGACGTTTCTACAAACAAAATCCTTACACAGCTTATTGTATTGGCCTCTGCCCCACCCCAGTAAATCCTGGTTTCCAAGGAACTGTCAGCATACCAAATTCAAGACACAAACATTCCATTAATACTTGGAAAAGAATCTGCTTACTAAATATTTAACAGAGTACTAAGATACAAGACATTATTAAAATTTACCTCAAAGAGGACCAGTCATTAGGGAATACTTGTAACTGTAAAATTAGTAGCATAACACAAGCTAGACTTCCACCCACAGCAATTAAAAAAGTTTTACAGAACAGACATCTACATCCCAGTTCTAGGTGAAGATAATTTTAATTCAGGTACCCCTAACTGCAACTCACAGTGAATTTTAGTTTGCCATTAGAACAATCACTGTGGTTGAGAGACTTATTCTTGGATAAGCATAAGTAAGAATTAAATACCCTGGCAGGCTTTCAGGGATCAGGCAAAGAAAAAGGACAGAGAAAAGTAAGAAAGCCTCCAGATTTTTTTCTCAGCCCCAGACAATCCACACAAACACAAACAAAACAACTTGAAGAGGGGTTTGAAACCACTACTTTTTTTTACCTTCACACTTTGCACAAATAACATTCTTTTGCAGTGCCAGTTTCCTTGTAATACCATTATATAGGTCTTCAAGAGATACACCTAACTGGTGCACCACATTTTTGCCTTTAAAAAAACAAAAGAGAAGTATTAATACTTGTTCAGCTGTTGTGAAGACAAATGTTCATGCACAGTCTCACTGAAGAAATGCAGAGTTCATTCCAAACTTTGAACACAACTCAGCCCCCTTAAAAGCATGTGCAGTTCCATCAGCTTCCACTAAGCTCCACCCATTTATGTCCAAACATAAAAGCTGAGCTGTAATTAGCAAAGCATCATTAAAGCCACCCTGTCCCTGCTCCTACTCCTAATTTTGTAAGCTTAACTGAAACAGCAAGATGTAAGGACACTACCAGCTTCAGATCTGTCAATTTAGAAGTTGCTATTATGCCTGCCTATGAATTTCCATGCGCTTCATAGCATCATTTTAATGACTTTACAGCAAGTTACTACTTGCTCCTTTAACAAGCATTGGGCATGGAAAAGACAAAAATCATACTCTGCTTTTAGCAGCACATTGTACACGGTTTCATGTAATTTCTCACAAATATTTTCATGAGATTTAGAATTACTGAAGTTTAAGTTGATGGTGTCCTTTGAAGCAAGTTGCCCAAAAGCATACGAGCAAGTGAGGCACACACTTGGCAAAAAGGTAACTTAAACAGGTCTAAGTCAACTGCTGACTTACTAAAGTTTCCCCCTCCCCTACAGACTACCCATTTCCCCTTCAACAAAAGATAAACAGAATTCAGCAGAAAGATGGCTATGGGTAAGCCATATTATCTACTTTATTAGAATCTTAACACTAAAGTAACTCAAAAAATCGTTTACTTAGTCTATTATTGCAACAAGTAATATCCACACTATGTGCACTCAGCAGAACAGCAGTACCATAGCACAGGTGTTTTATGCTTAAGTGCATGGTTAGAGTTTCTAGAACTTGTTTAGAACTGTGTACCTCTTCTCTCTCTATTCATTCGGCCTCCACCACCAAAGAACATGTCAAAGATGTCCATGGGTGAAGAAAAGCTGCCGCCACTCAGGCCTCCTTCTTTAATAGCCTGCTCCCCACCCTGGTCATAGAGGTCCCTTTTCTTTGGGTCCGACAGAACTTCATATGCCTGGGATATAAGTTTAAACTAAAAAGAAAAAAGAAGCTCTGAACAACTATGGCCAAGAGGAAAAGCAGCCCTCTCATACACAACTCCATCTACAGATCGAGCCACTACAGCACCCTCTAGTAGCATTTGTGTGTTTCCAAAAGGAAACTCCCTGGGTAACAGACTGTAACACCACATTGTTGTCCAGGAAAACCACCCCTTTCCTCCCTCTCCCCCCTCCTCCCATCTTTTAAGTGGGCTTCATTCAGTCACATCCACCTCACAAGTAAATGCTATCCTGAAGTCCTGCAGGTGCCCAGCTGCTCCTGGCCACAGCAGTGCTGGTCAGCCTAGAGCTCCACAGGGATCCCCCATGCCTGCTGAGCTGGTACATCCAGCTACAACAGAGACTGATGTGACCAGACACTGGTGTTGCTTACTCATCACAAACACAAGGACTCAGACACAAATCAAAACACCCACTTTAGCAAAACAATTAAGGAATTGTCTTAAATAGCTATAAAGAATTCCCTATTACTAAGATTACCAACTGAATTTTTAAACATAATTTACTATTACTGGAATGACCACTTCCATGTTAAACTTCATTTACTCATGGCCATGTAAAGTGGTATAAGCAAAAAAAACAGGCCCAAAATAAAAGCAGAAAAGGTTACCTTTGACTAGGTTACTATTTGTCTTGAGTTCTGTAAATTAGTATTCTAGAGACATAAGTTTGGACCTTCTATTCCTATATTAAGGTATTAGCAGACCAGCTTTTAGATAAACAATCCCATCGTTCATATTTTCCATAGTTCTCCAGTTGTGGTGCTTGTTTATCATCCAAGCCAACACGGGCAGCTGAGCAGGTCTATGCTGATAGCATCCAAAATAGCTCTCCTGTAAGCAGTCCACCTATATGCAGCCCAGGGATTCCCTGGGGACAGTTACCTTGGACATCTGCATTAGCATTTTCTCTGAAAAAAACCCATCCTGTTCAGGAACACAAACCCATCCAGCACAGCAGTGCTGGCAGCTGGATCCACTGACAGCACAGTGGCCACTGAGACACTAGAAATCCTTCCAGCTTTGCCTGTTTTAACCAGCACCAAGATGGTCTTACACCATCTTAACTACGGGGAACTGGTAGGCACCACATCCAAAAAAGAAGAAATGCCGCATCCCCTTTGCCACTGCTGGGCCGTCAGGCCTGCTGCCAGGCCCACAAGTCTGAACAGAGACCTGGAAGTAGAGCAGCCCTCACGTACCAGCGCTCCGCTGCAGGAAGGGCAAAGCAGGATCTGAACTACGACTGACGCACACTGGATGCAACAAGGGCCCGCGTGTGGGGGACCCGCGGCGCCCCCGCCTCTCCCTGCAGGGCCGCGGGCGCCTGCGGTGAGGCCGGCTCGGCCCCGGCCCGCCGGAAGGGCCGCACGGGGCCTGCCCCGCAGGGGCCGCAGGCGCCGCCGCCTCACGGAGGGCGAGCGGCCCTCGGGCCCCGCCCCAGCCCCGGCCCCCGGCCCCGCGTACCCGCTCGCCCTCGCTGGGGTTCTTGTCGGGGTGGTACTTCAGCGCCAGCTTGCGGTAGGCGCGCTTGATCTCCTCGGAGGAGGCATTGGGCTTCACCTGCAGGATGTCGTAGTACTCCGTCTCCTTCACCATGGTGCCTGCCTGCGGGAGGACGCGCCGCGTTAGCCTCGGGTCAGCCCCTTGGGTCAGCCCCGCGCTCCCCCACCCAGCGCCCCGCCAAGGCTCCACGGGCCGCGCTCACCGCCACTCCCTCCGCTGCAAACAGCGCTGATGGTGCCGGTGCCGCCGCTCCCGCCCGCTCCGCGCTCCCACGGCCCCGCCTCTTCCGCGCCCTTTATACGGGCCCGGCCGAATCTTCTGGAATGACGCCGCGCGTGACGTCACGGGGCTGGAACGGTCTAGAACGGCGGCGCGTGACGTCACCGGCGGTGCGCGCGGGGGGCGGGGCCTCGGGCGGGCCCGGGACTCCCGCTCAGGGTTTAATTCGGGGTTTAATTCGGGATTTAGGGCCGAGTGTCCGCACTGCGTGTAATCGCTCAGTCTGTGCAGCTGAGCCTCCCCGGGCCGGACCCGGCTCAGTGTTTAATTCGGGGTTTAGGGCCGGGTGTCCGCACTGTGTGTAATGGCTCAGTCTGTGCAGCTCCGGCTCAGGCTCAGTGTTTAATTCGGGGTTTAGGGCCGGGTGTCCGCACTGTCTGTGATGGCTCAGTCTGTACAGCTGAGCCTGCCCGGGCTGTGCTGGCTCTCCCCGAGTGCAGCTCACACAAACAGTGCTCGGGCAATGGAGTGCCCAGGAGTTGGCATTGAATGTGAGCTGTCAATTACTATAGATGCTAATGAGGTAATACGTGTCTATTCTTACCTCTTCTTTATTGCTTCTAGATATATACGTAATAGCATTTCTCCGTAAAAGTTCAAAATACTAGCTTTATTATATGGAAGCTTTAGACGCACTTCCCATTAGGGTTAAAATACGACTATTCTATGGCGTTAAAAACACATAAAAAACCACCCCGTATTTTATATCTTTGTTTTGTAGAGACAATCTTTTCAGTCTGATTTAGAAAGGTTCCATTCTAGCTGAATCCAAAAGGAGGAGTTCCCGGTGGGGTGAGGGTCTCCCCTGAGGGTCTCTCCTGAGGGTCTCCCCTGAGGGTCTCCCCTGAGGGTCTCTCCTGAGGGTCTCTCCTGAGGGTCTCCCCTGAGGGTCTCCCCTGAGGGTGTCCCGTGAGGGTCTCTCCTGAGGGTCTCCCCTGAGGGTCTCTCCTGAGGGTCTCTCCTGAGGGTCTCCCCTGAGGGTCTCCCCTGAGGGTCTCTCCTGAGGGTCTCTCTCTCCTGAGGGTCTCTCTCTCCTGAGGGTCTCTCCTGAGGGTCTCTCCTGAGGGTCTCCCGTGAGGGTCTCCCCTGAGGGTCTCCCCTGAGGGTCTCTCTCTCCTGAGGGTCTCTCTCTCCTGAGGGTCTCTCTCTCCTGAGGATCTCTCTCTCCTGAGGGTCTCTCTCTCCTGAGGGTCTCTCTCTCCTGAGGGTTTCCCCTGAGGGTTTCCCCTGAGGGTCTCCCCTGAGGGTCTCTCCTGAGGGTCTCTCTCCCCTGAGGGTCTCCCCTGAGGGTCTCTCCTGAGGGCCCCTCACGGCCGCCGCCTCAGCGGCCGCGGGCTCCTCTCGCCGCTCCGAGAATCCTTCAACTCGCCTCTGGGAGAGCCCGGCGAGCCCCGGCACAACCTGCCGCACGCCGTGTGCTGGATCTTGTTCTGGTTAATCAATAGATGGCTTTCCTGGTGCCTTCTTCCTTGGTATTTTGGGCCTGTTCAATAAATCGCGCTAATGCTGTGCCTCTGCTCTGTATCTGTTTATTTGCCCTCTCACCAAGCCAGCCTGCCTGGAGCGGACTTGGAAGCTGGGACAGTTTTCACCTATCTCCAGGTAACCAGAGGTTCTCAATTAATTATTTACTGCTCAGGGGAAAGTGGATAACTGGTGCTTGTGTGGACCTGAGCAAAAGCTTATTTTCATAGAAGATGGCAAATTAATGCTGAAAAATCTCAAGGGAAAAATACAGAAAAGCTGCGTGAACTGAGAACAGATTTTGTTCGAACTTGAGTAGAAATGCTTACAAGCTGCTTTTTTTACTGCAGGAAACAGTTCCTTATTCCTGGGAACAGCTGTATGAAAGCAGAGCCTGTCCTGTGACTGCAGTGACCCGAAGGTTCCAGCGCCTTGCCCTGGCCCCTAGAGCCCAGGTACGGAGCCAGGAGGGCTCTGAAGGAGAGGGCTCTGCTGTGTTGTTTAACAGTGGGAAATGGGGAAAAGAAAAAGGGGGAGGAAAAGCAGCACTGTGGCATCTGAATGAAAAAAAATTCATAATTTAGAGCTCTGGTGCCATTATAATGAACTTCCTCCTGTATTTCAGGTAAATACTATTAGCAGATTGAATTAATAAAATCTGCTTATATTAAGCGTGTAAATTTACTGAAGGAGGGGGAGCTAATTACAGGAAATCAACAGAAAATATCAATGAAAGGAACAATTCAAAACCACAAGAAAGAAATCAGTGTTGGTAACTATTATTTTTGCTAAGCATAATTATCAGCAGCTGAACATGTAAATCCGTGTTTTGCAACTGTGAAATTATATTGACAAGTAAATACAGAAACTATTTTCTAAAAATATTTATGGTAAGTTACTCTGTAAACTTGCAAGCCAAGAACTAAATATCCCCTTTTCAAGGCAAAAAAAGGTTTATTCTCGTAATGGTCTTCACCTTAAAGATAAATTAGCTATGATCTGTAGTTCTGAACATAATACTTCCATTTAATAAGAAACAATAAATCTGTTTATAACTTTGTAGTAGCTGAATGCTTTAGCAGATGAGAAGCTTTCCAAGCACATAATGAATTTTAGAGATCCATTTTTAGTATGCCATAAAAAGAGTATATAATTTCTGTGAGTAGAAATCCTCATGTAGGTGTGTGTAGATATTGGTAAATAAAATAAGAACTCAGGCTGGCGTGTGGTTTCCTACTGTTAATATTTGTTACTAGTAATAACAACCAAAAACTTGGTCGGTTTGGATCTCTGCTTAAGAGGGTTGAGCGTCTTACTTCATTTACTTTCATTTTATTAGGGAGACCTATCAGGTTATATTTACTTTAATATGCAGTATTTGTTTTATCCGTCTTTGGCTCCAGTTGGTGCAATCAAAGTCCTTATTTATTCAAAGAATTAGTGGGAAAAGTAGTAAGGGTTGGTATTTGAGATTATAAAAACAGGAGAGATCCAGCCCATGGATATTCTTTGCATCATGATGTGCATCTCCTACATCACTCTCGTGTGAGTAATGTTGTCATTCTGATACCTGAGGGGAATACAGTCCTACAGCTGTCTGAAGCAAGGCAATTATTTATCAATACTGTATTTATCAATACTGTATTTAAGGAACAGAGTTAGAATTCTCAGCAGCTGGTTTTGTCATGATCAGTAATAAATGTGATGCAGCCTTTACACATGCAGAGATATTTCTCAGCAGTTACAGTGGTGGTTCCTGTACTCACCCAGCCTGATGATCATGGGTGTAAATGCCCAACTCTGTTTCTTGTGGTGCACACCTTGCCTCCCTAAGTCTGTGGTTGTTGCTAACCAGCAGTTGCTTACCCATTTTTCAGATGAACAGCTAATTTCTTTTACTGTTCTTTCCCACATGTAACATGAACCACCTTGTCACTTTTTACTTGCACAGTATCAAATTTGTGTGTGGGTGTCAACAGGAAAACAAGCAGAACATTTGTGTTCTCTGCAAGGAGGCACGACTGGGTTGGGAATGGGGAGTAATTAGATCTGGAGCCTGTTTCATTTAACCACCAGAGTTAAAACTGCTTCCCCCCGACCTTGGGACCATGGGGCATCTTTATATGCTACAAGAATTATGCATTTATCTTTTAATCCTGTTATAGAAACTGCTGCTAGACTCTGCTTGTTTGCATTTCTATTATCTGGCTGTATTGCTATTTGTCATCCTTGCTGAAAGGAGCATCCTGGAGACACAGGCAGCAGTACAATCTGCTGAGCTGCAACTTCTTGCAGCACCCTTGATTTTTGTAAAGACGTATCAAGAATAACTTTTATTACAAACACTGGGGAAAAAGTCAGGAATCTGAGGGATTGAAACTTGTGTCTCTTTTCAGTCACACTAGATTTGCATAAAGAGCTTCAGTAGTTCCTCTGTAAGGTGAAATTAGAATCACAGCAGACTTTCCTTGGTGCTGAGCTGGATTCTTTCAAGCGTCCAGATCTCAGAAGTTATCACAATTTCTACAAACTTCTTAGGAAAGTATCCTTTAAATAATATTTTTAAGCTATGATTTTTGGTCTTATTAAAAATATATGTTAAACAGTAAAGTATGACAGTTTCATTTAATGAACCTTTAATGGTCCTGGACTTATAATTAATATATGAAAAGGATATTTTGTACAGAAACAAACTCTTAGGAAAATCTTTTTGTTAGATGGAAAGTAAAAGATCTGTATCTGCAAGAAAGATGATGGCATTCATTTTGAGCTGTTCTAGGGTAGTGTATAGTGAATGACTAGGAGTCACAGCTTTCTCTAACCTGAATTTATTCATTAGAAATGAATTAGTATAAAAAGCATACGTGAGTTTAAAAAGTTGTTGCTTTCCTGGAGCTTTTCACTCTGGAATCTGCCCTCAGCATCATCTCCTTGGCCCAAGGTACCATAAATTGGTTGAGCCTTAAGGTATGTGTTTAGTAAGACTTAATGGAGGCTTTGCCACAGTAATATTTGAAGACATGTTTGGGTTTAGAATTTTGCATAAACCCTGAAACTTAATCTCATTTAGCAGATCTGTGGAGTTTGATTTTTTTTTTTTACTTTAGTTAAAATGTTTTAGACAGCAAGTGAAATTTTTAATTTTATGAGGAAGTGGGAAAAAGAGAGAGCTGTATATAATCAGAGTAAATGCAGTTAACAGAACATAGCAGGCAGAGGGCTGCAGTTGGTAGCAAGTTGTAAAGATGACAGACTCTAAGAAAACTGATTTGAAATAATGAAAAAAATTAGAAGTGGTGCCATTTATGTAAAGAAATGTAACAGAGCCTTTGAAATAGGAAACATAAAGGTTATTGGATGTTTTGCTGGTGGTTGTTGTGAAGTAAGGCCTTTTTTTATTTACTTTGGAAGATGGGAGTAACAATAAGACTACCAGTTTAATAACATGTTTGCACCAAAAAGTGTTGTTTTACACTGTTTGTGGATTAGTCCACCCCTCCATTCGTTTTAAGTAAATACAAGTTTTATGGTGAAACATTCACTTGCTTGCCTTACAAGTAGATAGGTGGGGGAGTACTCAGCCCTGGGTAGTTCCACGTTTCCATTGTGTTATTGTGAATTAAACCTGCAACATCCTGTCCCAAACATGCTCCACCCACACCCAGGCTGGTCTGCCCTGCTGTGCTGTTGGTTACTGACCTCAGTAACAGCATGGTTTTGTTTTGGCCTCTCTGATATTTTTGTTTGGGATCTTGTGACAGTGCAAAGTTGTAGTGACAGTGTCTTCAGCTCTGAGGTATCAGTTGCAAGTTTCTGAAAGATACCAGTCCTAACTGCAGAACAAAGGATGTGAGTAGTATGTGAGCTTTATTTGGCTTTTATATTCCTTTACAGCTTAGTGAGCCTGTCAACGCCCAGAAATCTTAACCCGTAGCTGCAAAAAGCAGCCCATCCCACCACAAAAATTCTGTGAGTCTAGTGCAGTCTTGTGTAGATCTAGGCATAAGAGAATAGGATCGCAGCATCTTGTAAGGTGCAGCATGTAAAAACCATTTCAAGATGAAGGTCTTTTCTGCTGAACTCTATGTAAGTTGCTGGCCTCATTTGTTAGGATTTATTTCTTGAAACTTGAAGACAATCTAGAAATGTACCAGAACTGCAAAGGCAGGTTCTGTGTAGAGCTAGAACTACGAAGGCAAGTTCTGTGTAGAACTATTACAGCTTGACATCCATGAGCCTATTGTTCAAGTGACAAGGCTGTAGCCTGACAGTTACAGGAAACACAGTTCATCACAAGCACATGAGTTTTCTGTTACAGTCACACAATAGAGAGTCCAAAAGCAACTCTCCTCCACCAGTTCCCTCTGATAAATTCCCCTTGCTTCACAGCCTGCCTTTCCTTCAGCTGCCCTTGTTACTGGGGGAGTGATTTGTCACTGGAGAATGCTTGATTGTGTCAAAATAATTTGCTAACCATCAGCAAGTTTAAGGAAAATTATAGGAGAAACAAAACCAAAAAAATCCTTCATAAACACAGTGTGTACAGAAAACATGTATGTTTGAGGTTTTCTATTTATGCACTGGAAGTACAAGACTTAGAGAGTGAGCAGTCATTTCCTTCCAGGAGACCAGCCTGTTACCCAGCCACTGAACACCCCAGATGGAACTCAAGCAAGGTAATTAGCAGTTCTCTAATTGGATTCCTTCATACAGCATCTCAAACATTTTAGATGACCTGAAGAAGAAAGAGAAGAGTTTTCTTGCAGCAGAGTTTTCTTTATTGTGTTATTGGAAAGTTGGTTGCAAGGAAAAGACCTTGTAGCTTTCTGCAGAGAATCATTGGAACAAAATTATCCCAAAATTAAGGAGCTGAATCAGTCCAGACAAATACAGAGTTTTGCTGCTTATGATGACACTATTTTACCATTGAAATATCCCCCATTTTGTGTTCAGATATTTTCAAATCAAGTCTCTGGTTTTGAGAGTAGATCCCTTAGAATCTCACTTCCAAGTTTCCTTTCATTTCAAACTGCACTGTCTACAATTACACATTTGGATATGGTGCAAGGCACTGGAATAAAATTCGCACTTTCTATAAAGTTAATATTTGCTGTCTTAGATTTTCCTAATCACTATGGCTGCCTTTGTACCATTAAGTGAAACATTTTAGATGATGTTCTCTGTCTCTGAAGGCCATGGCACAGCACGGCTTGCATCTCTCTGCCTCCTCCAGACAGGGTCATCATTAACACCATCTCCATGGACAGCCTCTGCCCTCCCTTGTCCCAGGGAAATTCCAGTTCACACAGACTAAAGCTGTGCCAGGGAAGGTGCTCACAGTGGGTGGCTGGAGCCATTCTCTGCATTGTGTTTTGTTTACCAGCATAGAAGTAGCCTAAATAGCTGAACTGGACTCTCTTATATCCTGGGAAGTAATTTGTTTAGTCATGTGTGGAAACTTTCACATTATACCATAGGCCTGCTCTGGTGAGGTGCAGTAAGTGCTGTTGTAGTTGTGGTGCTGGAGGAAGTGCTTGGCTGTTGCAGTGCTGGGTTTCATAGGTAGAATTGACTTGAAGGCATTTCCTAATGTAATTAATCTGTATTTCCTTTAAGAAAATAGGTTCATTGAATGTTCTTTTTTGAAACCAGACTTAGTAAAACTAGAATTGCTTCAACTTGTGTGAACAAATTTGGTGAAATCTTGGCAAAAGAGAAGATTTGCATCTTAAAGCATTGTAAACTCATTAAAATTCTTCTCATGGATAATTAAAGAAAAGTGAATTAAAAGGAAAGTTTAACAGTAAGCAGCTCACAGGCACTGTGACATTTCAAGCATGCTAAAATCAGAAAGAAATAGCTTTTGTAGCAGTAGTCTCCTCCTCTGGTGTTACGTGTTGTTTTTTCTAACAAATACCCAGTTACTATTGGTTCCTTTGGTTCTCCAAGTAGCTCATTTATGCCAGACCAGCACAGTTCTTTAGCGTATTTGTGGCCAGCTTTGCAGGGTTTGTCAGCATGCCTAACAGTGGAGAGACTCTCACGAAACAATTGCAGGATGAAAATGCAAGGAATGTTTCAGGAAGCTGTGAAAATGGGTAAAGTAGCTTGAGCATTTATTTTAACAAAATGGTCTACCAGTTTTTCCCAGGTTAAGTTTCTCTTGTACTTCTGTGCAGATCCTCAAGAATTTTGTCTAGTGTTTCTACTATCTAATGAAGAATAAGGTGGATCTTTTGAGGCTAGAATGAGAGAAAATTGTTAATGGAGATTATAAGTAGGTTTATTCTCCTATGCTAAATCCTCCTTTGACTTTAAACCTAATAGCATCATTGAGTAGGGACTATATTGCTTGCATCTTGATTGGCACATAGGATACACCTGTATAATGTTTATTTTACACCACAGAGGCTGTTTAGCCTCTTCCCCTCTGGATTTGGGGGAGTAATCCTCAGATAATAATTGATCCTTGTGATAGACCATCTTTTTTCTGTCAAAGGCAACAGAATTAACCAGGTAACCCATCTCTTACAGGTGGGAGTGCGGAAGTGAATTTTAGAAGAGTGTATTTTAATGTTTATCTTACCTTTTACATGTAAAATAATCCCGTTGGCTGCTGTCTCCTTTCTGCCCTAGGCAGCACAGAAAGAAGTCATTGTTTCTTCTACCTGTTGATCTGTCACTGGGATGGTACCTTCTGATAGAGAAGTATTCCCATCTCTGGAGTTTTGGGGAGTACTTAAGATTAGAACAGGACATCTCATGGGAAATATTTTAGCTTCTGATGGTTAGAAGTTTGTCAGTATTGCTAAGTATTAATATTCATTTTCAGAGACTGAACTGTTCTATGATATTGTTCTATGATAATCTTCTGTTAAATTAAATCTAGCTTCACATTTGTTTAGGGAACGACTTGCATGTTATGTCTCTTGAAAGGTTTGCTTGATCCTTTCAGGTAAAGGATTGGTTGGGATAATTTCTGCCATAATGGTTTCTTCTGTTCTAGGCTTTGTAATCCTGGATAAGAATCATGAGGACCAATCCAAAGACTTAAGGTTTTCAGAACAGGAAGAAGTTTAAGAAATCTTTGAAAACTTTTGAATGTATTGTTGTTGCTTCTGGAATCCTAATGTAGTTAGTGGTAGAATTGTCATTTTTTGGTTTAATCTGTCCAAAGATCATAAACCAGTATTTGACTTGTGATCAGTGTAGGTATATGTACACTGACTCATGAAAGTTAGGATTTTGCTAAGTTAGTAATAATGCCTCTATTTTAATCCATGCATGATTCTATTTGTGATATGCTTAAGCAAAAAGAAAAAAAAATTCTGTGTTTTCTTCATTTAAAAAAAAAGTTAAAGGAGAATTTTAAAGTACAGTGGTTTGCATGCACTGCAAACAGGAAGTTTAAGCTTCCTGTATTAGAAAGATGTTTAGCATTTGGGTTTTTTCTGAATTTCTAATGAAAGAATATCTGACCCTAGAAATGTGAATACTTTTGATGCATTCGAAGTCTTAGGCATAATACTTCTGTGGTTGGTTTGTTTGTTTTTGAACAAGCCAGTGCATGTTGCCATGTTACATGCTGTTGTTTACCTGATGTGGTTTGAAGTTAGGCAGCAAACTTGTGTCCTTTTTTTAGTATGCTGGAAGTAGGATTCCAGGTAGAAAGGACTAGACAAAGAAAATAAAATTTTATCAAATGGAAATAGGGAAAAAAAGACTTTTTATAAGGCTGAAATTGAATCAGTGTGACCTAAAAAATGAGGCAGAGATGGAATGAATTCTGTGTGACCTAACTTTGCTTCATTCCCTGCAAATAGCCATACAGAGACAGCTACTGGAAGATTTCTGCTTCAGGTCTGGGTTTTTGCTGTGCAGGGGAGAACAGAGCCAGAAAATCTGTACCAAGGTCAGGGCAGGGTTGTAGTATGCTCCCAACTGCTGAATAGAGCCTTTCTGGGGAGAGAATAAAAAAGGCTCGTTACATTGTTCATTTCTTCCCATTCAGCCACGGAGTTCTCAGCTGTCCCTAAAACTGCTCTGCTCACCAAAATAAATGACCTGATTTTTGAGGATGTTTATTCTTAACAAGAAAAAAAATGCTTCAGTTCTGTTTACTGCAAGTAAAGACAGAGGTTTTGCTAGAAGGTGTGTGCCAACTGTGTTATATGGTAAAACAGATCTCAGCTGTTAACTTTATCACTAGTATTTTGTTCTTTATTAAGCATTTGTTTAGCTTTTAAATATATCTTCATGAGAGAAGACATTGTGTGAGTAATGTGACAAAGGCTGGTTTCTTTTGCACTATGAAAATTAAAACAACTGTCTAATCAGCTGAGCCTTTCTGCAGGAGTAGGAACATATCTGGGCTGATCTGTGGCCCTGTTTTTAAGTCTCATGAGGGTATGGAAACCAATTAACAGCTAAATCTAACCTGCTCTTCAAGGGCAAAGGGGAACTTTTAAATAGAATTAATAAGGACTGTATTCTAATATTGCCCTAATTTGAATGGAGGAGTAATGAGTAAATAAGATGACCAGTCGTAATAAACAGCAGTGTCCTGTAAAGGGCCATGGGGACCTCTCTGACTCTCTACTCATTATAGGAAAAATATTATATTACAGAAAATGAGGGTTTAAAGAACTAACATGGTGTGTCATTACTGTGGTTTTTTCCCCTTATGTCATAGAAAAAGAGAAAACATCTTCAGAACATCTTAGGCAACAGGTGACAGCACCTCAGAGTCTGGAGATGCAGTATTTGCTTGGCAATTTCTGTGCCAGTCACAGGTTTCTGTTTAGCTGCTGAGCTGTCAAAGCTGTGCTGCTATGTTGATTTAGTCAGAGTGACTTTATTGTCTTTGTCTAGAACTCTAGGACTGATCTGATTCTAAATTTATTGTCTTGTGCTCATTCCTACAATCTGTCCCCAGAGTTCTGTTGTAAAATACTGGATTTGGCCCTTGTAGGATACATGGGGATTGGGGAAAGGATTTCTCATGAATGGGATCCAGATGAAGATATTTAGTTTCTGAAGTTTCTAGGCAAATTGCCAGAATCATTAGTTTTCAGAGGTTACTTCTAGGTAATTTAAACCATTGCTTTTTGCTGCCAGAAGAGTTGATGGATGAATACTTAATGATGCCATCTTAAATCCAAATGCCCCAATGAGCTGTTGAAAATGTCTAACACTCAATGAAAAGTTTTTAAGAACGTGCAGATGTAAACCCAAAACACTCCCCAAAGCAGCTCTAATGGAGAGTATGGATGGTGGAATGTAGGTAGCTGGGCTGGCCTGGAGGACATGCAGCAAAAGCTTGGAGGGGGGAATTTCTCAGTGCTGGAACAGAGATCAGTATTTAGGACAGTTGTCACCAAGACTGAAACAGCAGAAGATGGACACTTGATTGGAAGAAGGATGTTTTATCAACCACTTTAAAATGGATTCCTTAAATAATCAAACCACCAAGCTGTAGGAGTTTAGAAAAGGAATTCACTAAGTTGTCCTCATGAGAAGCAAGCAGTGAAAGATAAAAACAAAATTTATGAAGAAGTTATGTCTTGGAAAAATGCATATTTTCCACTTCAGCCATTTTTTGTGTGTGTATTAAATAGGATTAATATTTAATAGTTAGGAAAACCAGTTCAACAAAGAAGTGTTTGAGAAAAAGTGCTTGTGCAAATGGGCATCTGCACACATTGCTCCCTAAGATAAACACGTGTCTTACAAAATATTTCTTTGGGCAAGGCAAGCAGAGAAAGGAATTTAATTGGAAGGTAGTGACTGTGTTGTAAGAAGTATGAACGACATGCCCACTGCCACATGAATGCAGCCTCTGGTGGTGGGTGAGCCTCAGGTGATGTGCTGGGAGCAACAGCAAGGCAGAGGAAGGAGCTGCAGTGCTTTGGATCATCACAGTGAGGGCAGAACAGCAGTGAGCCTTCCTGAGAGCCTCTGAGCCTGGGAGCAGCACCTTGAGAGCACTCCCAGGAGAAGCTGAACGGGATTGCTTTTGGAAAAAGCATGGAAGGGACAGAGGAATTGTATGCAGACACTGTAACCCAGCATTCCCTCCTTCCTGGCTGTGTTCTCTGTTGCAGACAGTCTGCAGGATAATTTATTTTGAAAGGACAAAAGCAGAAAAATCGTGCAATAGTTTTATAAGAAAAGCTTTGGAAGTTAAGTGGACCTGAACTGCAATAACATGGTTGACCACAGCCAGAGCTTTGCACCTTGAACATACTGTTCTTCTAAAATTAGGCATCACATCACAGCCTCAGCTTCTCCAATAATGTATGTTATGAGTGCAGTATCTTCAACAGTGAATATGTCTCATACATTAAACCAGAATAAAAATAATTAATTAATTAAAAATATTTTTGCTGTATGGTGATCTCACACATGGTGCAACAGTACTTAGGAGCAGGGTGGGAGTGGAGAAGCTGTGTGGGAATGGAGAAGCCTCTGCAACAGGAATACCAAGAAAAGGAGGAGGAGATGGTATCTTCATTGTGGATCTGACAGCGCAGGTCTGGAGGCTCAGAATAGGGCTCTGGGTGAATGTGTGCTCTGAACTACCCACTGGTTTCATGGCAGAAAAATGTTTGTTTGAGTCTTCTTTGTGAGCAGTTGTGAATGGGATTTCCACTCTTAAAAGTACTTTGACTTGATACATGTGTGTAGAGGGTTATGAGTAAATATCCTGAAATCTAAAGGAATACCTTGTCTTGAATAATGTATTACCAATTTATGCATGTAATTATTTGTTGAACTGCTTATTTGTGCAACTTTATAGAAAGCCTCTCTCTATAGAGGGGTTGATCTTTTAAAAGTTTAAGAGTCCTTGTAGAAAGCTGACTGGTAAACACTTAACATTGACAAGGTTACAGGAATTGAACAGCAGTGATAAGGAATAGGAGCACAAAAAGAATGAGATGTCTTTTTATTTGCTTCCATATATAATCTGTTTAATTAATAGGTTCCCCTTAAATTTCATAATATGACGGCTGCACAACTGTGTTTATATTCTCCTGGTGCAGTTTGTGATAGTAGAAATCCCTCTGCAGAAACAAGGCCAAAATGTATCCTAGAGCATAAATTTCACAGTTCTTAAATTTGAGAGAAAAGCTACAACGTAGTTATACAGGACATTCAGTGTATCCTGCAAGGCTTATGCAAGTGAGAATTTCTGTAAAATGTTTTCTCCATAGAAGAAAATGATTTATTATCATATTAAAGACTGACTTCATAGATTCTCTTCAGTTTTATTGTTTGTGTTTTTGCCAGATTTTACTATGAGGAAATAATTTAGAGGAGAGCAAATATTTGACTGTATTTGGCCTAGAGCATGAGGTGTAAGCAGAAATTCTAATTACCAGAACAGGAAACAGAGCCTGTGGAAGGAAACGGCTAATTCCAAAATCCCTTAAAACAACAACAAAAAATTATGGAAATTAGTATCACAGTAAGTAGTGCCATTAATCACTAAGCATCATTATGGTAACAGAACAAACAGTTTTTCTAGTGTGCAATTAGCAAAAGAGCACTGTCACTTTGTAATGATAAAAGCAGAGAGATTTAGCTGTGGCATTTAGTTTCTGTAGTTACAATAAGAAGTGATACCATATTTAGTGGTGGCTATCAAATACACTCAGATAAAAGCAGTAATTGCTATGCCAGCAAATCCAGATTGGATGCTTCTCCTGTGGTGACTCACGCCCAGCAGGAAGGGCTGTCAGTTACACCAGTCGTTATTTTACCTCACACCCGCCTTGCTTCCACTGGGCTGCAGATAAATCTCACCAGAGCTGTCACAGTCATGGAAACACAGAGGGAAGGGAAGCTCTCCCTTTGTTAATCCTGTATAGAGAATATTCAGATTCTTGCTTTTCAGGCTGGCCTGGTGTGTGAGAGCAGCTTTAGTGTGGAATAGCATCCCAGGGGCACAGGGGAGTGGTGAGACTGTGGGTGGGTTGGGCAGTACTGGGCTTTGCCCCAGACCTCTGGATAAGCAAGCCAGCCAGCCTAAGCTGTGCTTTCCTCTCAGGTGAGGGCAGCATGTTCAATTCAGGCAGCAGGTGAGGTCATGTTTGCTAGAATGGTACCTTGAAATTAAAGGCCAGATTACATCAGGAAATACTGTCATTCAAAAATCACTCATGCTTAATGGAGTTATACAGAAATATGCTTTGGTTAGTTCTAGCTGGGCAATGTTTTGGGACATGATTGTAGTTTGTTCTGACTTGTTCAAGGGACCTCTACTGCTAAATTCTCTCTGTGTGTGATTTGTAGAGGTTTTTGCATATTACCTTTGAAATTGTAAACTTGCAAGGATCAGATGTAGAAACTCCACCATTAAACTGGTAGTTGGATTTTGGAATATGCTGGCCCTGCACTAATAACACTGAATAATTTATGCAGAACCTCAGTCTTAATAAAAAATGTAAGAGTCAAAGTCCAGATCTCCGAAGCATTTTGGTTTTGCTGGGATATCTTGGCACCACGCCCTTGTTCTGCAGTGCCTTTTCTCCTTGCTGCAGTTTATGCTCAGTAAGCCCTTGACCAGGCAGCCCCACCAAACTCTGCTCAGTTCAGTCTTGAACGATTCCAGATACCATAACCATTCCTGGATATTTACTTAACTTTCAAAGGTATAACTCCTAGTAGAAGGTAACAGTACAGTCATCAAAGCCACGTTCTTTCACTCAGAAGCGATGGTTCTGAATATACACAGAAATTGTTGTTGGAAGAGATAATTTCTTAATTGTACTGTCAGGGCAGAAACCCTCACACTCAAATGAGCTGCTTGATTCATGGGGACAGGTAAGAACTACATTGCATGGAGTGTTACCAACTTTAACACTCACAAAGATACTAATGTGTAGGGATCCTCCTTTGCACATTGAAGCCTTACCCGAGCAAGTCCAGAAGTTCAGCTGTTGGTTAGCTGTTTTTCTGTAAAGAGAACATACTGTAAACTGAACCAGTATCCTATAACAGATAGGAATAAAGCAAACTAGAGAGATACTAGTCTGGGAAAAGTAGTTAATGATGTTTAATAAAGTTTTGAGTATCTTCAAATGAGGCTCTTCTTATACATTACTGTCCCGGGTTAGGCAGAGCTGTTTTATTCTGAATGCTTTTCTGCTCTTTGTTTTCATCAAAAGTGAGGTTCATTTATCTTAAGACCAAGACTTTGGTTTATTTGTTTTGTAAAATAATAAAAAGCTTTATTATTCACAAGATATTTAAAGGAAAGGGTTCCACTGGATTACTAAACATCAAATGTAGTTTTTCTTTAAAATAGGAAAAGAATCAAGAATTACATCAAATGCTTTGAGATGACAGACAAACATATGTTTTAAAATTATTTCAGATGTTTGGTTTGGTTTTATTACCAAATAAGTCTTCCTGTCTTTGCAATCCCACTTCATTACGTCACCATTTCTTCCACATATCAAACACAGGCTTACCTTTCAAAATGCAGGATAGTCCCCTTTTATATTTAAATTACTCAGTTTCTCATCAGCATCCACCTTCACCAAGCCTGTGACTATTTCCAGAGCCTCATTTTGCTTATCAGACAAGCCCTTTCATGCTTTGTGCCATTATGCCATTAACAGGAGAGGAAATATCCTCATGGGCAAGACTAGCGATGACTCCTTGTTTTCCTTCAGCTGCTTTTGTGACCTGTGCCCTGCTCCGAGGGACCTGAGGGCAGGAGCAAGGCAGGAAAGGAGCTTCCCTTCTGAGGGTGAAGGGTTACACAGTCTGCTGCATTCTGTCAAGGGGATACAGCTTGCTTAAGGCTTTTTTGCAGTTCCATTTCTTTGTGGCTAACAGTAACAAATTCTAGGAGTGTCCCACATGTATAAGTATTTTACAAGTGTGGTTGTTAATATGAAATGGGAAATAGTGCCTGGTGTAGTGTTTGGTCCTGCTGTTTGCTCCCTGACACCACTGTGTAAAAAACTGCTTTTGGGGTTGTTATTTATTTGAAAGCTACAAAGGGCATTGTTTCAACTTTCTTTTTCTACATTTTGAGTTAATTTATTACACTATGGAGGGGAAGGACTTCCTGAGCTTCACTCAGGACTCTTCTGTTGAACCTATGGAGAAGGAATGAAGGAAACCCTAGCTGCTTCTTAGCCTCTAAAGGCTGCTGATTCCCACCACTTGTTCTATGAAATGAAATTAGTTAAATTAAAAAGTCTTTATGCTTCTATACATGAATAATCTGAAGTGCATTGCTATAGGCAGTAATTTCTTAATGCTTATTGTTTAGATATTTTGCTCATTGAATTCTTAGCAGTCCGTCACCTTACAGACTTTTTGGGTTGGAGTTTGTATTTGTGCTTTAAACTTGGTCTGTTTACTTTTAGCCAGGAAAAGTTAATTTCATCTGTGTGTTAAGGATAATTTGTTGTGTTGGTGAAATTTTTGAGAAACTTCAGTATAAATATTATTATTATTATTAACCAAATTGCCTTTTCTTCCTGGCTTGAAAAATAAACCCCTGACTTCAGAGCTTCAGCAGATATCAGCAGTGACTATTTACAAGGTGTTGTGGTATTAGTTGTGTCAGTATGATCAGGGTTAAGATTGGTAACTCATTCTTCATACTTGTAACGTTCATGGCCTCTTTGTGGAAGTTCAAAGTTAGTGTCTTCATCTGGTGTGTTCCATGATGTTGAAACCAGAAATATGAAATAAAGAATGTCATCCTTAGAGTGAAGACATTTCCATTTAACTGGGTTGTAATGGAGTTTGCAACAGTCAAAATATATTTGGTAGCTCTGAGCTTTCTAATTCCACCTGCTTGTATTTCAAAGCACTTGCAAGCTGTGTTTTTGTTTCCCTTTTAATACCTATATTGCATATTGTATGTTGATTGTAGTAGATCCTACTAGTGTTCCTGGATAATGTCCTAATAGTTCTATTTGCTTTTAGAACCTTTACAGATGCACAGACTGTCTGCAGGGATCTGCTGCCTCATTTGGAGGAGACCCAGGGTGAAGGCATAGTGCCAGCAGGTAAGCATGTACAAGATGATCCTTGGAAATTTGAGCTCTTCTTAGATTTTTTTTTTAATGTAATTTTTATGTCTATTCAGGCAAGTTTTGACTGACAGTTTCTCAGGGCTCAGATAATGAAAGACAAAATTAAAACTGAAGTGAGTCAGGGCAGCTGAAAAATTTTCAGGAGTTGTCTGTAAATTTGTGTGGATTTAATAGTTTCTGCCAGCGTTTGTCTGTGTTTGAGATGATGACTAGATAAAAATGAAAAATAGCTTGATCCCATTGAGAATCATGCAAATTGTTGAGTTACCTTTGGCATCACAGCCTACTCAGCAGTTGTCAGCTGGGGAGGATTTGGTGTGCAGTGTAATGACTGGAGGCTCTAAAGGAATATCTGTGCTTTGTCAGTTGTGTGTTGCATCAGAGGATGTGCACACTGCTGTCATTCAATCCAGCTGCAGTGCTGGATTGGCTTTTCTGAACGTGCTTCCATGTGGATTAAAGGTGGTTTGCTAGCAGAACTTCCTGAGGTTCTTTGGAAGCTTTGCAGCCCTAAGAGAGCTCCCTGTGGCCTTGGTGAGGCTGCTGCTGGTATCTAAATGTGCTCATTGGAACACAATATTTGTTCTATGAGACAACAAAGCAGTGAGTACGTAGCTATCAGATCTATGTAGGAACCTTGCATGCAGACTTTATCCATGTGTATAAATATGTATCTGTATGGATATACAGTTACTTTTCTAAAGGTAGGTCATTGATACACAGTAGGGTTATTTCCAAGAAGTGAACTGCTAGCTATGTGCATTCAGGGAGCAGGAAATAAAAGTGGGTGAATAAAGGTGGTAACAAACTCCCGTTTTCAAATTTTCAGAGCATCTTATTGAACTATTTGAGCCACTCTGTGTAGATTGTCACTGAGCCTGTGATTCTGCAGAGTGCTTGCTTGTGTGCTTGTGAAGGCTCTGACCTATTTTCCTAGGGAATTAGGAAATTTATCTGGGACAGTGGTTAATGCTGTTAGCTCCCTACCTGCTTCTCTCCCAGAGGTTGCTGCTGGCTGCAGTTTAGAGCAGTAAGCTGGGCTGTAAAGCAGTGCTCAGGCAGGAATGCACATGTCATTCAGCCACTCCTGCACAGGTGACCACAGCCTCTGCCACAAAGGTGATGTGAACAGCTCAGGGTAGAAGCCATTCCAGCTGTTCCATCGTAATTTTCCTGCAAAAACAAGTCACACCTCATCCATTTTAATTAAGCAGTTCCTTTATTGGTGTTTAGATATGTTTCTAAGTTGATGAATCAGGAGCTTACAATTCATTAGACTTTGTCTTCTATTTGACTTTGAGAATCTGTGGCACTACTTGTTACCCATTTAAATGAGAAGCAGTGTTTAACTTGGAGACATCATACTGCTGTGCTGATGCTGAATAGTGAAGTGAGGGCTGGATTTCAAAAACTCCTCCCAAAAGATCTTTCATGAGAAGGAAGTTCAGTGTCTGGTTGCATTACATTGTATATAAAAAGAAAAGGAGAGGGTTCTGATATTTTCTAGTTGTTCAGAACTGACTTCCTCACTTTATAATTGATTCATCCTGCAACCTCAGGAGTAAATTTATCTAATTAGTACCACAGGTTGTTCTGGAATTTTTTCCCCATTCCTTTCTACCAGTGTATAGAAGCTCATTCCTGTGGAAGCAAGCCAGATTTGGGGTTTTCTAATGCATATGTAAATCCTGAGTACTGTTGGCAGCAAGCATTATATTGACTTAAAACCAGTGTGAAGTTAGAAGACAACTCATCCATGGTGGTTTTATATACTGATGGAATCAACAAAATAATTTATGTTGGAAAAGAGCACTGGAGGGCAGCTAGGACAGCTTTCTGCTCATAGGAAGCCTTGTGGCTTTGTTCAGCTGAGTTTTGAAAAGCTCCAGGGATGGAAATTGTACAGCCTCTCAGTCCCTCTTCTTAGGCTGAGTCACCTACTTTGTGACATTCTTGATCCAGCAAGAATTTTCCTTGCTGCAGCTCACGTCCATTGCCTCTTGTTCTTCTGCTGTGTGCCTCTGAGAAGAGTCATTCTCCCAGTGTGCTGAGGTGCATCTGGGTGGCTGCCCTGCCTTTGGTCCTGTCGGTCACTTCCTTGTTTGCTGTCACCACTGAAGCTGGTGAGGGTGCATTCTGTTGCCCAGGACAGCAGTGCCATCAGTGAACAGTGTCATTCTCACAAGTAACCCCTGAAGAATGTCACTTGGAATTGACTGCTAACAAGACTTAGCAGAATTGTTGACCGCTGTTCTCAAAGACTACTTATCCAGTCAATTTTTTATCCACCTGTTCCTCCAATTGCAGCTGGTTCAAACCTTCTGAGGATGCTGGGCTATGTAGAAGTTGTCAAAGACCTTGTTAAAGGTAGAGTAGGCAACGCTGCTCTCACCATGTCAAAGCCAGTCAACTCATCCTGGAAGGCAGGTGGGTTCGATTTACCTGGGCCAAGTCAAGGGTGGCCATTCTGTCTGGTGTCAGTCACCATTTTATAGCCCAAAACTATTTCTAGGAGAGTTTGCTCTCTAGAATTTCCATGGACTGAAGTGAGGCTGATTGGCCCTTAGCTGTCCGAATCCTCTTTCTTCTGCTTTTTGAAGACAGGTGTGACATTTGCCTTTTTTCTTGTGATGGAGACCTTACCAGATTGCTGTGCTTTCTCAGATGACAGAGAGCGGCCTTGCGATGGCTCTGACGTGGTTTCTCAGTGTCCACTCTGGAGGATCCCATCCTGTCCCATTAACTCTTTTGTATGTGTCCAGTTGGTGTAAGTGGTCCCTACTTTGATCTGCTGCTGCTGTAGGTAACACCTCACCTTCCATGAGGCGTGGAAGCTCAGGAAGCCTGACCTTGCCAGTGAATACCAGGTGAGGAAGGCACTGAGAGCATCAGCCCCTTGCATGTCCTGTGCCAGTGAGCTGCCCACAATATCGCTGGCTCTCCCTTTGCCTGCCACTCTACCTGTAAAATCCCTTCTTGTGCCTTTTCACGTTACTCACCAATTGCAGTTCTGACTTTCCATTCCTGCATGCCTGGGCAATGTTTCTGTAGTGGTGTTTCCTGCTGATTACACCCTCCACACGCTTTCATTTTGGTGCATCGTAATCAGTTTTAGAAGCGTCAGTGTTGTTATGAAGCTTATTTTGTACTTGTCCTGGTGCACCACTCCCTCCATGTCAGCTTGTGGAGGCATTCTTTGGAAGATATCTTATTTCTCTGATCCACACTGTAGGGGTTTACTGATGTGAAGAGCAGTTTATTCTACTGTAATTAATAGTTGTTCCCTTTTCCTCCAGTGGAAAAAGTAGAAGTGTCCATTAATTGAAATATTTATGCGTGTTTTGACTAATTTTAAAAGATTTCCTCTATTTATTGTCTTTTCTGCTAGAGAGGGTAAAATTATGTGTTTATTGTGGAAAACTAGTAATATAGCAGAAAACCCTTTTCCTCCCCCAGCTGTAGCAAGGCAAGGCACAGGAGTTGGTTTGTGTATTTTATTAGAAGAATCACTATGTGTTTAGGCTGGCTGAGACTTTCATGTTCACTTGAAATTCCAAAGTTCTGTACCTTTGTTTAATCTCTTTATTGGCACAAGGAGAAGTTTGACACAGATACCAAACTCTCAGACTCTTAAGCAGTGTGTACTCAGCTCTGGCTTTTACTAAAAAGAAGTTAATCTTTCAGGGTCACAGACATCTTGAAGAAAATTTAAAAATAGTGGGTGAGAGGAGGAATGATGTATTTCTGTTGTCAGCAGAATGTGATGGCATCACAGCTGTGGAATCTTGAATGATGACTGACAGGAATGCCTCCAGCAAAGAGCTGAATTCCTTCTCTCGTCATTAGGGCAGAGTAATGTTTTGCAGCATCTGGCATATAATCAAGACACTGTTTTGTGAGTTAAATCTGATTAATTTTCAAGCAGAACTTAAAATACTGGTTCAGTTCTTGCTTTGCAGGGCACATCTATGGAATATCACTCGGAGTTGCTCGGGTCGTGCTGCAGGGCCATTCCACAATCAGCCTGACTGTTTGTTCATCTGTCTGAAAGGTGACCTTGGATCTTCTGCATTTTATATGACTCTCACAGCTGTGCTTCCATAAACATCTGAATTCATTTACATTCTCAAATCCTTTCTGGCAGTCACCAGAATACCTGCAGGTCAGGTAGTAAACGGAGAGGTTTCACTAATGATATTGGGTTTAAGCTGTAGGATTAGTGTATTTCTCTTGTCTTTGTTTTTTAACTAGTATACAGTCTCCTTCATGTATCCCAGAGGTCCAGTCGTTTCAGCCAGACTGGTTATTTGTGGGGGAAGAGAAAAAAAAAAAAAAAGTAAAAGAGAGAGAGAGAGAGACTTGTTATTTGTTTGTGTGTTTAAAGTAATTTTTGATATCTGGGCTTGTACCATGTCAGAACTTCCCATTGTACATGGTGGAAGGAATAGACTGGCTGTTAAAAATACAAAACGTGTAATGTGTTTTATGTTGTGTATCATTTCAAACTTGGTTGAAAATATTTGAGTCGCAAATGTACTTCTGTAACACAGTATTCACATGGAAATGGTTCATAAGTTTAGGACTGTATTGCGAAGGATCAGTTGAAAACTGCAAGTGCATCTTTTAAGTGGTTCTTATCTACTTTTTTTCCTCCTGTAAAGTTCCTTGTTGAAAATTTACACCTTCGTTTCCATCTTAGTGGGAAAACTGCACACCTGCAATCCCAGGTATTTAGATCAGCTTTTCTTAGAACAGTTCCCAAGCCAGGCTGCAGTACAATAATCCTGTTGTAATTTGTGTATGAGACTTCCTTCAGCGGGGAAGACTTTGAAACATGGAAAAGGAAGTCTGATCATGGAGTTTTTGGCCTTGAAGGAGAATGACATAGAGGAAAGAATATACTTCCAGAGCCTCAAACAATGACAGTCCACATTTTATTACCTGAATAAAATCTCTGCTCTTTTTGTTTTTTCTGGCAATATAGCCTTCTTTGAGCAGAAATCTTTTTGCAAGATCTCAGACCTTCAGAATTCATGTGAAGGACATGAGCCAAGGTCACATAGTAGTGGATGAAAAAGCGTTTTGAGTATGAAGTATAATGCAGGTAGCAGGATAAGTGAAAGAGAGAGGAAAGGAACAACTGCTCTGCTTGCATGTAGAAAACTTCCAGTGGCATCAAGTGCTTTGAGCTGGAGTGCTGGGCTTTTTCCTTGTACTCTGTGAAGCTGCAGCTGTATAATGTACCAATGCTAATGGTGTGTTTGGAGGGGTTTTATTCTGATCTCCACTTTGGTTTCCAGCCTCAACATTGCAGTTTAACTTTCAGATGCTGCTGAGGCAGAACACCTGTTTTGCTTCTCCCAACGTTTATAATTGATGCATTTAGTATTCAGGCAGACATTCCTTTCCAGGCACTTTCTGCAAAGAATGAGCCCTCTGCTCAAAATCCCTCTGCAAACTGACAGAGGAATATATTGTTCATGTTCCGATGTTTTACTCACTCTGGGGACAGAGTAATTAGATTTTTAGAATTATTTGGCTTATTGAGATTTCAGAACTGTTTTGAGATTTAAATTCTGCAAATACATGTAAAAGAAGACACTGAGTGAGCATTCAGGTTTATATTTGCTTGCGCTGTACCCTGAGTATTATTAAGGTGATGCACAGAGTCCCTGAAAGTGATTCTGTTATTTGTCTTTAATATGAATCAAAGATGCCTCTTTACCACCAGAAAAACCTGCATAAAGGAAACAAAAGGAAACCCAGTTTTCAAGTACATTTTTGGTTTCTATGCATGGATATTTCAGGGATTTGATTGATTTTCATTCTTCTCTGGGAACTGTACTGTTACCTGCTGCACATCTGAAGTGAAAAAACTCTATTGATGCAGCTTCTTTAATGTTGTTGTAGGAATGTTGCTAATATTTTCAGTTTCCTTCAAGAGAGATACTCTTTAATCAGGATCATTTTTAATACATGGACTAGGATGTTTTGTTTTAGCTCTGTACGGTATGATTTTGTGTTGAACAGAGCAGTCACCCACCTGTGTTCAAGCACACCTGCAATCCCTGACACCTTTGTTGTTTCAGAAGCCAGAACACCTATATATAGAGTTTTTCACCTGGGCTTTGAAGCGTCACTGCAGACAATAAACATTTGGATTAACAATAGTTTCTGTCTCTGACAGGTCTTACCTTACATCCTTTTCACACCTGTATTGGGGTTAAGTGCAGAAACGCCTGCTTTGCCTTCACCACCCATAAAGTATTTATTGGGTGCTACTGCTTACACTTTGATAAAGTCTATTACCTGAACTCATTCAGAGCTGTTTGTTTCTAAACTGTCTGGATTTATGATTCCCTTTCTCCACTGACCTAAGCACAGCTCCACGCCTGTGTTTTGAAAATCATTATGTGCAATTTACACATGAGAAAATGAAGGTGTGTGGAGATTAAGCACCTTTATTTGTGCTTATTGTTGTCATTAGCACCTCCTGTTTGTCAAGAGAACAGTGCAAATCTGCCAGCCAGGAGCAGGAATGGAATGAAATGTTTGAGCTGACAGTAGTTTGTTGTGCCTCTGGCTCTTGGTGCAGCCTGCAAGCCTGACTTGGGAGGGTGCAGGTGTGCTCTGAAGCACTGGTGTGGATCCAGGTGTGCTCAGAGAGGAACTTCTCAGACCTCTGAAGCAACTAGAGCAACAGTGGAGAGGGATGTGATGCATGTTGTACTTTTGAACACTCCAAAACTGCTCTTTTTCAGCCACTGAAGTGGCAGGAAACAGCACAGATACTAACTGAGCTTGCTTTACAGTTTTTGCTTTCCATAAGTGTAGTAAAATACAGTTATGTTTATTAAATTGTTTTAGGAATTACAAAAAGCACTGTTTTCTCTTACTCTTAATTCTGACAAACCCAAGCGCTTTGATCGGAAGTTTTTCCACCAGCTCACTGTAGAATATATATATATTTTATGCCTATGCTTATAATATTGCTTCATTTATGAAAGTAAATCTAAGGGAAAAATTGTTCTCAAAATGTTCTTGTACTGTTTGGTTTATAAATATGGGAACTGTTTGACAGAGGAGCAGTGGGGTGGTTTGTGCTTTCCTTGTGAGAATTCACCTGAATTTTGCCAACTTATAACCCCTAGATTCTCTAAGGAGTGTATTCATACTCCGCCTCTTGCAGGGTTTGCAAAAGCCAAGGATCTTTGAGACAGACATCTCTTGTGAATGCCAGGGACTGTCCCAGTCCTTGGCACCAGTGGTGAGAGCCAAGTGACAGTTGTTGGTGCTCTGAGTCTTTGTCCTGTCAAAGAAGGGGAGAAAAAATACAAGGAGAAGAAAGTGGATAGTATAAAGACAGGGTGACAAGAGCAGATGAAAAATGGAACCAGGGCAAGACAGGCCTGAGTGGGATGGACACATCAGAACATGGGGCAGATGGCTGAGGGAAAAGCTGTGGGAAGTAATGAGGAACAGGGGCAGGATGAAGGAGAACAGCTGGAGGGACAGGAGGAAGGGAAGAGTTGTAACAAGCAAAAGGAGCTTGGATACTGAACAGGGGCAAAGGTTTCATATCTTTTGGATCTCTTTAGCCTTCTGGTTCACCAGCTACTCCACTGGTACAAGGGGGAGTGCAGAGCTCAGCACAGGCAAACAGATTCTTCTGGAACTGCTGCTGTGCCTGTGACACACAGATCATCCACATCATTCTGTATGGCACTTCTATTCAAGATGCAGAATAAGGTATAAGATAACGATTTCTCTTTCTACGTAGTATATTTGATAATAAGAAAACTGGAAAGCCCTTCTCCCAGGAGTTGGGAAGTGCCAGAGCTATGCTTCATCCTGAGGTCTTTATTCAATCCTCTTGTCTTCTGGTATGCAGTCATGTGGTATTTTTCGATTATAGGTTACCTTGACCATGGTGCTTTACCTTCCAGAGCCCCTGTGGACTTCTTTTGCTGATGGCAGAGTCAGACTGAGAATAGATAACTCATGCCCACAGACTCCCATAACAGTTCATCAGATGTTCAAAGAGAGCCTGGAAAAATATGGATCCCTTAATGCTTTGGCCAGCAAAAAGAATGGAAAATGGGAGAAAATAACTTTTTCAGAATATTATCGCCTCTCTAGGAAAGCAGCCAAGAGCTTCTTGAAGGTAGGTACAGGAAACAAAACCAATGCCTTTAATCCTTTTGCCTCCTTTAAAAACCCCCAAAAAAACCTAACAAAAAAACCCAAAGCCCACATATATAAGAGGTTTTTGCATTACTTGAAGATCAGTAGTCATATTCTTTATTGAAATGATAATGATGAAAATGAGTTTTGGGCAGAGGTAACACTGCTGTCAGGGAACCTTGACTGCAGGTGAGGAGCTGCTGTGTTGCACTGTCTTTGGGACACAGGTGCAGAGCTCAGCATGAGGCCTTAAGACTGAAAAAGGAAAGTAGGGGAAAACCACTATCATTAATTTGGTGAGGTAAAGACAATCTTTAAAACATTCTAAACATAGTATAATATTAGTACTCATTATGCTCTTGTTCATATTTAAATATTCTGGGTTTTGGGCCTTTCTGGGCAGCAGAGTTCAACCAGACAGGAGAAGGTAATGGAAAATTCACATCCTGTTAATGGCTGATAAATACCAGGTTTGCTATGGGTACCAAAACGTGCCTTCACATGCCTTATCAAGACTGTAATAATAAATCCAAAGTTTCCATGGTTTATATTTGTGTGGATGTTTCTTTCCAGTGGGCCTATATTATATAACCTTATGTATATTATTTTTAAGCTTGGTCTTGAACGATTCCATAGCGTGGCAATCCTTGGATTTAATTCTCCAGAATGGTTCATCTCAGCCGTTGGAGCTGTTTTTGCTGGGTAAGATATTTTGGGAGGGGATGGGGGGGGGTGTAATTTTTGAGAGGGGTTTGGGAATTTCTGTTTTCCTAGGTTTTGAAATGTAGGAAGTCAGTATTTTATGTCATATCTTGGAAGTTGTGTTGATACTGATGAACAGGTTCAGCAACCTGCTGGAGTTCCATATCCCAAATAGTCCAGACACTCATAAATGGATCCTGTTTGCCTTGGGCTTAACCATGACAGTCACACAGAAGCTTTTGTATAGGATTCTATCAAGGGAAGATGTGGGAAACAGATGAGAATCACTGTTTTATATGAATGATATTAATATAATATTGATGATATCTATGGCAAGATGTATTCAAGCAGATGAAGTAACACATGAATATTAACTACCCTGAGTTCTTCTGTCTTGATACCTGTTAATTTGAATTTTACTTCTTAACCTGATCTGTACCAATGAAATCCAAACTGGTATCTGTGCACAGCTTGAACAAAAAGAGGACGTAAGTGGGGATTTTTTTACCACTTTCTCAGCTAACTCTTGTGTAATCTTAAGTGGGCTAAAGCACTGAGTCCTAGCCTACAGCATCTTCTACTGAATAGTTCAGAGATCAGCTTCTGCAATGTGCATAAATCAGAAATTCATGTATATCTGAATATGTGAAACAAGCATTAGAGCTTTCCTGCTGTTTGCTTCCACATCTTCATACCCCTTCAGGTTTCATCTCATCTTTGATTGTTATTCTCTTTTGATACTATGTGCATGTATATATGTGTGTGTATATATAAATGTATGTTCTTATATATATAAATTTTTGCTGCAGAGGAATTGTCACAGGAATATATACAACCAATTCTCCAGAGGCCTGTCACTACATTGCTCATGACAGCAAGACTGATATCATGGTTGTGGAAAATCAGAAACAGCTGGACAAGATAATGCAGGTACAAGGTGGCTGAATGAGTACTGAAAAGCCACAGTTTCATTTCTGGATGCTGTATTGGTCCCAAATACCATGTAGACTCAGAAATCTGGTATCTAGTGTTAGAGCTCGTGGGTGGCCCTGACCCTCTGCAGTGTCTGTGGCTCCAGCAGAGAGCTCACAGGATGGTTCACTGCAGGCCTACCTGAAAAAAAACCACATTTTGGTCCCATGTTTTAGTGGCATCACCTGATTCTCTTTGGAAAAACACAGTCCACTTGAATGGAAGAGATTATGCTGATGCAGGTGTGTAAAGTTCTGCCTTTTAAATATTAAAGATGTCAGTGTTCAGAATTTCCTCTTTCCAAGGTATCATCTTTTCCTGCTTGTAATATGAGGCATTAAAGCTCTTGAGCTTACTGCACTCTGGTAGCATCATGGTTAACATGGACAGACCTTAGTGAGAAAGCAGGAGCCTCCATAGGTGACCAGCCTCAATTTTGACAGAACTCTTGGGCAGCTGGGCCTGCCTTTCAGCAGCAGTGCCAGATGAAAAAACCAGTTTGATGGCAAGGTGGCTTGGGAGAGGAGCACAGGCAGCTCCCTGGGAAGGGCTTGTGTGTCTGTCAGACATTGAGGGAGGCGTGTGCACTCCAGCTCGCACCGAATGGCACCGTTTGCTGAAGCAGGAGGGACCCCACGATGCAGGAAAACTCCACCATGGAGTTTTCTGCCAAAACCACGTGCCTGCCAGAGAGAAAATATGCAGTGGTTTTTTTTCAAATGTATTTCATGTAAGTTGTTCATTAATTACTTCGTATTTTGTGGCTGTATATTATATGCAATATGGAGGAAGAAAGATTTTTATAAGTATTCTATAAAAACACATTATCAGACAAGGCTTCTTACAGTGTGACTGACACGATACCAGGCTATGCTGGTGTGAACATGGAGAGAAGAATCCAAATGGAACACCTCAAGGGGTTTGGTTCATACACATTACGTAGAAAAAGTAAGCTCAGGCCAGCACTGCTTTATCCAGCAGAGGGTTTTTTGAAACTTTTTTTCTGGAACCCAAGGCTGAAATAATAACATTTTAATTTCTGTCCTTCTAATAACATGTACATAATGGCTACCATCAAGCCACTGCTTTTGTATTGACAAAATTCAGATAAGAATGTGATCAGTTGAAAGGTGTCTGTGAGGCACGGGGTCCCACGGAATTCAGTGAAATCAGTGCTTCCTGCAGGCCATGCAAAGCACACAAAGAGCTGCTGAAAGCATTCCTGTCTGCCTGTAAACTTGAAGTTTTATATTTTTATTTATCCTTACAGTGTGCATACAGCTTCCTTTGCTTTTTTCCTTAAGGAAGTAGAACTTTTTTTAGCACTTGAACTGATAGCGGAAAGTCCCCACAACTCAATAAAGTTGTACAGTAGGCATATTTTGCCAGCGCTGTGACACACGGGAGAATAATTTCTTCAAATCCATACGTGCCGTCAGTGGCATTCAGCTAGGTATATCTCTGGTTACAAGTTACAGATTAATTAGATCGCACAATGCGCCTATACATATTCATTGTCTGTCCCCGCTTCGTATTATAATTAGCCCAAAAATCATTAGCATTTCAATACGCCTGCGCCCTGCCACTTAGTGAAGTAAAGGTCTTCCTCAGATGAACTTTTTACCTTTCTTCCCTGCGCATGCTCTCGAAGTTCCCAGTCCAAGTCCGAAGCCCAGAGCCGGTCTGGGCTGGTTTCGGGATCCGAAAACAGGATCTTTGGTCCCGGTTTCCCTTTCTTACCAATGGCCATACATCTTTTCCCTTCTGCTTGGCAAGCATAATAAGTGTTGAGCAAGCGGTATACATTGTCTAGCAAGCAGCTGCAAAATTTAACAGTACCAGTAGTACCCACAATCAGGAATTAACCCTTAAGACTTAAGCCCTCTGTATCAGAAGGTCACTTTTTGCTGAGGGACTTTATTGGTAATCACATCCAGGGTCAGCTTCTAGCTTGACCTGCACTGATCCTTGATGAGCCCTTTTGTGCATTATGGGAAAGGATGCTGAGGAGCCATTTCTAGTGTATTTTTCATTTTTAAAGCCTTTTGACTGAAACCAGATTTCCTGGAGCAGACTGTGTAGTTCCCTCCTCCTTCCCCCACCTCTCGTTGAGCTGGTTGGTGATGAGTTTAGGGGAGAGTATTTGGAGATGGAGGGAAACAGGTGGGTTTTGTGCCTGTCAAGCCATTACAGTTTTGGCAGCATTAGGGTGGATAAAAGCCCACGCAAGATGTGAATAATAAATAATAACTTTGTTTTGAAAAATGCAACAGATCTGGAATCACTTGCCACACTTGAAGGCTGTGGTGCTGTATAAGGACTCCATTGCAGAGAGACATCCAAATTTGTACACGGTGAGTGAATGCTAGAACAGAGGCATAACCAAATAATGCATGGGCTTATAACCATGTATTGCCAGTTAATACATGGGGTATTATTGGTTTGATAATTTCTGCTGTAATTATCTACCATTTAGAATGCGTTGCTGTGTTCCAACAAACACATTCAAAAGCTTTATCGGCTTTTCCTGTTTAATTTACCATTGATACTTCACATTTAAGAAAAGAGCTACCTTGCTTAACTGTCTGTCTCACGTCTTCCTGATCTTTAATTTGACTGAGTAATTAAAACACCTGTAGGTTTTAGGTGGGAATGTGTACTCTCAAATAGTTAAAAATAAAAGTAGGTTCCTGGTGCCTGTGAATTTGGTAATTTTTTTTAAAATTCACAATTTTGACTGGACTACAGATTGTCAGATTTTAGGCTGAAAAACTTCAACTGCAGAAAAATATACTGAAGAGACGTATAATGTATTCAGTATATAAAAATATAATGAACAGTGAACAGCATAGAAATATTTTAAAATACTTGCAATTTTGATAATCTGATAAGAAGAAATCTTCTGTGCTTTTTTTCCATGTCTTGCATATAACTTAATAATAAACTCTTACTGTTCCAATACTGTACGTACTGGTATAGAGCATGCCTTGCTCTATAATATTACTCTATAATATTTACTTGTACAGTAAAAATATTAATAAAAAGATGATCTTACTATTAAAAAAGATTAAGTGCTAGCATTTAATTCTTGTACAACATGTAGTTACTGAAATCTAAATGTGTGAGAATCGCTGTGTTTTTAAACACTGGTTCAGTGTTCAGGTATCATGCTGGACATTTTCTCAGAGGAGCAGGGTAGCTGTGAGTATCTGGCAGTTGCCATAGTTTATGTCACCCAAAGGAAGAATTGGAGAGGAGCTCACCAAAGGCAGCAGTGATTGTTGCTGAGGGGATGCAGAGCAGAGCAGCAGCCCATGTGGCGTTCCTAAAGGGGTTTGTGCTGTGCCCTGAGCGGCGGCAGGGCCGGGCCGGCTGCGCAGTGCACGCTTCCAGAAGGCAGATGCAAAGTCAGGAGTGTGCTGGGGCTGTTTCTGTCCCTTCCACTCTCGCTGGAATGCCAGCACCATCTGTTGCAGGTGCTGCTCAGTAAACAAAGCCTGGGCAACAGATCCTCAGTGATCAGTGCATTCCACTGTGAGAATACAGTAAGGTCAGGAAAGCAGGAACGGCTGCTCAGTGACACACAAACAATTACATCCTCCACACCACAAGGCTTTCCAGGAGCTTGTGAAATTGGTGCAACCATATTCTGTGGGAAGGGATAGAATGTGACAAATCCCTGACTTGCTACAGAGCTGTGCAGTGCCTCTCTTTTCAGAGATGTGGTTTGTTGGCAGAAAGTATAAAACTGATGAATAAACCTTAGGACAGCCTTTCCACCCAAGAAAAGGGAGTTAAGTTACCACAGAGGCTGACTGTTGTAATCCTAGTAGCCCAGTGGCAATGCCAGAGGTCTTCTTCAGAAAGAAGAAATGAACTACCCTCAAGCAGAGGCTCTCCTTTTTTACCTCTCTTTTTCTCATCATCCCCATTACTGCTTTGTTGCAGGTACAGCTCCAAGAAATCGCTGAAAAATGAAGGTGCTGCACCTTGCGTTTAAATAACACACTTCTGTAGCACATCACATGATTGCAATGGGAAACTGACAGTTTGATTATCAATTTCCTTAAAAAATACTGTGATACTCTAGCTTCCAATTAGCATTGAAATCAATGTTACACATAACAGCACATTGGGGATGTGCAACAGAAGTATCTGGGAGCAACCAATATAATACAGAGGAGCAGGTTCAGGATTCTTCTTGGGCAATTTGTGTGGCACAGAAGTCCAGTATCATAAAAGTTTTATCTCCCTCTAGACTGAGCCAAATTTGAATGGAAGTTGTGACCAGCATCATATGCTGTTTCCTATAAAAGAGCACAAAATTTGAGCAAACATTCACACATCTAGATAATGATGCTTTTGCAAAGAAGCTTTCATTCAATTGCTTTTTAGTTGTGTAGTGTACAATGAATTCTAGATGAGCTGCCACAAGTGTACTTTTAAAAATGATGCATCCAGATTCCTTTAAATAAGACTCAAAATCATTCTTATAGTGTGAGATCATAGCAGAGTTTTAACCTCCATGACTTATATGGATCCATAGTATCCACACTGGAGGAGGAGCAGTATTACTATTCCTTCTTAGACATTGAAGACTCATAGCAGCACAATTTTAGTCTGTTTGCAATTGACACATTAAGCTAGACTCACTATATTTGTTACATAGCCAGGATCTGGGGAAACTTGCCTTGGACACATGTTCAGAACAAGGCACTGAAATGTTCTAACAGTTTTGAGACAGGAAGATGCAGTACTGTGTCAATTTGTAAGAAGCCATTTGATATCCTGTATTTTCTGTTCCATGCTCTAGATGGAAGAGTTTCTGGAGCTGGGAGGTGATGTGTCTGACAGTACTTTGGATGACATTATTAACTCCCAACAACCAAATCAGTGCTGTGTTCTGATCTACACCTCTGGAACAACTGGGCAGCCCAAAGGAGCCATGCTGAGTCATGACAATGTAGGTACTTCAGGCTCTTCCTGCAGCAGAGAAACAGCAAAGTGTGAGGATGTTTGTTCCTGTGGTTTGAAATGACTGGTACATCCTAGAGCCCTGAAATGCTTCTGCTTTTACAGCATGGATAGTGTTCTGCAAAGCCATTGTCCAAAGTGCAGTCAGCTGTTTTTGGTGAAGTACAAGCAAGGTAAAGAATAAAACTCCGTTCAAACAGCACTTCACAAAGTTGAGCAGTCCTTCATGAATATGAAATTTTTATTCACTGTATTTCTTGTGAGATCTAATGCATGTATTCATAAATATAATTCACAGATTGCCATAATATCTCTCAAGTGATGTCATAGGTCTCTGTAAAACAAACAAATCATATACATCAGCCAGCCACTATCAAAACCGCCTGATGGACTGTTTCAGGAGATTTTATTAAAAGTGGGGGTGGATGTGTGGGTTTTTTACTTTGCTGTTTTTTGTTCCTGGCCTTGTGTGTAGTTTTCTACGTCTGTCACTGGAGGATAATACAGCTCCAGTGCTCAGTGCTGGTTCTTACAGTACCCCTACCTGTGTTGTTGCAAACAGAAAATTTCCAGTTATAGACTAAAGCAAAGTTGTTTGCTAAAAGGATTTTCCACAGAAGTTTGCAAGGAAAGATACATGGTCGGTGGCTGAGCAGGAGTGGAAGGTGGTAGGGAGCCTTTCTGAATACACAGAGAATGTGTGAAAGGGATGGTCCAAGTTGAGGTCTCGCCCCTTACAATAAAGCAGAAATTATTGCAGACATGCACGATGTGACCAGCAATTCACCCCAGTGGAGGGAATTAGTGCAGTAGTACCTGGAAGCAGAATATAATGAACTTGGGAGACAAAAAAACTGATCTGATGTTGCAAATGTATGCTCTTCTATCTCAAAGGAGCCTGGTGTCATTTCCATGCCAGCTGCCAAACTATTCTTGGCTGCTGATCACAAACAGGCTATTTTTATGTTGACAAACAGTGGAAAGCATGCTGTGCCTGTAGCTCTGCTGCTGCCTTCTTTAGTCAAAGATGTTTGCCACTGTTGATGTGCAAAACCAGTGGTGAATCAGTCCTGTGTGACCCCCACAGATCTGCTGTGAGTGTGCCTGTGCTGTGAGGGCTGCAGCACAAGCAGTGAATACAGACACATCTTAGAGACATCCTGTTCTTCCTGTGTGTGTCTCCCATAGCTGCTTTCCAGTGCTGCCACCTGAACTTGGAGTGGCCTGGCCTGGCAGCACGCTGCTCCTTAAAACCCTCTCTTGAGAATCTCTATTTCCTTAGGCCAAGCCTACACTTGTACCTTCTAATTTATTACAAAGGGGCTGGCAGGAACATGCTGTGGTAACAGGAATACATGTGATTTGTGTCTGTACTCTGCCATCTTGAATACTCTCATTCCTGTATCCTGCACTACCCAGTTTAGATTACAGACTCCTCTGAGAAAGAGCTTTTTCTTTTTGTTGCTTGGGATTTCCTGGTTTGCTTGGGTTTGGGTTGGTTTATTTTTTGTTTTTTGGTTTTTTTGGTTTTTTTTTTGGAGGGGTTTTGTTTGTTTTGGTTTTTATTTTTGTGCATGTATATATTTTTCATTGTCTCACACCATTACATATATTTATGGTTCTTCCATATGCTGTGTTCTGTTAATGAAACATATTTAACATCCTTGAACTGCATCTTCTGAGATAAAGTGGGAAATGGGAAGGAGAGGGAAACATCATCCAGGTTCACTAAGAAGTCAAGCAAGACAACTTCAAAACTATTCATGTGCTGCCTCTCCTGAGAGGAATGGGTGTGCATGTGTCACTTGGGAATATCCCAGAGGCTTCCAGAGGAGCAGAGTACAGCTGCTCTCTTCCTCCTGGGTGCTTAGCCAGGGCATGATCAGTACCAGGCAATGAGCTTGTCCTTTGAGCTCACTGGTCACTGAGTATTTATTGTTCTTTTTCTAACTTGCAGATACAGCACTGGTGGAAGGTGCCAGTTTAATAAAAAGCCTGCAGAGCTGGAGAGTTGCAAAGGAAGGGACAGATCAATTTGTTTGTGGTCCAACCAGCCCATGGCTCCCTGGCTCAGTGTGTCACTAGAGCATGGGGAGCTGTTGGTGCTCACAGTCCAGCCAGGCAGCACAAATGCTGTATTTACCTACGTTATCTGCACTTCTATATTGCTACAAAGGTCACCTGGCTTTTGGCAGACTGTCCCCAGGGAACTGACAGTCTGCTGTGTGGTCAGTACTGCAATGTCTTTCTGTAAGCACAGATTTTTCACAGTTTCATTAACATAGCAAGAGGATCCTTAGTTTATGTTAAGAGGAAAAAAGGAAAAAAAACCCAACCAAAATCCCCACCATACCTAATGTGTTTTATTTTTTATTTAAACAGATAACTTGGACATCAGCCCATTGCAGCAGAGCAGGAGATATGCAACCTGCAGAGGTCCAACAGGAGTCTATTGTCAGTTACCTCCCACTCAGCCACATAGCTGCACAGATCTATGACCTGTGGACTGGAATCAAATGGGGAGAGCAGGTTTACTTTGCTGAGCCAGATGCTCTAAAGGTACCTTGTCTTGCATTACATCTAAGTAAGATTGCACTTCTTTCTCTTAGAAAACATCCCAAGCAGAGAATATGATATTTGAAAAGTTGTAGAGGATGAAGATTGAGAGTCCATTATTGTTAGAGTTACGGAAAAATAAAGCTCATTAGATTTGTGATCCAATGCTCTAGATTCCAATTAAAATACATAATTCATATCCATAAGGTTCTTTCAAGGCAAAAGAAGCATCAGCAGTTTTTGGAGGCAGGGGAGGCAGGAGGAGCTGAACCATGTGTGTTTTTCCTTCTTGTGTACGTCCCTCCCTCGAAGTGTCAGACCTGACACATGTTGGTGCATATGGCTGACTGAAGTGGGCTCAGCAGCCCTTATTTATATCCTACACATTTAGTGATGTTCTACAACACTAAACATTCGGGTTTTACTTCACCAAACCTCTTATCTCTGCTGTGTGCCTTTTGTTGAAATTGTTTAATGATTATAACAGGGCAGCTTGATCAACACACTAAAAGAAGTGCAGCCAACCTCTCACATGGGAGTTCCCCGAGTGTGGGAGAAAATCATGGAGAAGTTAAAGGATGCTTCTGCTCAGTCAGGATTTATGAAGAAGAAAATGCTGTCATGGGCTATGTCACTTAGCTTGGAGAGGAACCTGAATGGCTCAAGCAGGTATGTTGTCCAATGAGAGAGATTTCCAGCCACCTGGAAGTAGCAATTTGCTTGTAACAAACTGTGAAGCCTCACTGTATAAGGGAGTAAAACTTGGCTTGGCAACACAGCAAATATAGTGCAAGGGGGAGGGTGTAGTTATCAATTATTATAGATGTCAATTATTTCACAATGAAGTGTGACATTTCTTATGCAGAATGGTATTCCAAAAGATCATTCCATGATCCTCCTTTGCTTGTCTGATCATTCAGCTTCTCAGACAGATCTTGCAAATTCAGATTTCAATGGTTTAGGTTCTTAGAGACACATTTAACTGATAAAAAATCAGGAATACAAGAGCTATGTTGTATACAGTGTAGATTTTTATAGATTTTTTTATGTATTTGTTGAATTCAGATACCTGGAGTTGGAGGCAGGAGAGCTGGAGAAATGAAAGACATTGAATAAATTAAGAAAGGATGAATGTGTCACCTTACTTACATTCTAACTTCTGTTAGCACCCAAAACCAAATGATTAATACATCTCTAAACAAAATCTGTGCCTGATTTTGTTTTGAAAACTTCCTACGTTGCTCTGACTTGCTGGTGTGTTTTGTACTCAGCAGTGACCTAAAGCAGCTCTGGACAAGATTAGCAGACTACCTGGTGCTTGCAAAAATCCGCAGTGCACTGGGGCTTTCTTCCTGCCAGAAGCACTTTTCTGGTGCTGCTCCTCTCAATACAGAAACACTCTATTTCTTCCTGGGTCTGAACATCACCCTGTATGAGGCCTATGGGATGAGTGAGACCACAGGCCCACACTGCCTGTCTGGGCCCTACATTTACAGGCAGCACAGGTAATTTTGCCTTTTTTTATTACTATTTTTTTAATATGATCGGTTTCATTTTATCTATGAAAAGAGTATTTACTAAGGTCAGCAAAGATATTACAGCTTATTTTATTTTTTCTGAGTGCATTGCCACTCTGTTATTACTTTGGGAGTCAAAATAATTTGAACACGTTGACTCCATAGCACACTGTACCAGGAGCACTGAAACTGAGTTACAGCATTCTAGCTAAACACAGTGACTACATCTGACACAAACCCTAGCCCTGGCCCAGGGGAGGAATGCAAGACCTCAAAACCAAAAATGGTTTTATGCCTGAAGATACAGTGGGGAGAAAGCAGCGAGCACAGGCCAAGACACACTGCCAGAGTGCTTGGACACCCTGACAAATCTGCCCCAGTGAAGTGGCTGTCACAGAGTTACAATGCAGTGATATTTGAAGTCACAGATACTTTGACAGTTTCAGGGATTTGGCACGTTGGCCAGCTTATCAGTATAATGTTTGATGTTTGTGTGATCCTTGTGGGGTTTTTCTGCTCTTCTCTGGTAGCTGTGGTAAACCAGCACCTGGATGCAGAGTGAAACTGGTGGACAAAGATACAGAAGGCAATGGAGAAATCTGTTTCTGGGGAAGGACTGTTTTCATGGGTTATTTAAATATGGAAGACAGAACAAAAGAAGCCTTTGATGAGGAGGGGTGGCTGCATTCTGGAGATTTAGGAAAGCTAGACAAGGATGGCTTTCTCTATGTCACTGGAAGAATTAAAGGTAATAGGCAAAATCTTGCTCTCTGTTTATGGTAAATGTTCAGCACCATTCAGTCATCTCTCAGATGTGGTCCATCTAATGAAGTGTCTTTCTTCTAATGCTGGTAGCATTGCCCTAGCAGGAAAGTAAAATAAACTTTCCTATGAGAAAACCACAGTGTGCTCTATGTTCAGGGAAGGTTTCCCTGTAGTCTGTAATAGGTGGAGATGATTCCATTCCTACAATGAGGCTTTTCATCTTCCAGACCTTTACTCAGTATTAATTACAATTAGCAGTATCAACTACTAACACAGGTTTAATGTGTCTTGTTTCATTTGAATCATCAAGCTGTCCAGTTTCCCTTTAGAATCTTGCCAAAGTGTCTTAATTGCACATGAGAATGTTTAAGCAGGAAGGAGAGGCCCCCTCTGTTACACAGAAGTTGTTGCTGTGGGTCAGAGGTTGGTTCCCCTGGTGCCTCAGGTGAGGTGTTTGCAGAGGCAGAGCAGAGCCTGGGAGCAGAAGGGAAAGCCAAAGCTGCAGCAATGCCCTTAGGTGCTATTGCAGGACACTGGCTGATGCTCACGAGACTCAGACTGGTCACTTGCTGACTTGGAGGCTTTCTTCATGATTCAGACAGTGGGATTGGTCACAGGCAAGATGTAACTGAGGAAGATTGAAGGATTGAGTAAATATCATCTTAGAACATAAGATGAATCACTAGGGAGATAACACAGATGGGTGAATTTGTCCCAGGTGGCATCATGTCCTGCTACGAATCAGGGCTGAAGCTGGTACTATTAATAGCCTGCACCAAATGCAGCTGTCTTGGTTTTAACTTGTTTTCTTGTCTGATTCATTTTCCTTTAGCACAGCAGTAACAACGCCTTGTCTCAATCCATAACATTTGTGTTTCTCTTCTATCTGTCTTGATTGCTGAACTAATAGCAATTTCTCTAAATTACAGGATAGAACAGGTAGACAAACTGGGAAAAAATAACCTTAGGTCCAATTTCATTGAAGTTTTAAATTCAAGTCCAAATAAGGACAACAAAAAAACCAAGGGCCAGAGAGACTGGCAGAGGATCTGAGACAAAGACAGGACTATTGCAAAAGGAGGGTGGAATGAAAGGAGAAGTTAGACCTAGAAAAGTGTGTCTGTGTTATTTGTTGAAGCATGTTCTGAACTGCTGAAGAGACAATTACTTGAGGACAATGAGAAGTCACCAATGTAACAAAATCAAAGAAGTGGAATTTACTTGGAGAATACTCAAGTTTGTAATAATTTCATTGAATGTATGTATTACACTTCAGAACAAATGTTGCTTTTATTGAGTCTTCCTCCAGTAGTAACTTATTTTTGCCTGACCCCTCTTGGTGGATTTAAGAATTGGTTTTAATCATGATGCTAATGCTGAACTTGCTTTCTGGTGAGACAGCAATGATAGAATAGAGGGTGAATCCTATGCTAATTTGGAAGAGATGATCTCTCACAGGAAAATTCCAGTTATATAACGGTCTCTTGAGAATAACCTGTTATTGGATTATGTAAAAAATATCTGGAGCAAATATACTGAGAGAGATCTGAGAACTTGAGCACTTGTTTGAAAAATAGTAGCATTTTTGTTTTGAAGATATTTAATAGGATTTGTGGTATTTGGAAAATATTATTTAGGAAAAAATCTCTTTTTTTTTATGTCAGAATAAGAAAAGCAGGTTGAGCCAGACATTAACCTGATCTTAGGAATTTATTCGAATTCAACTAATAGCCTTTCTTTTTTTGCCTAGATTTGATTATTACAGCCGGAGGTGAAAATGTGCCTCCAATTCCAATCGAAGATGCTGTTAAGAAAGAGCTCCCAATTGTTAGTAATGCTATGGTGATTGGAGATAAGAAGAAGTTTTTGTCAATGTTCCTGACTCTAAAGGTAAACCAGTTTTAATATTGCCTTCAGTGAAGTTATACATCTGCACCTACCAAAAGAATAATAATTTTGAACCATTTGTAGAAAGACCTAAAATTAGATAGGAGGATGTTAGCAGGAAGAAACTGTAGCAACTACAGACCAAATCCTGCTGGGTCTAAACTTAGGGTTACTTGATCTGCTAAACATCCACATATTTACTGCTGTTTCTCCTACATATACAAAAAGAGCTATTTTCTATTTAAATGCAATTTTTTATGTAAGAAATGCTGAAAGATTGAGAAGTCTCTGTAACAGAACACAACAATAGCTTTTATGCTTACAGATGAGCAGAACCAACAAATGTTTCTGTTATGGGCAAACCCAGAAACTTTCCAACAGAAACATTTCTCTACAATTTGTTATTTTTACAACACAACAAGGATGACCATGGAATAAATTAATAGCCTTGCTGTGGTATAAGCTTCAATTGAGAAATCACATTTGCACTTCAGTTCTGTGTGCACACCTAGTGAATGCCACCTAGGTGTTTTCAAGTCATTTACCCCTGTGGCTGATACTCCCTATCTTCAGGTACCATAGAAATACTCATTTAAGAAGTCTAGGAATGCTTCTATCTCAAACTGTTTACATCACACCATAGTAACTCCATTGAACGATGAGCTAAATGTTTCCCTGCAACAGTGGAATCATTTGGAAAATATGTCAGAAATTCAAGGTCAGAGATGGACTCTATTGTCTAATATTCATTCACGCATTTTAGGTCTGTTCATGACATCTGCATATAAGCCAAAAATATTTGCATTTGGTAGCCAAGTGGAAAGAAAAGTCCTTTATGATCTGTGGGTGTTTCTGCTTTTTAAGGCGTACAGAATGTTTGTGTATTCATGCTGAGCCTTCTTCCCAAGGGGGAGGGCCTGCTCAGAGAGCCTGTTAATGCCTTTTAAGAGGGAGTGTTTGGTGATTCACTTCATTTGATATTTTAGAGTGTGCTGGACCCAGATACATCTGATCCCACTGACATTCTCACAGAGCAGGCCAGAGACTTCTGCCAGAGGAGTGGCAGCAAAGCCACAAAAGTGTCCGAGATTGTGACTACGAGAGACCGGGCGATCTACAGGGCCATCCAGGAGGGCATCGACAGAGTCAACAGCACTGCTACCAACAGGGTCCACTGCATCCAGAAATGGATAGTCCTGCCAAGAGACTTCTCCATTTCTGGGGGAGAACTAGGTAAGACTTACTGATTTATCTTGAGGGACAGTGTACAGGGAAAGGAACAATGGTTATGCAGTGTGTGGTAAGGAATACAAAAAGTGAAGTTTTTGCTGTGCACACATTTATGAATCTGTGCTCATTTGCAAGTAGAACTCTTAAGTTTCAGATTGCTTTGGGTAATTAATCAACTTTGGTTAATTCCTTGCACATTATAGTATTAATACTGAAATATAGTAATAATACTGAAAGTTTCTCTTTAAAAGAAAACAAACCAAAGCAGCAAGATAGTGAAAGCCTGATAATGGAGCCCAAAGCACATTACCAGGCTCTTTGAATAAACTGGGAGTTGTTTAAAAGCTTTCAAAAACATGTTTTTATTTAAAAAGTGGTAGCCAGTTACCACCCTCTTATCTGCAGCTCCCTTTGAAGTCCTCTTGTTCATGTGGAGGCAACCTTACATACCATGCTTGCTTCTCTCTTTTAGCCTTTATCTGTGCTTAGAGGGGAGCATGTTCTTCCCAACAGGCTCTTCAATAAAAAACTTAGGCACCAAAGCTTAAGCTGAGTAGGATTTTTTTTCCTATTTCTGGAATTTACTCTCCCTCTTTTAAGGTCCCACAATGAAGCTGAAGCGGCTCACTGTGCTCGAGAAATACCGAAATGAAGTAGACTCCTTCTATAAAGAATAAGAATTGTTTCCTCCAAGAATTAAGAAAGATCTGTGGGCAAAAGGAAGTATTTTCTCATCAAAAGAATTATGCTTTGAGGTTGTAGTCTATTGAACCCAACCACTAGAAAGCTGTCCATTTAGTTTTTCCTGATACTCACCTGATCATCTATCCTCTTTTTACATCTACAGTGTGTCCATTCTCTAATATTGCTTTTACTTTATTACCTAAATGACTAAAATATCCCTCTGTGTTGTACAAAGCAGATATAACTTAATTCCTCTAGACTGCAACATTTTTTTTTAATATAGTCTTCCATTTTTCTTTTTTTTCTTTTGTTCTACAGGATGTTTCTTGTGGCTCATGATGTATTTTGGTAGATAGCAGTACTGCTTAATGAAACTGTCATACCACTCCAGTGGTTATTTAAAAAAAACATAAAAATCAAAAGGGCTGGGATTTTTTTCCCCTCCCAGAGAACACTTTCTTGTTCACTAACACATATCAGAACCTGAAGAGACTCCTATTTCTGCAATGCCTAGAATTCAGACTTCTGTGAAAACAGCAGTTCACTTCCTAAGTCCATGTTGGAATAAGCATTACCATTTCTCCTAAAAACAAATAATCACAAAAAGCAGGGGAGTAGCTCCCCAAGACTGAAAGACACAAAGCAGTAACTACAGGAGACTCACATTAAAATGCTATTACAGAAACTTCTTTAAAATTGGTTACAGTGCTTTTCTTTGAGCAGTGTTTGCCAGAGTGTATCTGCATGTTTCAGTATTCACATTGCACTAATTCTGACAAATGTGGGCCACTTTTCTTGTTAGCCATATGCAAAATAAATCATATTATGTGAAGGAAATGCTTAGCACAGAGCTGTCTAAAGGGTGTGCTGTTAGTGATCTCTGGCAGGCAGCTCCAGTAGCTCACACAGGCAGGCCAGAGCCTGTTATTGAGACAAAAAATGATGCAGAACAGGATAAGGTTTCCATAAAAGTTCCATTACCAGTCTCACACATCTTACAGACCTAATATTTGTTGCAAGTACCAAAAATCAGCTCAACACATAAGACAAAGCAGCAGCCTAGGATTATAAAAACAAAACAAGCAATAGGACTTCGAAAAGTTTATTCTTCCCCATTTTGTGCGCAATGGTAATTCAGAATTTCTTTAACAATGTTAATTTGAAGGAAACAAGGAAGCAGCAGCTTGTAAAACACAGAAAGAAATGTTGCCCTATTCACGAAAAGCAGAGTTTGGGAGGAATAAAGCTCCTCCAGCATGTTGTTAGACTGTATAAAAAAGCTGGGATGCTTACTTTAGAGAGTTGTTACTCCAAATTGTTTTACCTCTGAAAGAACCAGCCCAAAACAGTCTTCATAGATACTACTCCACTTAGTTACTGTCTATGAATAGAATGAAGCTGTAAGAAGCCTGCTTCTGGCAGGAGGGATAATCCTGTGCTACACTAACGAGTTTGAAAATACACATTTTATATCAGGTGCAGGAAGGGAAGCAATGCCTTGATAGCTACAGATCAGAACGACTCGAGGGACGATCTGCATCTGATGGGAAGGGAGAGCAACGAGTTGCTTTTGCACCCATTAAGCTTAGTAAGCAAGGAAAAAATAGATTCAGATCCCCTTGAATAGGGATGAAATGTATTTCTGGAACACAGGCACCAGAGCCAAACTGCTGATCTGTCTTAATCCCTTTAGGACTAGTCCCTTACATTCAGAGTTTCTAGAATAAAATTACTAGTCAATACAGGAAGACACAGACTGTGCAGAAAACTACAACACAAAAAGCATTCTAGCAGAAGTCATGAAATATTTAGTGTAAATTTGCAAAGTTAATACTTTCCCCTCACAATATACAGTGAAAGTAATTTTGTATAGTTTGCCCTCATTAGAACTCCATTGTAAAGTGTGTTTCTGAGAGGAAAACTTGTAAGAATTATTTTGGTATATAGATTTGAAAAATAACTTTGCTTCAGCATTAATTCTCACCCCTTGTTAATGGTTGTAGGTTTTTTTAAAATACAGAAATAGATTAAATCTCTAGAATTTTGTATTTCTTAATTCATGCCTTTGGTGGGCAGGGCTGCATTTCATGAATCACCAGAGTATCTAAAGTGGTTTTCTCATTGCTTCTAACAGAAAATTGCTATTTTAAGTTATTTTATACCCGTTTCTGTTTATGAAGATCATCTTGTGCTACCCTTAGGCTGAAAACCTATCTTTTAAGTTTCAACAAGATCAATAAAGTAGGTTTTAAACATTAAGGTGCTTTTATATTTCACTAATTCTGTTATTGGTTTGTTTGCATAATTTTTCTATGTGGAAAGTAGAACCCTCTAATTGAAATGAAAAATATTAGACAGTTACAGTGCCAATAAAAGAATTCACTTACATAAAAATGTTCACCAGATAGAAAAAAAATAAATATGACAAAGCACTTGGAAAAGTCCACCGAAAGCAGGCACAAGCATCATTTGTAGCCATTTGGACTAGGTTTATTAATGGAGAGGCCTCAGCTAAAAAGTTTGCTCTCAAGAGATGAGCAAACTCTATGCATGTGGATATCAGGTTACATAGCTTGTACTCTGTGAGTGCCCTCCAGAGCCAGCAGGAGCAGGAGGAGGTTTAGTCCTTGTCCCGTACTCGGCGGCAGATCTCCTCTGTGAACTCCGAGCACTTGGCATTGCCTCCCAAGTCTTTTGTCAAGACCTGAAAGAAAGAAAGAGAAAATAATATTACTAAAATGTATTACGGGGCCAGTCTTGTCTCTGAACAGTTCTGGATGTTCTCATGATGTGTTGTGTATGGACAGTAAATAAGGTGAGCAGGAATACCTCAAGTTTGAGTTCTGCATCCCATAGAGACTTCATCAATAAGGACTGTGCAGGGAGAGAAAACCTGAGTATACATGAAGCACTTCCAGTGTTAACAGATTTGAATGTGATTTTAACATGATTTTATCCTAACTACAGGAAGAAAGGGTGTGTGGTCAGAGCTCTATGAAGTCCTTTAATGCTGTAATTAATAGTTAAGTATTTACATCTTCAGTAAGAAATTTGTCCTTTGGAGTAAAATTCGTATGTGAAGGCTCAGCACAAGGACAACAAATTGAGAGTAATTGAGAAAGACTGAGAGTCTTTTTTTTTAAGGAAACCCACGCAGAACAAGCACACGTAACTCTTAATGCTGCGTGTTAACCATTCTCAAAGTTTCCTTAGTTTAGTTAAGAGATAGCAAATGTAGAGTTAAAAATCTCTTTCAGCAAGTACAACTGTCTGGCATCATGAAGACAGTAAAATAAAAATAAAAAAGTGGGCAACATTGCTTGCCAACCTAGCTAGATTAAAGCACTCCAAGAGATAATTAAAATTATTAGTTCCCCCCCCCACATGGCACACACACATATCTTAATTAACTGGTTGAGGGGAAGGGAGGAATAGCAAGCAAGAGAAGCAATCAAGGTTACTATTTTAGGATCTTGTAATTTAACTTGTATTATGGGTTTTTTTCAATTACAGAGATTCTCTCCATTGTGAGCGTGTAATCATAACATTACAAGTAGCTAGTACACAAGTAGCCATGTCACAAAACTTGCACTGTTATCTTCCATGGAATTACTGACCTGCAGGTGGAGGATTTCATTTCCAGAGCAGTAAATGGGAACTTTACAGGAGCACCTCTTTATTCAGTTGTAAGTTTAATTTTTTTAACTGGCTCCTACATACACAAGATAGCTGCAAACTTACAAAATTATGACAACTTTTGGTTTCAGCATTCTTGTTACTTTTAATTACAAAACAGCTTCCCACGGTCCTGCCTATGATAACTGACCATGACTAGCTGCCAATCCTCAAGATCTTTCCAACTATGTTTTCAAGAGATGGACATCAGTGTTGAGGAGTGAACCAAGGATGACAAGAACACAAATTTGTCAAGTTTCAGAACATAAGCCCCTCTCTCCCCCCAGTATCCCATTTGAGTCATGAATCTGAAGACACTCACTTCCAAAGAGGAACATACATAATCTTAAGAGACAAAAGTTACTACTGGATAAAAACCATTCTTTTGTAGTCAAAAATGAGTGAAAGCAGTAAGAGTGAAGAAAGAAAATAATTGAGGTGAAGAAACAGAAGTATTACAGTCAGGACTGAAATGCTATAAACAAAGTGAATGATTTAGCCTGAAAAAGGCAAATGACTGTCTTTCCCTTCAGGATCCAGATTTCAATATATATTCTTTGTACGTTTCATAAACTTCCTAAGTGAAATGCTAAGAGTTACTTAAAACTCATTCCCGTCCTGAAAAACAGTGATCCAGTTCACTATTTTGGAGTTCATAAAGCTGTGGAAATGTAAGATTAGCATTGCTGAGACAAAAGGAATGCTCCAGCCTGTTCCCTTCTTGCTGAGCTGGGCCAATTTAATATCACCAAACATAATATAATTACTGTGAGAGAAGGACAGTGGCACTGCTCATGCAACAGGCCAGCTCAGCAGGCCATCCCCCACTCTGGTGTGAATCTTCCAAGCTAATTCTTGCTTTGATACAATATGATTTTCATTCACTGCCTTTATTTGCACACCCCGCTGTTACCTTTCCATCTTTAATTGTATCAAAGCAAGCTGACTCAATCTTTGCAGCGTGTTTGTGCATTCCCATGTGGCGCAGCATCATCACAGCACTCAGGAGGAGGGCAGTTGGGTTTGCCATGTCTTTTCCTGCAATGTCTGGTGCTGTTCCATGAACCTAGAAATGAGAGTAAATCTATTTGTTATGATGTCATTAGGCTGATTAAAATGTCCTAGGCAGTTCAACAGTGTGCAAGCAACCCGAGCCAGAAGTCTTCATGTTAAAACAGGACTTACTTTGCTGTGATACAGTCAGTGGAAAGGAGGTACCAAGGACCATAACAATTCAGTTCAAAGACATCAGAAAGGGAAAACTAGGTCACCCAATATCTTTAAATTGTGCCCCTCAAGTTCTATTTCACAGGGGGCATTTATTATATAAAAAACTGGGAAATCGAAGTATCTGTCAAAAAAAGGATGTGTGAAAAACCTACATGTAACATTTACTTTAACCAGCCTCTCAGGGTAAAGCTTGAACATCTTCACAGTAAAAAAGAGTTCTAAGAACAGCTTTGTTTGATAAATGTCAGCCACGTTGTGTGGTGTGGAAAAGTTAAGATTCTCAAGTTGAGACAAAGTTATTCCTGCTCTGCCTTGTGTAACAAGACTTACCGACTCAAAAATGGCCACGCCATTGGCACCAATGTTTCCACTGGGTGTTACGCCAAGACCCCCGATGAGTCCAGCACACAAGTCACTGAAAAAAACCCAACCACCAAATTAAACTATCCACGAGTTTTTCCATATACAGTTACCTCTCTGCAAGGTATTAAAATATTTTTTTTATCAATCAACTGCAACTGTAACTTGATTTATACACCTGCACAGTCTGCGAATAATATGGAGAAGGTACAGATGCCACCTGTACCCCATCAGAACATTGAAAAATTCTTAGAACTACTAGCAGACAATGTAAGACTAGAAGAGAATGTAATAAAGGAAAATGAAAAGGAAATTCCAAATACTAGAATAAAACTGAATTCCAAATACTAGAATAAAGACACAGGCACAACGAGACATGCTAGAAGCACAGAATACATGAAGTCTCAAAAACTAATTGTTTTTTAACTATACAAAAGTCTTATTTCCTCCGAAGGAGCCCAGAGCTACTTTTCATATGTAAAATCCTTCTAAAAAATGTGGAGGAATTTTGTTCAGGTAGGCGAGTTACTGGTGGTTTAGTAGTGCATTGTGTGCAGCTTAAGGAACATTTTCCAAGTGACACCAGAGCAGCTTTTCCCCTCTCATTACTCAACAGCCCGCAGCTCACAAGTCTGACATTAGCAGATCATCAGATATAAGCAATTTGCATTTGGTTTCCACCAAAATTAACATGGGGAAGGACAAACCAACTGTGCCTATTGTCATCATACAATAGAACTGAACACACTGATGACCAAGCTCTTAAAATTCTGGTATTTTCACATCCCTACATAATTACTGCCTACAACTTGGCTCACACTAAGCTAAGTTAGTCCTTACCTTAGAACTAACAAGGAAAAAAGTTTGGATAACTTTGCAGAACAATATTTTAAGCTAAAATAAATCACTTATCTTAAGTTGCATAGAACCTGGGGAAAAACTGAATACAGTCTGCATTTGTCTCTCTAAGTATTTAATGCTTAAAAAGAAGAGATTGTCTTCTGCACCTCTTCAGTCTAAAAAGTCTCTTTGGCATTTTGTTCATACTTCTAGAGCAGCAGGTGAGACCTCACCCAGTGGTGACACTGCCCTCCTCAAGAACAGACTCAAATTCATTGAAAAGTTTTAGAATTTTTTACAGAATTTCTGTAAGACCTTTAAAATGGGTGCTAATGAACTCGGTGAAATGGTATTGATGGTGAGACTCCTCTGATTTGATCTCTCTTAGGTAACAGTGTAAGAGCTGCTGTGAGGGCCCTGAGCACACCTGCACCAATTCTTCAAGCAAGAAGCATGAGTTAGAATCTGATTTTTCTTAGAGTGCACAGACAGCCTTATCATAGAGTGCTGTTTTAAGAGAAGCTTAAGAACCATTTCTTCTTATACATAAGCTACCTTTAAATTTGTTATCTGTAGAAAAACAGGAGATGGATTCTAAGGTGTGAATAGTCAAACATGTAAATAAAAATTCCAATTCAGGCTCTTTTCTCAATCTCTCCTTAGAGGTGTGAGAAGAAACTATGTTACATTACACACTTAAGAGTTCAGATCAAAACACTTCATTTTACAGGTGTTTAATGGAATTTACACTCTACCTAATAATTTTACAGAATGGAAACTGTGCTGATGGATTTTGCCTTCAAGACACAAAGTACCTCTAGTATTAATGTTATTCAGAAATAAAATTTAATTTGAAGGTAAGGAAAAGTAATTCATAAAACAAGAGCTAGCAGAATATGAAGAGGCCACACATTTAGTTCTTCAGTGACTGTACAGACTCATTTAACTGTATAATGAGCTCCCTGTGTACACCATGGTCCCACAATCACCCTACACAATCTAATTTAGTGATGAGGATGAGAAAGTTTTTCTCTAATATCTAACCAGGCATTCATTCTCTATTACAGTGTAAGCCATTATATTCTTTGCACATTTGGAGAAATTTCTCTCTGTCCATCTGAACAATTTTCATTGCCTCCATAAGCAGACACAAATTTTTTAAAATAATAAGTACGTTCTCATCATACAGCCCCTCCCACTGGTATATTAAAAACTGAAGCAGTTAATGTCTGTTAAGAAGTCTGAATGCATAAGATGATCACCCATCTGGTTTGCACATGACCTCAGTGACTGTTGGGAAAGTGTCAGTATTTTACATGTTGGGAGTTTAAAGGAATATCTCCATACCTGAGGATGTCACCATACAAGTTTGGCATAACAAGCACATCAAATTGAGATGGATCTTGAACCATCTAGAAGGAAGTACATTTTCATTAGAGTTAAGAATTTAAACTAAAAAGATAGCCACAATTAAAACAAATAAATACTCACATTCAGACATACAGTATCCAGATACATTTCATTAAATTTAATATCTTTACAGTTTTCTGCTGCCTCCCTGCATTTTCTCAAGAAAAGCCCATCAGACATTCTCCTGCAATTAGATAAGCAAGAGAATATTGCAGTTATTGTAAGGAAGCAATACTGGAGATAAAGAAAACTGCATGCAACAGAGGTTTAGTTAGAATTCAGAAACTTAATTTGTGACTATTTATCCCTCCTAAAATATTTCTGTATCAGTAGTTTAACAGGCATACATTAATTCTCAGAATGACTTCTGTTCATTTATGAAAGGCTTAATGAATTTGTGAAGGTGGTGTCACATAATATCACACGTTTTATGACTCAGTTCAATACAAGGTGACATGAAAACTGCAAAAGACACCAGCCACTTTTATCATCAGTTTTTAAAATAATTTTCCTTGTTTAAAAATTTCTAAAATAAGAGCTTTGGAAGGAAGGATTACTACAAACTGGCTAATAAGAACATTGGTACATAATTATCTCAGCCCTGTTGATACTGGGTCAGTATTGCCCATTTTACTTAGGAGGCATTTACTTGACTTTTTTTCCATTTTACTGACTCCCAGTGCCATCAACAGAAGTTTCACATTTGAATAAGACTTAAGCAGTTATTTATAATTAAATTTTTGGGAACTGTTTTTGTTTTTCTCAAAAGAAGTGTCAACATACATAATATTTGCCTTGTGCACAGCAGTCACGTGGCTTCTCTGATTGTTTCTGGCATATTCAAAAGCGAACTCTGCAATGCGTTTGCTGGCTTCCTCCGTGATCAGCTTGATGCTCTGCACAACCCCATCAACAATCTGAAAGACAGGACGTGCATCAGCAGTGCAAGTTCACTCTTCCCATTTGGAACCAGGCAGCAGAACTGAGTGAGGCAGAATGCATTTCACAATAGAGGAACTTTTTAATGGGTGCCAAAGGTAAAAACTCCTAGTGACCCCCAGTGAGATGGGCAAAGCCAGCAGTGCTGAAGCAGCAGGGCAGCAGCAGCAGCAGCAGCGCTGAAGCAGCAGCAGTGCTGAAGCAGCAGGGCAGCAGCAGCAGCGCTGAAGCAGCAGGGCAGCAGCAGCAGTGCTGAAGCAGCAGCAGCAGTGCTGAAGCAGCAGGGCAGCAGCAGCAGTGCTGAAGCAGCAGCAGCAGCGCTGAAGCAGCAGGGCAGCAGCAGCAGCAGGGCAGCAGCAGCAGGGCAGCAGCAGCAGCAGTGCTGAAGCAGCAGGGCAGCAGCAGCAGCAGTGCTGAAGCAGCAGGGCAGCAGCAGCAGCGCTGAAGCAGCAGCAGGGCAGCAGCAGCAGCAGTGCTGAAGCAGCAGGGCAGCAGCAGCAGCAGCGCTGAAGCAGCAGGGCAGCAGCAGCAGCGCTGAAGCAGCAGCAGTGCTGAAGCAGCAGCAGCAGCGCTGAAGCAGCAGGGCAGCAGCAGCAGCAGTGCTGAAGCAGCAGGGCAGCAGCAGCAGGGCAGCAGCAGCAGGGCAGCACCCACCACGTGCTCGATGCCGCTGTACTCGCCCTCGGTGTTCTCGCGGATGGTGACGATGTTCACGTCTGTGTAGGGCGTTTTGTAGCCCTCGATGGACACGCACGGGCGCACGTTGGCATAAAGGTCAAAGGTTTTACGCAGCAGCAGATTCATCGACGGGTGCCCTGCAGCTATTGGGGTCTTCAAAGGCCCTGGGGAAAAAAAGACACACAAGAATGAAGGAGAAAATGAATCCCTTCATGGCTCTGAGAGATGAAACTCTAGGTCAGGTGGGACTCCTAGAGAGGATCTCCAAATCCCTGTTTAACCCTTATGTTGGAATGCCATGGGAATTCTCTGTGCTGCCTGTATTGCACAGGCACATTAATCAGCTGGGTAAAGGCCAAACTACGACCCTTACATGGACAGATTTTACAAAATGTGTTCATTAAACACATACAAAGATACTACTCGTTATTAATGTAGTTATTGCATACTATTGTGTATCTCAGAAATGCCTTCTGCTGGGAGTCCAAGGGTTGGTGTGTACCCTTTAACTACAACAGCTCTCGAACTCAGGGCTTGGAAATGAAGGCCTGTTCAGATTACAGACAAGTACCTGACAGGCTATCCCCTGTAATTATCCATTTTATTGTGCTGCAGGGGAAGAACTTTGGCTTTACATCAGAGTCATGATAAACACAACAGTATTTAATATCTGTGTATTAACCCCTAAAATACCTTTTAATCCCATTTTGTTTTTATCCATGGATTCTTTGGCTTCTGGAGGTATCATCCACTTCCCTCCTGGTCCTTGGATAGCCGTAACATTCCTCTCTTCCCACTGAATAGGTGCCTAAACACACACACTCTGTGTTAGCTTTAATGTCATAATTTTGCTTCAAGTTTTAACTTTCACAAGAAGGTGTGTAAGCAATTTTATCCAGGCCTTCCTGAACAGTACATTCTCTGGTGAGTGAAGGTAAGCATGAGATGTCTGAACGAAAGTAATTTTTGAAAAATGTAATTAAGTAAATGAAAATCAAACAGTGTGAGCAGTAAATCATCATAAACTTGAATACCACAATGCCATCCTAGATGTCAAATACACACGTGCTATTTCTTTTAAGATTTTAGAGCTGTTGAACTCCTTGTATACAAGAGTCAACATTTTAAAGCTGAATTCACTGAGAACTCATCATCCCTACTGCCTGGAAGACTGTGCATAACATAGATATGTATCTGTTACCTCCCTGAAAAACTGCACATGCTCCACAATGCTTTCTGAATTTGCATTCACCACAGGGCTCCAAGTGGAGACAGGCTGCCACCCATTCATTTCATCAGGAATGGTCATAAAGGAAAAGCCACAACATAATTTAAGAGAACTTCATGTGTTCAAATCCATGTTGGATATCTGTAATAAAAAGGGAATATGCCTGGGTGCTGTTACTAATGTGGGACAATTTACCAGGCATCTTGCCTGAAGAGCTCTATTTCCTTTAAAGGAAACTTGACAAGTTCTGGTGAAGTTTCTCAGACGAGTAAGAGAACAGTTCTTGGACAGAGTTTTCCTGTCACTGAAGTTAACGTGTTAGGCAGCACAGCAGTTGGATTGCTAAAATGAGCCAGTCCTTTCACAAACACTTTTGACCTGCACTTGAAGTCATAATGAATGAAAGAACATCCTCCATCAGTTGCTCAGGATTACTACATCAACAAGGTGATTTCACATGACATTGAGTTCGTGTTTCCAAAAAGTAAACACAGCATTTGCTCTCAAGTCTCTACTCTTGTCAGCTAACAGTTTCAAGCTGTGCCTTGGTATCACATTCCTGTCTTTTATTAGCTGAAGCTTCAAACCCTTTTTACTGGAAAGAAGTTTTAATAGCTTAAATATGACTTAATCTCTTAGAAGAGATTTTAAGGTTTTTTTTGATAAGCCTAATTAGTATTTGTTGTTGTAGTTAAATTTACAATGCTTATAGCAAGACAAATATGACTTACTTTGGCAGCATCAAAGATCTTCATGACAGCAGCAGAAATCTCGGGTCCAATGCCATCTCCTGGGATTAAAGTTACTGTTTGTACCTAGGTAAAGAAATATCAGTAGTACAACAAATGAATGTTTGTCTTCTACATTGAAAACATCTTCATGTGTTGTAGGAACCAAGTAACTATCAGAAAACAAAAGAAATTTTCCTTTACCAAATATTTGCTATGAAGAACAGCAGTCCTGGACAGAAGCGAGAAGGACCAGCTTGCCCTCCAACTGTGTGCAAATTGTTTTGAGAGAATTGTTTAAAAATTTGCCTATTACCTATTCCTATTTCAAAACAGAGGCTGAATGTGAAGGGCAGATTCCTGCTCAGTAGTCCTTGGAATTTATGAACTTAGCATGCTTTCCTCTGGAAATCTGGAGAGAAAGTTGTATTACCTAGTTATGGCTCTGTTCCACATATGTCTACAATGTTATCAACATGCTGCATAATACTGACACATGCTGGAAATGATCAGGTGTATGAAAAGCTACATTCACCTTAAAAAAAAGGTCATGCCAAGCTAAACTTCTCAAGTGACCTCCTAAAAATCTCAGACCCATTTTTAACAATAACAACTTATTTTCCTTTCATAATGTCCTCAGTCTTTTATTTCTTTTATCATCATCAAACAGGTAAGAAACTGCACAGCCCGGGCTCATTGAATCACAGGGAAGAATGTATTATGCTTCGAAGAAAAAAAAAAAATTATGATCACTGTTTTAAGGGTAGGTGCTCCAGCTCATTTTGTTTCATTTAAAGAGTTCCAATAGCTTTTATGGGTCATTATTACCTACAAAACCCAGAGTTTAAGATAAAAGAACCGTGCTGCTGAGCAAGCTGTCACTGATGGAATGCCTCAAGAGCACTGCAGGGCTCCACCTGAGACTGAAACATTTGTGTTATAAGCAGAACAACGGGTGCCTCACCTTCTGATTTCTATAGTGTATAAGGGACCCTTCAGCTTCTTTTCTAACTGTTGTACCTGCTGTTCTACAAAACTTAAAATGAAAAGCCACAGTTCCTCTTTAAGCTTAGGGGTGCTGAGCCCTGCTCCTGCCTTCACTGAAAAGAAGGCCCATGGGCACTTCAAACACGTACACATAAAGAAGGTAAAACATCTACAGGGAAATACACAATCAACGTCTAAGATAGTTTAGAGAGGACCTTGAAAAGGCAGAATTTTAGATGCAAGGAATTCTAAAAGCAGCAGTAAAGTAAATCTAGTGCTTAGAGGGAAGTCTGCAAAAGAAAGAAAATGAGAAGCTTCTCAACAATCTTTCTACTTTGCCCAATATTCATTTGCCCATTCCCAGATGGATTCCAGAAGACTGGCTTATGTCCATAATTTGTGAAAACTTTCCACGCCACTTCTATCTTTTGCTAGAGCCTTTTGTATTCTCACATTGATATGCAATTGCCAATGACGGTGATTAACAGATACAAATCCAGGATGGCATTAAGAGCATGCATGTTCACTTGTTTGGCCCTTATTTTTTGGGAACATAAGAATAACAACAGTGATCTTATAAATTTCCAAACCCACTTATTGAGAAACTTCTTAAAAGAAAAAAATGGGACTATTATACTCACAGCATTACCAAAACTTCTGGTCACCTTTTTTTGGCTTTTGAAAGCACCTAGCAATCGAGAAACCTGCAAAAATTCAAAACAAAGAGATCCTCTTTTACTGCACAAACGGGATTTTACAAGTTTAACAGTATTGCAGCACATCTGCTTTTTAAAGTGATACTGCTTTAAATCTCCTATCTCCAACTAGCATAAAAATCCAAATGAAACCGGAGTAGCCAGTGCTTTGCCAAGTTGCAGTCTAACACTCAGGGCAGCAGCGCCCTGTGAGTATTCTTAGCCCAAGGTGAGCCCAGGACAGCCACACTGCCCTGCTCCTGTCCTAGGGCACTGCACCCACCTGGAGTCCTCACACACACTGTGCTGGAAACAAGGCTGCAGGAACTCTGACTAAATACATGACATGCTAAGGATGAAGACATATGGAAAGCAAAGTGAAAAATCAAACACTTCGTTGGCAGCAGCTGGGTGGACAGTATCTTTACACATTTTAGGTGATGCTTCCAAAACTACTTTGCATTAGTGTCACTTCTTCCATTCAAACTCTGGTGAATTTTGTTCTTCTGCATTTTATACCTGTAGGTGTTGTACTGTTGCCTTCTGCATGCCTGATGGTTTTTTAAAAGTGGAACTGAAATGCACATTAAAGACAAAATTCACCATAGCAACTAGTCTACACATCATGCTCAAAGAATTACATTTTCTGGGTATTCTGAGCTGGCATTAAACTTCAAAACTGGGATGGTATCTAAGCTTGGCCTCTTGCCTAGCTGAGGACCATGGACAAAATCTCTAATCTGCAGAAAAATCACAGCCTCCCAGTCTAAACCTCCTCCCCAGGACTATTGATGCCTCTGGGACTTAAGAGCCAGAAGACTTCTAACTGCAGAGACACTGCTTCAATTCTGCCCTACTCACATGTGCAGGCTGTCTGCAGCTATCAGGCTAGAAATGGCTTTGACAATTCATATTCCTCTCCTGTCCCACTTGTATTTGTTATTTCTTTACTGATAGGTATGGTGTAAAAGGAACAAACTATGTTGGCACCAACAGAAACAACTAGAAACAATATAATTCTCATGTATATTGTAATGAATGCTGGGGGAGAAGTAATCTAAGATTGGTCTATTTTTACTTGTAGCCCCAAAGGAGATGTACAAGGTCACTGCAACAGGCAAGCAGTGTTCACCAAAGCAGGCTGTACGGTTGAGGATGAGAGCAGAGCAATCAAATGAAAATGTGAAGTTGACTGTGCAGTGTAAATGTTCTCATGGTATAGCTCCTGCATACAGAGTCAGGATTCACATTCTAGAACAGCCCTGGAAAGGGCACAGTCTGTCTTGTCAGAAATCATGGGCCTAGTACATTATACTGAAGTTCAACATTGGTAACACCAACAAAGAATCCACCCAAGGAAAACTGATCCATTCTGACCTTAAAGTCACGTGTCGCGATTAGCTCTTGAGAGTTCCTCCTTATTTTAGCAGATAGGTTAAGTGGGGTGGCCTCAATGACTTTGCCTCTAGCAGGCTGTTATTTAAAAGTACGAAAGAAATTTCATTTACTCAAGGCAAACAGCAGCGTCTCTGTGACAGCCCGGGGTAAGGTCTGCATGTCAGAATGGCTCAGAGCAGTAAATCCCAGAGGACAGGTGTGGGGCCAGAAAGCCGCCAGCCCGAGCCCGGCAGCCGCTCTCCCCAGCCGGCTCTGCAGTGCCCGGCACCGCGGGCTCTCCGCGGGAATGGCGTTTCCAGGCTGTGCTGTCCGCCAGCCGCGCCCCGGGAGCTGCCGCAATCGCGGTGGTCCCGCCGCCGCCGCTGTGACCTCTACGGCGCGACCTCCCCGCAGGCCGCTGCGAGGCTGCCGCGGCGCCCCCCGGCCCGGCCCGGCCCGCTCGGTAACGGCCCCACGGCCCCTTCCCGCCGCCGCCCCGGGGAGAAGCAGAGAGAACCCGCGAGCGCCGCGGGGCCGCCATTCGGCCCGAGCCCCGCGGCCCTGCGCCCTCGGAGCGCTGCCAGGGCCCGGCGGCACCGCGACCTTGCGGCCGCGCCTCAGGCGCCACCGAGCTCCGGGGCGCGTCCCGGGCGCCGCGGGGCAGGACGCGGCCCGTCCCCCTGCCTACCGTGGGCATCCACGCGGCCGCGGCCATGACGCGCCCGGGCACCGCGGCTGCCGAGGCCCCAGAGCTCCGCGCCCGCCGCTAAACCGGAACCGGCGCGCGGGGAGCGGCGGCCCCGCCTCGCCCGCGAGGCTCCGCCCCGGGACCGCCGCTGCGGCAGCGCCCGCGGCCCCTCAGCCCCCGCCCGCCACTGCCCGAGCCTCCTCGCCCGGCCCTCAGCCCCTCAGCCCCCGCCCGCCACTGCCCGAGCCTCCTCGTCCGGCCCTCAGCCCCTGCCCGCCACTGCCCGAGCCTCCTTGCCCGGCCCTCAGCCCCTCAGCTCCCGCCCGCCACTGCCCGAGCCTCCTCGCCCGGCCCTCAGCCCCCAGCCACTGCCTGACCTCCGCCCGACCCCTCAGCCCCTCAGCTCCCGCCCGCCACTGCCCGAGCCTCCTTGCCCGGCCCTCAGCCCCTCAGCTCCCGCCCGCCACTGCCCGAGCTTCCTCGCCCTCAGGCCCCTCAGCTCCCGCCCGCCACTGCCCGAGCCTCCTCGCCCGGCCCTCAGCCCTCATCCCGCGGCCCGGCGGAGCTGCTGCCGGGGAGGGGCCGGGGTGCATGGCCCGGTGCCGCCGGAGGACGCCGGAGTTCCAGGTGCGGTGTCTGAGGAGGTACCGTTGTGGCATCTGTGTGGAGACAAACACTCAGTTTTCAATGAGGCCCCACTTTTGAAGCGTTTGGTGGTTTTATAAAATCTCAGCCTCTAGAATTAGGTCGTTTATGGGAAAAAAATAGCTGTTAAGAAAGACGCCAGATTTTTGTTGAAGTGCATAAGAACCCTCCAAAACCCCACTTTAAAGTGTTAAAAACAAAGCTGTTGAAATCGGGACAATTTGATACTTCAATTTTGGTTCATTTCCGAGGCATTTGTCTCATTATTTTTAAAGCTGCCGCAGTGTCAGGAGCGGCGGGGCTGCGGGGCCCGGAGGGTGCAGTGCCCGCTGGGCACCCCCGGAGCCGCGGGACAGCCCCGGAGCCGCTGGGCAGCCCCGGAGCCCCTGGACAGCCCCGCGTGACGGCCCACACGGGCTGGTCACTCGCGCCCCAGGGTGGCCGGAGAGCTGGGGCTTTCTGGAGAGTAAAGCACCGAACGAGAACTAATGAGTTCATACCTCTGGGAATGACCACTTTTAGAAGTTTCTCCTACCCTTCTTACACTCGGCAACATTAAAGTTTGGGGTTTGTCTCAGAGTAATTTCGTACCAGTTTTTGGTGATAGAGTTAGCGGATTACTCGCAGTCTTTCCAATTAGTTAGCTCAGTCTTGGGTGTACTTGAAAGCTGAGGACTAAGACTGTGTGTTTAGTTTCCTCTTCTCTTAAATGTGTGAGTAGAAATTATTAGAATTGATATTTGTCAATGGACAGCACTAGTAGCCTGCGTTTTCTGAGAATCACTTGCTTTTTTTTTTTAATGACAGTACAAAAGAGGTCCTCGCATTTCCTCTATTGATGTTTTATCTTGATGTTGCTTTGAATTGAGATTTGTCATTCAGATGTTTGTAATGGCGAGTGCGCAGAATTCTATTGATACTGATTTTCTTTTGGTAACTATTTACATAGTTAACAGATATGTTGCTTCCTTGTGTTTGTGACTGTGTCTGCATCTACACTGTTGAGTTGCGCTTGGATTGTAAATTGGAGGGAGGGGTGATATTGTGGAGATTTTTTTTTACACATCTTCAACGTGCGTTTGTCTGTGTCTTGTGGGTGTCACCAAAATAATTCTGCAGTAAGAGGGTGTTAAGAGTGGCTGGTTTGGATCTGTTCTGAGAGGGGCTGAACAAGACAGTAATAAACCCATGGGTAGTTATTTTGCCTAAGAAAATGATGCCTGTGTGGAGACAGCAGTACTGTCTTTCCCCTAGTGATCTCTATATAGACTCCCTATGGGGAAATTCATTATATTTCATTTAATCTGCTTAGGCAACCATTACTTATTTTGTTTATTATTTTGTCCCTGAGGCAAGACATTGTCTTGTGTAAAACATCCTTTAAAAAAAGGTAATTTCTATTTATTATGGGTAAATTAGGCTTAACGAAATGCAGTCAGAAACTTCCCTTTTTAAACATAGTATATTTTTAAGCTAGGTAGATAAGATCATAAAACCAACAAATTTTCACCAAAAGTTGTTTATTTTTTTAGCATTAAAACTCCCTAGAAAGTTCCTAGTCCTCATCACAAAGTCAGCAACTTTCCCTGGTTTGAGAGACGCAAGTCTTGCATGTTTCTCAAGCTGTTTATTCATTCCTCACTCAGGGCTCAGGCCCATGAAGCCTTCTCTCACAGGGTATTTCCAGACAGATTTAGTGGGGTCTGAGTATCCTCCCATCCACTATGTGTTGGAAAAGCAACTTTTTAAGCCATTGCAGTAGCAAAACCTGTCATTTTTCACATACTTTAGGCTTTCATAACTGTGTATTTACAGTCCATTTTTTATTTATAGTTCACAATAGCTATTGAATAAGAGGCAAGTTGTAACAGCCAGTGTAGCATATGGCAATTGTAACATTTTGTAGCTCTGTAGCACCTTTAAGAAACATTTTTTTTAGCTCCACAGTAGCCGTATTAGGTGAATGTTACTATTCCGTGTTTATCTGTATGCAAACAGAATTGTGAATTCCAGTAAATAAAACAAATCCCAAAGACTCAAGGAGGATTTTTATGGCATCAGTGGAAGATAGAACTTCTCCCATTGCATGTAGTGATCATTGTTATACCTGCAGTAGCAGTGGGCCCTAAGGACTTGTGCAAGGTAACAACAGAATAAATGTACAGGCAGCCCCTCTGAATCAAAACTGTTCTTTGTACTAACAGAGTAACTCTTTATGAACAGTTATCCTGTGAGGAAACATCTGTGTGGGAGGGAAGTTGTTGGAATACTTGGTATAATGGGTATGAAATTTCTTAGGTTCTTTTCTCCCCTATTAAAAGCTGTAGCAAACCAACATGTGAGAACAGCAGATGTCCAACGTGATTGTTGAAACTGTGTGGGTCCTCTCTGGTAAACTGGTCTGCTCAGAGTAGTTTTATCCTCCTTTAGTGAGGAGTAAGAGTTTTTATACTTGAACTGCTGTCCCATTCTCACTGTTAATTTACAGAGGCAATTTAAGTCACTCTGACCTGTCTGTTGGAGGTCGTTAAACTTTCACCTCTCCTAGTAAATCAAAGCAGTCACCTGCTGTGGGAGCCAGGGCTTGCAACACTTGAGAGCAGAGGAACTTGCACCAAGGCAGTCTGGAGCTGCCAGCCTGGTGAGTCCCACTGCCTGAGTTGTGGCTGTGCAAACAAACCCCTGCAGCTGGGGTCAGGGAGGCCAGTGCAGCTGACAGCCACCTTGCTGTCAAATACTGCATTGGGGAACAGTGCATTTCCTGTCCTGGGATTTAAACTTACAGAGTAGATGAGCAGGGGCTGTTTAACCATTGTCTCTGGTATAGCAGTGGAATGGCAACACTATTCCATATATACTTTAGTCCTCCTCACTAAACTTCATCTGCAGCTGATTGCAAGATGTATGTTATCTATTTCTAATAGCTTAAAACCACTTGATTTGGCAAATAGTTTAAAAAAACTGAAATACAGTGAAATGTGGTGGTGCTGGTAGTATTTAAGGTCAGTTCTTGCTGTGCACATTGAAAAGTATTGATTTGTTGCAGCAACATGCTGGGAGTAAGTTTGCTTAACACCCAGCTGGCAAATACAATTAATCTTTGATAAATATGATCAGACAGAAGAAGTGCAGAAGAGTAAACTGGAATATCATCTGAACTTTGAAATATACAAACAAATAGGAGTGAAAAGGACTTTGTACATTATACTGTCTTTAAATTTTACCCAGTTAGTACAGCAAGATAATTGTGCATTGAGATAGAGTTACCACTGAGATGGGCTAGCTGGTGTAGTGTAAGCCTCAACAGTTATATCTGAATCCTCTTTTTTAAAATGTGTATTTTAATTCTATTTACTAAGAAAAAATACTATGCAGAGTGTGGGAAAAAGAATTTGAGAAACTGTTTATTTTCAGTCCATATACTCAGTGGGTGCTGTTCCCTTGAGTCTTTAAGCTGAGTCTTTCTTTTAAAGCTGTGAACTCTTTCAGCTGTACAGGTTTCCCTGCATGTTTTCTCTGAAATAGAATAAAACCAAGGCATTCATAATATGCAAGAGAAAGTGGAGGTGGCAGAGTGGAAAGCCAGGCCCAAAGGAAGATAGAAGAGTTTGTCTGTGAACCTCAGGATCTCTCCCTCTGGCCTATATTGTAACCACAAGTATGCCTTACCTGGTTAATGCTTTCTATTAAGCTCTGCTCCTGTTTTACTGCTGTTATTTTGATTCAAAAGATAGAGACTCTTTGATGTGTATGTCATCTAGGGTGCAGGGGAAGCAGCCAGGGATATAAAAGCAGGTGAAAAATGAAGCAATGGGATCTCAGCTTTTCACTGTAGGAGTGCTGTTAAGCGTACACAATCACAAGATTAAAAGATACGGAGCCAAATCCACCCCTGCTGTCAATTAACTTCTGTATAATGACATTAGAGGTAATTTGGCCATTTATATTTAATCTGATTTGCATAGATGGGCAGCTTGAGGTAGGTGGCTGTGAATGGAATGCTACTTCATGCAAATCACTTGCCTAATATTGGCCTGGTCTGATGGAGAGCAACTGTTATCTCTTGCATTTAAGTAGCACCCGATCAGAGATATTAATTATGCTTAATTGTATGTATAACCACTAAATCCAATGATGGGGCTCATGCAGAGTTGAGGACAAGTAAGAATCTTCAGAATACTGCAAGTTCTTAGTCTCAAGGGGCCCTTATAGATAGTTGTTTTCTGATAAAAAAAAAACTGAAACACTGTATTTTGCAGATTTTTAAAAATTATTTTTAATGTTCTGATTTACCTTTTTGAAACATAATGAGAATCCAATGCCACTACACACCAGGGAAAAGGAAAAAAAAAGCACAGTCAATACTACTGTATGGTCTTTGAGCAGGTGCTTGCTGCACTCTTGTTCTGATGGTAAATCATTCCGTTTGTATTTCTTTACTACTGTAGCCTCTTCCCTCTTATTCTGAAACTGCTGCAATATGCTCTATTGCTAGAATCCATTTCTTTGATGTTACAATTCTGATGTTTGCTTATTGCTAATAAGCCTTGTTGCCTACATTCTCATCCCAAGGCATTTATTTTGTGTATGGGATATATACCTTGTAATTTTTGTAGCTCAAGGCAGTGTTAGTTTGTAGCTAATCAAACCTGCATTTCCAAATGTTATAATTTGAATAAGCCATCTCTTACAACAGTCTGTGGTTCAGCACTTTGTAGAATTTTTTTACTACATATCCAACACACTTCATAGGATATTTTAACTACGTGTACAATATATTTACTTTCACTATTACTTTTGAATGTTTGTTGTTACATGCCAAGGTAAAGTGAACTCCTATTACCCAATCCTGCTATCAGGCCAGGATCATTAGAAGCTGTAGAGAAAAGCACAATAATTCTCCAAGTGTTTTTATTAAACTTGCTGTCTTAATGAGGAAATTATGACCATTGGCAGACTGCAAATAAAGAAGTTAGGAGATTTACCCTGTCCTGTTCCTATGTGCGTGCATGGAAAGTGAGCTTATAACGGGTCCTTCTTCCCCGTTGCCATCCTTTCTCACTCGGACTTCTTCCGGCTGTTCTAAGAGCTTATCCTTCTGCAGATGCTAGATAATATGGTTTTGTCTGTCTGCTTCTCATAGATGCTCTTTCGTTTTTTTGTACTTTCCCGTCAGTAGGGTTGTGGTGCGCTGAAACACCCCGTGAGCCCTCTACTGGCACTTTCTGCTTTTGCTTTAGGCTGTGGTAGCGCTTTTTCCTTCCCAGCTGTGCTTGCTTGCGCCCGAGGAGGCAGGTTAGCGTCTGTTAAACCACTTTAATCTTGCTGACTTTTTAAAAAATTTAGTTAATGTGCGAAGGAGTCCTTGCGTTCACTGCTGTTCCCGGCAGTTTGGTACCTTTGGCAGTGAACTCCCATCCTCGCTGGGCACGGTGCAGACACGTGCATTCCCTGCGGAGCCCCCGCGGCTCCTGGCGCTGGAGCGGGGCCGCTCGGAGCCCGTGGGGCTGCACCGAGCCGCGGTCCCGGGGCAGGGCAGCTCGCAGGGCCGGCCGGGGTCGGTGTGCGGTGCCTGCGCTCCCCTGCCCCAGGCTGGCTGGGGGTGCCCGGCAATGAGACTGCGCTGCCCAGCGCCATCGGCTGACGCAGAGCTGCTCCAAAACCGTGAGGTGCCGCGAGGAGCGCCCTGAGTGAGACCCCGAGGCGAGAGAGAGCTGCGTTCTGCTGCGAGCGGCTGCTCGGGGTTTGGGGTATAAAAGCTACGTATGCCTCTTAGAAAAGCATCTGAAAAGGGACAGTTTGGTATCCCTGGTTTTGCACAACACCTGCCTGTGATTTTAACGCTTTCCTTCGCGGCACGCTCCAGTCAAGCCTTTGCAAAGATTTGCCAGACAGTGTCCTTCCTCGCTCGGCAGGTACAGTGCAAACCAGTTCAATGCAGGCTCTGGGATTTTTTCAGCACACTCACGGACTATACGTGCTCTAAATGCCTACGATACAGAGGAATCCAGCTACTTCTAATGGGATGCATTTGCAGAGAGGAAGAATTCCTCATTTAAGATGGGTAATAAGCAAACGATATTTACTGATGAACAGCTAGATGCCTACCAGGTAAGATATCTTGGTTTGCATTTGGGGATGGAAGGAAGAAATCTACATATGTTTATGATTTGGGTTTTTGTTTGGCGTGGGGAGTGTTTTGTTTTGGTTTTTTTTTCCCTAATATAATTAAAAACTGTCTTCGTAACCTGCATGTATATATTCTACTATTCTTTCCAAAAGCTGTAATAATATTCTAAGGCTGTGTTGTTGAATATATTCATTTAATTCCCTCTCTGTATAGAGGGAGAAGGGTCACATCTCCGGTGTCTGAACTAGGAAGCAGAATAAAGATTGTGACTAGCTTGACAAAAGTGTAGCACCTTCTGTCCCCAATGACAATAGTGCGGAAAGGAAAAAGAGATCTTGTCTAAATTCACATCTCCTAAGGATAAGTCAGAGAAATATGCTTAATGTAGTTCCAGAATAGGTGTCATTATGCTTGCATCCACTCCTGGAAAGCAATTTGTTACCTTATCATAACTAAGTGTGCATTTTATGTCAGGGATAACTTGGTACTCATTTATTTACTTAACATTGCATCAACTGCTTTTAAATAGGGTAAAAAAAAAAAAAAAGAATTCCCAGTTTTTAGTCATGTTTCAGCACACTGCAGATCTCACTGAAATGGATTGCAGAAAGCTCTCTGCACATCAGGCATCTTGAACAAGTTTCTGAACATACAGTGAGGCAAAGCATTGAATAGAAGTGTGCTAAAGAAGGAGGCAGCTGACTGCTTATTAAGAGAGGTAGCCAGGGCTGGCTGCATTGCTCTGTTCTCCTACATGAAGTGACAAACATTGAGTTAGCAGCACAGGAAATCAAGATTTAGTTTATCTTGTGATAACCAAGGGACAGATACAGACCCTTAAGGGACTGGGTAACTTAATTACACTTTACCTTTGTGATCTTTGATTAAACCCATTGAAGTAGAAACTTATTTTAGTTACTAATTTTATTTCAAGTTACTGCTAGCATGGACTTGTCATAGGTGTAAATATCGAGCCACAGAGTGAGGCCAGGTGCATATGCTAAAATGCTTTGAACCGTTATCCTGCACTGGAAATAAAGCATAAATTAAATGCTTTTATAAATACCTAGTGGATTTTTAGCATCGTAGGAAATGTGACAGTGGACCTTAATTTCCACTCTGTCACATTTCTCACCAGCAGCCTGTAATGTATTAATCTAAGTTAATGATCTCAGACTTAGCAGTCCAAGATCCAAAAAAGCTTTTTCACATCCCTGCCAGATAGGCGGGAGAGAAATCAAAGATCTGTAAAGCGCCAGTGTCTGTCTTCCTCCTAACAATAAAAGTGAACACAGAACAGAGCACAACTGCAGTGAAACAAAACAAAATCCAAATGTAATTAATGTTATCTTCTTGACATAAACTGGCAAATGCAAGAGCTGAAATGTCATCCCTAATTCAGTGCTCTTCATGCAGAAATTGCCTCTCTCTAATGGCTTTTGCAGCCCCTGCCTTTCATAATGCTGGGTAATTGATCTCGAAGCCTGGCAGGAGTTGGGCCCAGTGGATTGAGTCGCCTTTGGGATTTCTCTGTTACAGGCAGACTTGCAGTTCATTAGTGTAGAGCTAGATAATTTTTGACTAGTAATAGCACTTGTTATGCTTGGCAAGTACCATAAAATAACAGGTTTCAGGACAATAAGTGACCTGCAGAATTTGTCAGGAAGGAGCATTTGCCTCATGCTGTGAAGAATCAGATAAAGATGTAATTTTTGTGGTGATTTGCCTCTGATCCATTAGTTTTGCATTCCTCTTGGGTCTTTTAAGCAAAACGATCCTGGGCTGACTGCTGGAGCCACCCACACAGAGAGCTCTTGCCTCTGCACTGCATCCTGGGGAGAAGGCAGTTTGTGTAATACAAGTGGAGCTGTTTGACTTGGAGTTTGGCATCTTACCTGCCTTTTTCTCATCTGTGGAATTTCTTCAGAATAGAAAAGGGAAGAATGGGGCAATGTTTCCATAATATTTTTAATGCAGGTTTTTCATGTCTTGAGCCAGCAGCTGAGTTACCAGGGCCTCTAAACCGTGGGCCAAAGTAAAACACTGCGTACCACAGCCCACTTTGCAACAGTCTCTTAGAAGAGAAATATGCATTTAATAGCTTTCAGAAATACGTTTCACAGCATATTTGAGTATTTCTATTCTTTCATTCTGTTGTTCATGTCTCCAGTTTTTGTTCTGTAGAGGAGTGTTTTGCATACCTCTGTGAAATAAGGTTTATTTCAGAGCTGTGCTTTGTGCCCAGTACCTGTTTCTGGGAGCAGGGATTGGTGACCTCCCATTCATCGGGCTCTGCTGCCAATCATGAGCTGAGTGCTGCCCTGGGAACTGGCAATCCGTCCCCAGAACAGCCGACACTGGGCTGAGGGGAGCCACACCTCCTGGTGTGCTGCAGGGACACTCCACAGGCAGTTTAGCAGCATGGCCAGAGCATCTCTCCCCTTTTTTGTTCTGTTCAAATCACTGTAGAGATCAATACAAATCAGAATCAGCCAAGGATTTTGCAGTCAAGTCCTACAGATGAGTGGTCAAGGTGGCAGACCACCATATTTCAGTCTGTTCTGTCCTTAATCTGTATTCATCTGACATAGGAAATAGAAGACTGACACCATGTTCATGCTGCTCTGCTATAAAAATCAGTTTTAAGAGCAGAGACTGTTAACTGTGCTTTACAAGCAATGCTGAGTGACTTGCAGAAAGTCCAATTACCAGCCATGAGGCAAGCTACCTGTGGAACCTAAATATACCAGCTGTCTGTCTCTTCTCTCTGCAAAGTATTTTAAGAAGCAGTTAAGCCATCTAAATGCTAAATTTGAGAATCAAGTCCCATTATACCAGGTCATGATCTCGTGGAAATCAATGGGAAATTTATTTTCTGTTTGCTTGATTTTATTACTTTGTTACAAGATGCTCGGTAGATAATTGTAGATTTGTTTTAGTCTTATCTTACCTTGAAATAACCATCAGTGATCCCATGTTGGACTTCTAATTAACTTGGTTATTAAGGGCACAAGGACAGACTGAGTGGGAGAGTTGATTTTGGAAAAGGTGTGTGTGTGTTCTCAGGGAATAGGTGATCTGTCAAGGCAAAGCCTCTGTTCTAAAGAAGCTAAAACCCCCAACGGCGTGCTGTTAGCAGAAGTCTTTCAGACCGTTGCATAGCAGTAGAAAAAAAGGCAATAATGCCCATGATCAGTTCTTGCCAATAGTGTTGAACTGATGAGAAGGATGAAAACTCTGGTAATATTTATTTGCTCAGTATTCAGTTTATGCTTTTCTAGCAGGACTCCCAGTCATTTTAGTGTACAGACAGAACAGATAGGTTGCTTTATATGTTCATAGTAACCTCAAATACAGTCCACAAAATAGCAAATGTGTTCCATGATACCTCTGGCTTGCAGAAAAATCAAAGTTACAATGTGCATAAATGACAAATACTTTCCAGAGCCCACTGCACCTTTACTTATGAGAGAGTGAATTTAACATGTTAATTTGCTATTTATTGTCCTTTATTGTGTATTTTTCTGTATGAATGAAGTAGCCAGAAGAAAATTGGATGATTCACCTCCATGTTTCTTTGGCCAAAAGTCTTTAATTAAATTGGAATTAAAATGCTGAAGTTCCAGCAACTATAAAATGTAATTATGTTATTTAGACCTTTTTTCCATCATGATTTTAATCCAACTGAGGTCTGTGCTTTCAAAAAAAAAGAAAAAAATAATTCGGTTGTGCACCCCTTTCCTGCCATCAATAGGTATTTGTTTCACCTTCATCTCTTGTACCAGCACTGGCAGTCCTATATTCTAAGTCACTGAAAGGAAATGATCCAAGCTGGAAATACATCCTTTATTGCAAGGTTCATTTACAAACACATTAGTTCCTTCCTTCAGCGTTCTCTGCTGCTGTTATTCTGCTCATCAAGGTGAAATCTGCATAAAGGAAAAGGCAGAAATGAGAGGTGGGAGAAGCAAGAGGGATGGCTGGGCTTCCCTCTCAGAGGTCATGTGGAGCTGTGGTTTTGCATTTGCCATTTTACACCAGCCAGGCTTTTTAATGGTAAATTATTTCATAGGTGGAATCATCTGGCTAGATCAAAAGTATAGGCCAGGTCACAATGAGTTCGTGCTGCTTTGACCCTGAGTTGCTTTAAGATCTCTCTTAAGCATGAGACCACTCTAAAATGTTTTTGACACCTTTCATCCCTGACAATTCTGTGCAAGTCTGTGTAATTGAGATAGAACTGTCAGTAACAGTGGTCAGGCAGATACTTGCAACTACTTCTGCTATAGAGGTTTTCAGTGTTAGTGGGGTTTAGATTGTATTAGTAAAAATTTTGTTGATTAAAAAACAGGCAGGTAGCAGTGTTTGTTGTCAATGTCATGAAGCAACTCAGAATAAAAATTAAAAAATGTGTGAACTGTCAGCAAAAATGGCTTATTAACTGACTTCCTAATTTATCTTCCAATAGCATTTTTGCAGGAGTTGTGCAAGGTAAAGGGTAACTTTTCCTTTTAATCTTTGTCTCCATTTGTATATTGCTTCCCTGTCAGCTTCCTAGTTAAGTGGCTGCTGTTGTCCCCAGCCTGTATAATTACAGATGATCGCTGCTGAGGGCATTACAATTATTTGTGAGATTACACCTGCCTTTTCTTAGTAAATGAAGCATCCTTAAGTGCCAGTTTGACTGTGTTGATTGTGTGGAGTTAAGGAATACTTGACCAGCTGGCTCCGATGTCACTTTGTGCAGTTCAGACAATGTGACATCAGTGTCAGCAGCTTCCAAGGCGCTTCTTCCTGTGCCCTGTAACTGCCCAGTCCCCTGAAGGAAGAGCTGCTGCCCCTGGCACTTTGTGTGGAGGAGAGCAGGGCAGCTCAATAATTGATACCCTCGGGACTGATCGCGTTCCTGGACACCCGAGACAGGCTGGCTGCTTCAGCCGGCGGGGATCCTCTGCTTCTCCCCTCCTTGGAAGGAGCAGGCATTTAGCCCCCAGTGAGTCTCAGATTGGGAAAGAAATACTTTCTCACTGGTTGACTGAAGAGCAGGACTGGGAGAGTCAGAGTAGTTGTGTGTACCCTTTAAGTATGGCTTACCAAGTCTGATACTGTTATCTTGTCACAAGCTGATTTTCAAAGATGGTGTATTCTAAATATCTTTACTTTAAAGGGGGAAAACTAAAGAGCTGAATGGTTAGGTAAATGCCCTACCACATCACATGGGCCTGTGAGAGAAGAATCAGGAAGAATTTTCTGTGTTGGTGGTTGTTCCCTATATAGACATCTCAGGAGCTGGCTCTAAGATCAAGTTGCATATTCTCTGAATTGATGAATGATGTTCTCAATTGATTATCAAATATTTCATTACCACTAGTGTTCCTAGTTTTGGATGCAGGGTAGAACTTCCATTGAATGCATACTAGGTAAGAGTGGAGATTGGGGGATTAGTTTGGAATGGGATGGGACTGATTACTGTTTCCATTTTTTTTGTGACTGACGTAGAAATGCATAAAATGCAAACTCTTCCACTGCTCATATTCTGGTTCTTTGGTGAAGTGTTTGAATTCCAGGTAACACAGGTGTTCATGAAGTGAATTAAACCAATGTCAATTGAGTCACATCACAGAGCTATTTAGAATGCAAGTGGATACTTGTATGCTCTTCTGTCCTGTTCAGCGAGCTCTGCTTTTGCATTTTAGTAAGTTATTTCTAATTCTGTCATAGCACAGGCAGAGCTGAATGGTCTGCTGCTGTTCAGAGTAGGGGCTGTCCATTTATCCATGCTCCTAAAATAGAGGAGTTTGCAGCCTTCAGCAAAGTGACCACTGTGCAAACTGATTGTTAGCAAAACAATCTACAATAACTAATAAATAACTACATAATTTTATCATTAATCCAGTTGTCTCCAGCAGGGGGATACTTCAAGTTAGAAGACAGTTTTTGTCACCTATTTGATGTCTATAGCTTTCCATATTCATTTATTGAATACTTTTGGCATATACCTTCTCTTTTGGATTTAATTTTGTTTCTGGTCTGTTCATTCCACATTGGAGAAGTATCTCAGCCACGTGTTTTTTTCCTCCCAAACTATGACATTACCAATATATTTCTTTTTATTGATAGCCCTGTTCTTGGAGTGTTTCTGTTATTTTATAGTGTATATTGCTGTCTGAGTCAAAAGTAGATGGCACCCAAACAGCATCTTTAATGTTTCTCTGTCAGATATGCGTTTCCTTCCCAAAGGTTGAGAAATAATTCTTTGCAGTTGTTTTCAATATTCCTGCAGTACAATGACACATTTTGTTTCTTTAACAGGATTGCACATTCTTCACTCGGAAGGAAATCCTTCGGTAAGTAAATTGTTTTAAACTTCTCCTTCGTGGTCCATGTGGAAGGGGCTAAATCTTGGACTTGTGAGGAAACCAGATAAAGGCAGTTATTCTGCAGGAATGAATGAGAGTAGGACTGGATTTAAGATACACTTAAAATGTGTAATTGTCATAAGGAAACTGATGGTGGTTATTTGCTGAAGGTGAATATCCTAGACTTTTTTAGGGTTGAGCCAGTGACTTGTATGAAAGGGGTTTGTTGCTTTTCTGCTCAGTGATACCAGTGACAGCACACCCTGCAGTCAGTGTAGAATCCAGAGGTGTTTCTACACGTCTGAGGTAAAGTTTTAGTGAGCAGGAATAAAATGGCTTATGACCCCTGGTTAATTAGCACTTACTGATTTAGCATCTCCCTGCTTCAGTGAAGGGGCAGCCAGGCACTGCTGGGCACTTACACTGCAGGATGCTCACAGAGGGGACACAGAGGAAGTGCAGGTCCAGTCCTCTTCAGGCTGAACTGAATTTCTAGTGCAGCTGCTGACTTCAGTGAGATGATCCAGCAAGGAGCAACCTTACAAAAAGGAAAAAAAAGCAAGCCCTGTCTGGCTCACCGTCCATTTGCATGGCTGTTAATGACTGTTAGTGAGGAAGAGGTGCTGTTGTGTAGGTGGGGATGAAGGGATTAATATGGCAGCTTCAATTTTGATTGCTGTAAACTGATGTAAACCAGCATGAGACTGCAATTAGGTGAAATGGGCTAAGTGTTTTTATCTGTCCCTACAGGGAAAGTAGCCCATCAAAACCCCAAACAACAGTAAATCTATTTTCTGCTGGTTTAATAAGCTGAATCAGCTCTCTGAGGTATCAGATGAGTGCCAAAGCTGGCATAAGAGCCAGAGCGAGCAAATGCAACTGAAAATGAGGAGAGGAGAGCGAGACTTAGCATTTTCAAGCCAGTAGGGTGTTAGATTGACTTACAGCTGACTGTAGCATGCAAGGCTTTGGTGTCAGCATCAGCTTAAGTCTACATAAATGCAGGCTGTGGTCAGAGGGGATGGCACATTTTTTGATTACTAATCTGAGTGTGGATAATTTGCAAATTATTAGAAAATAGTATAACTTATGAATTTAAAGTGAAGAAAAATTAACACAAAATGCTGAAAATGGATCTATGGAAAAATATAAAGTAAGATTGCAGCAGAGGCAAGTGTGCCTGTTGAAAGAGAAAAATAGAAACCATAGCTCACTATTGGTGTTTGATAGCTGTTTATCACCAGAAAACCTAAATACACTCATAAGTCTTTATTAAAGGTGGTTAATTTTTGGAAGTGCTGATAACAACTATAAGCATTTAGTCATGGGCCCAGGGCAAGAATGTATTAAAGAATGTTTGATATTGTAGACATGTTTATGTTATCACTGGCTCAAAATGTTATCTAAAATACTCATAGGACAGCTGACAAATTTTTAGAGCTGCTTTTTTAGAGCTGCTACTGGTTGCTTTGGTGGTGTTAGGGCTCTGAAAACATGCCCCAGTTTTCCTAAGGAGAATGTGGAAATGAGAGCAGCGTGTGCAGCTTCAGGACACAACTTCTCTGCATGGAAAGATGCCAGAACACACTGGTAGACAATCAGTCTGTGCATGCCTAGAACTTAATACCTGCTCAGAGGCAGCCACTGTGGATTTGTTAAAAGCAAATCTTCCTGTGAGTGTCTGCTTTTGTAAGTCAGAGAAAAGAATCAGCTGCAATATATCTTTATTTTGGTAAAGGCTTCCACATATCCCGGTCTGTGTTTGTCCTTTTCTACTTGTGTGAGTGTGCTGGCCTCCTGGTCAAGGTACTCCTGAACACAGAAAATTGGTGAGAATGGTCAGAAACATTGAGGTGAAGAGAGTTGCAGATGCTATGAAAATCAAGATTAGCTTTTTCAACAGTACTCAGTATGTTAGAGAAATTACTACAGTCAAAGTGAGCAAAAGGAAATTCACACCCTTAAGTCCTAAGAACTGAAGAAAAATTTACAAGTGAAGAATGCATTGTATCAAAAAAATAGGCTGAAGGTTAGTGATCTGAGCAAAGTGAGCATAATTTTAACAACACTGCCCCCCACAATGCTCTTGCAAAAAAGGGAAATTAATTTCTACAATGCATTAGTCTCAGCAGTGTTTATAAAGTGGGGGAATTCCAGTCAGCAGTAATGGGACCTCAGTAGGAATAGACTGTCCAGTTTTGGGCATCACCATTCAAAAAAGATTTGTTATCCTGGGAAACGTTCTGTAGAGAGAAGCAGGAATAAAAAGAAAAAAATGATGTGAAGAAAAGTTGGAAAACCACTTTAGTCACAGCAATGGATCTGTTAGTATAACGTGCCTCTCTTGTGTTGTAAATGGGAACAAATGGTTGTCTCTCATGAGGCATTATTTCTCTTACTCGGTTTTGCAAATCTGATTTTCTGGCAGACAAGCTTTTACTCCAGCAATAATGCTGATCTGCTCGCCAGCCCATCTGTTTCTGCTTCTCCCTGTAGACTGGTACAGTTTGGCACCCAAACAAGCACTCAAACACAGGTGTTCATGGATGTCTGTCCTAGCCAAAAAGCACAGAATTTGTAAACTCAGTTTGTATTACTTGAGAGTGACTTAACTTAGTTAAACAACTGCCAGGGGAATATGGCGCTAAATGACCAAGCTGAGCACTGTCTGGGACATCAGCAAACCTTTGAACCTTTTTGTAGAAGAAAATCAGTTCTTGTGTTGCCTTCTCGTCTCTGCCTGTTTCATGGATTGTTCTTGATGGGTGAAAGGTGAAGTGAGAGGAGCCCTTCTAGCCAATACAGCTTAATGCTGGATTTTAAATCTGTAATCTGCCAGAGAATTAAGCAGTGGTTTCCTTCAAGTGTCTGTTAAGGTTCCTTATAAGGGAGCAAATGCAGCAAACTGCTTGGGATGCAGCTCCCCGTGGAGCAAGTTGCTACACAAATGGAGGGAGGAGTTAAAACACAACTCCTGTTTTTCCTTTAAAGAGTTTGAAGCTTTGTATGCAGAAATGGGGAATTGCCCTATTGTCAGCTTTGGGGGGAAGAGCATCAGCCAAAAGAATGAAATTGAGGAGAACTCTAGAACCCTTGGAAATCTTCCTGAGTTTTAGGCAAGAAATTACATACACAAAGAACATATATCCTGAAGCTACTATTGATCTTCTTGTTAATTATGTTACTATTCTTGTTGCTAAAAATGTTTCTGTATCCTCTTTGAATGAAAAAAAAAAAATAAAGGTTTTTAGGCAGTTCCTGCATTTCTGTAACATGAACTTTTCCTGTATTATGTTTTAGTCAGATTGTACCTGTTTTGGTGAGGCTTGTGAGAGGACAGAATCCCTGTCAGTGTTGATCTGCATGGAATCTGGACTGCTGTGTCCAGTTCTGGGATCCCCAGCACAGGTGAAATAAGGAGCTGCTCCAAGGTCTGGCAAAGGGCCGTGGAGATGGATAAGGGTCTGAGGACTCTCATATGAGGAAGGGCTGAGAGAGCTGAGATCTGAGGGGTGCAAAGGAGACAGAGGCCCGTGCCAGGAAAAGGGGCAGTGGGTACAGACAGAAACAGAGGAGGGAAACTCTGTGAAGGTGGCCGAGCCCTGAAACAGCTGCCCAGATCCCCAGGCTGTGGAATCTCCAGCCTTGGAGGTGCTCTAAGGCCATCTGGATGTGGCAGCCTGCTCCAGGTGCCCTTGCTGGGCCAGGGGTGGGACCAGTTCATCTCAGGAGTTCCTCACAACCTCAGTCATTCTGTGATTCTTGGAATTACCAGTAGAAAAGAGGCCTGTGAGCAGGGGTCTGAGTGGTGCTTCAAGGAAGGAAAAACATTATGAAGTGTTCTTACCTATACTCACCATACATAATGTAGTTCTGGGAACAGTAGAGTACATGCATTGGAAGTCAGAACTTTCCTAACAAAGACTAGGTTTAGAATAAGTGTATTATAAATTGTCTGCCAAAAACATTTCTTGCAATTTCTTTTTAATTTTACTGCAGATTATTTGGGAGGTTATTTATCCAGTATTCTCTTGAATTAATTTGTGCTGCTTTGTTTTGCGTTGCAAAGATGAATAAATACTTTCCACACTAACTAAAAACTAGCAGAAGACTCATCTATCCACTTTTTCTCGTCTTATTATGCTGCCTTTTTATAAATCTGATTTCTGCGTCCAGTTACTGTATTTTATTGGTACAATGAAAATAACTTCAGCTGGAAAGCATAAAAGGGACAAGGCATATCAGTAACAGAATTCCTTCAAGTTTCAACTCTTCCTGCTTGTGTTGCTCACTGTTCTTTGTTCTTTATCTGTCAAACTGTGGCAATTTAGCGAGTTGTGGTTTCAGTTTCTGTCTGAATTTCCTTGTATCATGTTCCCTGTCGTTTGGTTTCAGCTTCACATAGTAGACCCCCTTCTCTAGTAGACTGTTCTAACCTCTTGCAATCCTTGGAAGCAATGATTCACTGAGGAATTGGTGCAGCACAGAGATTTATGCCTCAGTTACCATGTGCAACGTTTAACGTTTATTGTTGCAAAAACAGTTTGTGCAAGTATGGCATAAATCTGAGACCCTGAAAGTACTTTCTTTATCAGTTGCTGACAGCCCTGAAGGCCCCTCCTTCCTCAGTTTCTCAGCCCCAGATTAAGGAACCTCCTTCTCTTTGCGCTACAGCAGCTTTTTCTCCCTGTGTGTAGATTTTGGTCTGTCTGGCCCTGTTCCCCAGCTGTTTATTAAAGCACTGCAGGACAAGAGAGCATGTGCCTTTTAGGGTTTTCGGTTGGTTGGGGATTTTGTTTTTTTATTTTTGAAGGGTAATGGAGCAAGTGCAACATTCTATATGTTGGATATAGGGAAATCTTATGGCCCTTCTCACCCTCATAAATGCTAACCATGCCATGTGATAAGGCTACTACAAATAGAGTTGCTGTATCCTTGCAGATAAAAGCATATATTTTATTGCTGTAATTTAGTTGCAGGAGTTAGATCAGAGCCACTTCCTACGGACTCATTTGGATGCTTTAGTGTGAAATCCACTCAGGTGGAAAACTCTTACATCCACAGACCTTTGAGCAATTTGGTGAATTAATGGCATAGTTAGGAGGAAAACAGGATATGAGAGCTGCCCTGAAATCTGCAGTTAATTACCTGCACGTTTCTGTGCCCAGCACCTGCCTTCTAGACTATTCTGGCAGAGTCTGGTCTAGAGCTGGGAGCTGTATCCTTCTTTCAGCTGCCAAAGGGCAGGGCTGAACTGTATAACTAGATTGCAATTTCTGTGCGCAAGATAGTGAATTCTGTCAGCAAGAAGTGACAGGTTTACTTTGCACTGATATTGCATGTTATAAAGAGACAACTCTAATGTTAAAGTATGGAAGCAAATCTTGTTAGTTAAAATAAGCAGGGATTGTCAGCTCTTGAATTTCCAAGTGTTGTCCACAATGGTCAAGTTTTGCCAATAATGAGTACTTAATTTTCTTGAAGACCAGAACACAATTTCAGTATTTTAGCTTTTAAAAAAGTAGGTAACCCATATATGGATATTGGACTTGAAAGGTTTGATTTAAGTGCTTTTAAGCTGCTTTTTCTGTTGTATTTAGAAGCATCTTTTTAGCTGCTATTTACAATGGAGAAATCAGTTGCTAGAGAGGGAAATGGCTATTGCATCTTGAATTACACAGTATTTATGAAATGTCAGGGTAAGCTGTGGTGAGCAGCTGAAATGTGCTGAGATCAGTGGATATCCAGTTTCCAGTATGGCACAAAATATTGCTGTGCAGGGGGAAGTTTCCTACAATGCAGAAAAAATGTGTTTCTGTGTTTCATTTCATGTGTTCTTTGTGACACATCATAATCATAAGAAAACAGATGCTTATAGATGATTTTGTCCTAGTTTTTGAGTTTATTTACACACACGAGTCTGAAGTACTTCAGTTGGGTGTGGGGCTGCTGCAGCTAAAGCTGGAAAGATGAAGAGGTTGCTGAGGCATTGCTTCCTGTATTACTGCTTTGTTTACGTTCTGCTGTTGAAACACGGTCATCTCTATATGTAATTGCTAGTATGCCTACTGAGCAGGCAGGATTTTTGTTAAAGGAAAGTAAGTCAGAAAATACAGCTTTTTAATGTATACAAGTAGTACAAGTGCCCTACTGAGAGATCAGAGTACACTGTGCTAATACACAGCACATGACAAAGGGACCACTTTCTGCCCTAAGCAGTTTATGAATTAGGTTTAAGACTAAACTTCCACATATGATAAGAATAGCATTTATAGCACATGCTTTAGTTCGGGCCTTCTGTGCACATGCCTGGCAGTGCCTAAATGTTACACACACACAGTGTGAAACTCTGCTCACTTACAGACCTGAAAAAACATGTGGCTTTTGGTAGTAGTTAGGCTGGATATTGCATCAAAGCCCTCTTTTTTTAAAAATATGGGAATTTAGTGGGCTCAGACCTGTGCACTAAACCAAATGATTAGAGTTGCAAGACAAATTTGTACCTGATTACTGTTTGAATGGAATTGGTTATTTAAAATTGGTCATTGGCTGTTTGTTTCTGCTTGTTTACAGGTTGCACGGCCGATACCATGAAATGGCACCAAACGTTGTGCCCATGGACTATACAAGAGACCCAGATGTTAAACTACCTATGCAGCTTATAATAAACATGCCTGAGCTAAAGGTATCACTTCTGACTGCTTGCAAACTGTATCTGAAGTTCTGTAGCTCGTCTGCCAGACTTTTTGACAAGATTGCTACCCAGAAGTGCTGTGGCATGCTGAGCTCTTCCCCTCCCTGTTACTGTTCAAGGGCAAAACCAGCCCCAGAAACTGGAAAATATTTAGGTGAATGTCTTTCTTGCAGAGATAGTTGGGGTAGATGTTAAAGGAAATTAATGGGAAGTAACTTTAAATTTGGCAATCTTTGCCATTTGTGTATATCCCCCACAGAAGTCACATCCCCCACAGGGATCTCTGTGTGAAGAGCTGGTTAGAAATCTGAAGTTCTTATCTCAGTCTGTTCATAGGAAATTTGCTATCAGTGTGCAGAATATTGCTAATAAAAGTAAAGGTTTTTCCCTTTTTTCGCAGCTACTGAGCATAATAAATATTCTTTTTCCTAGTTATCAGGAGTTGTCATTTTCCTGGGGACATTACATGATAGAAAGTGGAGAAACAGGCCATGTAACTGCAAATGAGAGAAGCAGTAGGTATACGGCAATCAGTGCAAAAAAAAAAAAAAAGACACTATTTGTTTTTATTTTCACTTCAACAATTTAGCAATTTATGGTTTTAACAGGACAAATGTGGACTTTTAGCATTTATTTTTTAAACAGTTCATTGAATTATGTTGTGTTTTGTCACAATCTGGTTTTTATGTATGCTAGTCAATTGATGCCTGTAAACTACTATAATGTGGAAACAATTGTGTTCAATCTGATAGTTGTGTGAAGCATTATTAAGCTTTTTAAGAACAATGCTATAAAAACCTTGTAATGGATGGCTTTCCACCTAATTTTAGTGATCTAGAAATTCTTCCTTAGTGTTGTGTTTCTTTTCAAATATGTGGTATTTTACAAGCAGAAGCAGTGCCTTAGAAATTCAGTTGTGCAGGATGCTAAGTCAACATGAAGTGAAAAACATTTGAATCAGATTTCAAGTTAAAGTTCACAGAACTCTTTGTTCCTTTAATGCCACACTTGTATGTTTGATTCTGGGATAATATAATTTATTGAACAAGTAGCACATTTAGTTAATATTGTGTGTGTGTGTTAAAAAGTGAACAGCAGCTCATATCAATGGAAACATTAAACACATACAAGCATTTACTTCAGTAGAAAACCTTGGGAAAATTTTTATCCTTCAGTTATTCTTCAGACTCTGATTTAGCAGATGCCTATGGACAGCTTGTGTTTCTGAAGAAGCTGAGAAATAATTGAGAATTCTTTTTCACAGAAAGCGTGGGCTTATTCAGCAAAATATGTTTATGCTTTTTCTAATGGCATCAGTATTCCTTAGGGTTTATGTTATCATCTCTGGGATCTTGATAGCACAACATGAAATCCTTTGGCACAGTTCTTTGACTTCTCAGAGTTTAACTGCCAGATAGCTGAGAGTTGCTTTGTGACAAATCAAGGCTAAGCTTAGAAAAGGAAGTGAGAAATTATGATCACACAGAGTCTCTTTGGCTTCAGTGATAGAAGACTGAACACTCAGGGAACAGTTCATTCTGTGAGAACTTTAGGGATGGAAGGCCTGGTACTGAAGCTGACGTCCAAGCCAGGAATTTCACACAGGATCGTGTTTAGTTTGAGATATAGGAGCGTATCTGGCTAGCTTAGCAAACTTAGATGGGAATGACAGACTTCCTAGGAGGCTTCCATATATTAAGTGGATCGTAATCTGTCTTCTGGCACCACAAGTCTGTGAGGCTTTCTGACCCTGCTTTGGAAAATGTCTCCAGGTGACTTGAGTTTATGACAATAACAAGGCAAATTCAGTGTTGAATTTTATGCAAGTTCTCTCTTAGCTCTCATAAGTCTGTGGGAGAACCTTAGAAATATTGGTGTCAAACCACTCATTTTATTTCAGGAATTCTAGGAGCTCACAGAGGAAAGTGCTTTCAATAGCTACTGAGCTTGTTTCCAGTATAATCACAGGAAGAGGAGCCTAGGTTGTATTCCATAACTCTTTCAAAGCATTGACACTAAAGGATGTTAAAATACCTGGGATCTTTGTTATAAACAGGGGTCCATCTTGACCATGAAGTGTTGTGTGGGCACCTGTGCAGATAGAGGTGAGGGGGAGTCTTGCTTCAAGAGTTTATTTTTGAAGCAACTTAGGTACTAACTCCAGCTCATACCCTAAGAAAAAAAACCTTTAACCTTTGCAACTTGACCAGACTGCCTAACAAATCATTATGGTGTTTTCTTTCTTCACTAAATTTTCATCAAGGTGAAGACAAAGCCAACATTTACATCTTAAAATAGAAATAAATTACCTAAATGTCTATTGAATTCTAATAAAATTAGTGCTAATTTCAATGCATCTGGCTTTTTTCATATACACATTACATTTCTAGTTACTGGCAATGTTGAGCTCGATACCACTGCAGGTTCTGACAAACGGATAGAATCAATAATGCACTTTTCTAAATTAGATTCTGCTAATATAAAGAAAGATCTTTACCTTATGCATGAATGTTTTGAGCCAGGTTTTTGTGTTTCAAGGAAAAAAGTGCTGGTGGTCATTCACTTTAATTGGTAATGAATTATTCACTAACTCCTGATTCTTAAAAGTTGAAAGTTGGGACAAGAAATAAATAAATAAAGAAGGGGAAGGTACTTTAAGTTGATTAGGTCTACCATTACACTGAAGTTAACACTTTACTCCATCAGTTTCATTGCAGTGTCTGTTCTCTAATTTTCACAATCTTGGTTACACAGCACCAGTCTAATGAATTAACTTTGGGCCATCTGGACACCTGTGAGATTGCAGTAATTAATATTGCAAAACTGTAGCCGTGATACGGGCTGTTCAGTGTGGGACCAGGGAGAAAGCAAAAGTGATATTTTTTCCAAATTAAACCTGATTTTGGTTACATGATCCCTGTTATTGCCACAGAGCTGCAGGTGGGAATGTCACCTGGTGCCAGAGAGCCCTGTGAGTGGCAGCAGTGGTGGGTTCCATCCCCACATCCCAAATTCTCTCTTTCCCAGTGTGTGGGCTCTCTGTGGGTGCTGCAGTGAGAGCAAGCCTTCTCTCAGGAGTTGGGCACCAAAGGGCTGCTGGAGGGGAACCAGTTCTGTTCCACTCACTTGACAGGCTGCTGCTTTCTGAGTTTTGGCTCACACAGGAGCTTCATTGATCCTCACAGGCCTTGTCATGAGCTGCACTGGGGAGGGGAGTAGTTCCTAAATCCACAGCTGAGCCAGGATGGGCAGCAGGCACAGGAATCAGCTAGGAGCCAGGAAGGGCACACAGGGAACAGCGACTCTATCGCACATTGCAGAACCAATGTTAGCATCCTGTTTGTAGCAAGTTTAAATGTGAATGTGAGTTGCTTCAAAATAAAAATGCTTTCTACAGTGTTAATAGGATGAGGTTGAGAAGTGATTTCAGTGAGTCTTCAGGTTCAAAGCTTTCTATGTAATGGGCAATAACACCTGAGAGAGCAGGGTGATCTTCCCAAGCCTCAGCCCTGCTCTGGCCCATCTTTGCCTCCACCTCATCTCAACACCCTTGCTGCAATCTGTTAGTTGTTTCAAGTTACGATAGCATGTTTTACTCCTCTCTTCTTGCTGCTGTGAAGTCTCAGCTGTCTGTGCTCCCAGGGCTGCCCCTCCCCATGGCCTGCAGCATTGTCTGTGCACATCCCTGGAGCAGTTGGGAATCACTTCTTGGCACAGTGCCTTATCTTCCCATGATGTGCTGTTATGTTTTGGAATATTTAAGCAATTCTGCGTACAGCCAGAGTCTTTGGGTTTTTGGCTGTTGTGACTTCAGTAAAGAGTTGTTGCTGAACTTATACTGCTGCTTTCTGACAGAACAAAATGGTCTTTTCTACAGAGACATAAACTTATCAGTTCAGCTCTGTCTTAGCCTTGGTTTCTGCAGGAACCGCTCAAACAGTACCCTGCAGGCACCGCAAAGAAGTTTGATGACATTAATATAATCATAGACACATAGAACTCAAGTTATTGATTTTGAGGAAGAAGAAAATTAAGGAAAAAACCCTGCAAAGAAACTTGCTTTTATCTGCTCCAGGAACAATTTGCTGTTGCACTTATTATGCTTCCCTTCTAAAGTCCCAGTCTTTCCTATGGAGCTTTGGTAATGAAAAATTTAGCCTCTTCTATATTAATGTTTATCTGATAGCAATTAATTTATTTTTCTTTTTTTTAAATAACCCCTGAAATTTGAGAAGGGTCAGTTTTTACCATTGCTGAAAAAGTCCTGATTAAAGCATCCGAAAGGATTCTGACTTGCAACAGTCTGCAAAACAGACTGGTTTGTGCTTTTAAATATATTCTCTGAAGTCAGTGGGGACTTATGTTCAAATACAAAAGGGAAAATCATCGTTGTCTTTCTGTGGATATGAAAATTAAGTAGCATTTTGTAATGACTCTCCAGTATCTCCAACTTAATTATCTTGGCCTATCTTTGAACTTTACTTGCAACCTCTTATTTCTAAAATGTAGTCATCTTGTGGGAATAAGATTGAATGCTTGAAATTAATTCCTCAAGCTACAAAACAGATAAGGCAAAAGGCCACCACAGTGCTTTCCTAGAGTCTGGGATGGAAACTAGAGGATGGGAATATTACAGGTGATTTAGCTGCAATGTCAGCAATAAACCCTCTAACTGTTAGAAAACTAATGGTTGTGTTTTATTGTAAGGTGTTATAGGTCTCTATGTTGGAATAGATGCTGTGTGAGATTCAAAAATGCAGAGAAACACAATTATCTGAGTAAAAGTGTTCCTTACAAAGATGGATTGCACATTTAGGATTCTCTCAAGCCATTACAGCAACAACATCAATCTGCAAAACAGCAGAGTTGTTTTTCAGTTGTAGCAATTCTTTATTGTTTCTGTTTCTGTTCTCATTTTTATCATGAGAGTAGAGAAAAAGCTTTTTAAGACAAGTTTCTAGTTTTAAAAGGAATCTTTTTTCAACAATTAGTGCTTATGGGAAAGCAATCTATGAAAGAACAATATCATTTTCCCCTTTACTCCCTTCCCCCATGGCTCTTCCTTTAAATATGATGGAACCCTAATCTGTGCTCTTTAGAGTAGAGGTAATGAAATTACAGAAAGGATGTGAAAAGTATCTGAAGGTAAGCTAATACTTTCCATTGTGCAAGCCACAGATATACTGCCTGAAGACACATAATATGAGAAAGTTAAAGGAAAGAAATCAATATGAGGAAAGATTTTATTTTTCATTTTGGTTTTAGAGATCCATTTGGCAAAGAGTTACTTAAGAAGTATGCTTAGGTCCATTTAATTCATTCTAAATTCATCTGTATTTTCAAGATCTCTGACATGCCAAATAAATAACTCATCTTGTGCAACTGCAATGTGCTTATTGAGTCAGTGAGATCCTGCCCTGGCCTTTCTAATGCACGAAGTCCTGGGTTTGATATTCACTGCTGATAGGGACATTTGCATGTGTGTGCTCCTGGTTTGTTACCCAATGCTGCCTCTAAGATGTCAGTTCACTACTGTTACCATGACACACACTTCTGATCAGGTTTGTTCCTAGGAAAGCTATACAGTGTTCTAGAAATGAACAATAAATTTCTAAAGTGTTTTGATGTCCATTCTGATGTTTGGCACTCTCAAATATTAAACATATAACACACTTTTTTTTGTATGTGTGTGCTTTTAGGAAGAAAGTGAGCCTTTTCATTTATTTCAGCCCAAATGAATCTTTCTTTGGCTTATTTGTAAACTGGCAGTTTGAAACAATAGAACCAATTGTTCTTCCCTGCATGTTTGTGTGTGTGTGTATCCCACAAACAGGTAAATGTGTATTCCACAAACATTTCCAGGCATTTAATTGAGATACTTTAACCTGAACAGTACGCGCAGATGCACACCTGCTGGACCTACACATCATTCACGAGACATGAGTGATCACTACATATCCTTTTACAGTGAGCTTCTCTCAGCCAGCTGCTGAGTCTGGGGTGTTGTTTTTCATTCTCAGGCTCTGGAGAGATGTGACCCTGCTGCTTTTTGAGGCTGCTTTTTATTTTCAGGAATCCCTCTTTTCTATTCTATTTAATTTTGTTTTATCTGGCCTGGTTTTGTCTTCATCTGAGCAGTGAACTCATTAATCTCCTGTCCTTTGAAATCTGTAGGCCTGTTCCCTATTGTGGATTCCTTCAGTCATCAAATCCTGCAGGAGAATTTGAATTTAGTATTGACTACTTCAATGGGCTGTCATTTGGCCTAAGGCTCTGTGGTCCCTACTTCACCTGTGCATTAAAACAGCCTCGTACCTATCCATTACTTTTTTTAGTCTCCACAGTTATGCCAAAAATGTATTCTATAGATGCTTTTGTTCTATGTGTGAATTATCAAGAAAGAACTCAAGTAAACTGAAAACCAACATTTTCTGGTCATTTGTCTCTCAAATATAGCTGTTTTTGACATTTCATTTCAAATAATTGGATGGTTTGTGAATACCTGCTAGGTTATTAAGTTTTACAGGGAAAAAAAGGAATTAAATGGATATATGATTGAGCTTTTGAGCTTTGACAGCACTGCTTCTTTAAAAGCCAAACAAAATGCTGCATGCATATTAAAAATAGTGAACCTGATATGCCACTACCACAGCTGTTTATATTTATGGATCAATATGTTAATCAGTGTCTTGGCTTCAGATAAGATCTGCAGCACAGCTTTAATGAGATGCTGCTCACAGCCCAAGTGATGCTTGTGTTCTGTTCATGTTCAGCTGAATTGAATTGATTTTCCACATTTTAGAGGAACAGCTACAAATTAGTGTTGGGGTTTTGTATAGGTCTGAGAAAGATGCTGGGTTTTTATTATAGAAACATTTGGTTTGGATTTCAGAGTAATAAAGCAGATTTTCTTATGCTGGCTTAATATTGTCTTATTCTAAGGTGCTAGATATGATCTCAGGATCATCTTCTCTGAGATTAGATTTCATTTAAATCTCTGGAATTTTTAGTCAGTCCAACCACAGGTTGGACATTGGCATGTATCAGTGAAAATCAAAGGCCAGAAGTGGTACTATGCAGCAGCAAGCACTGCTGAAACTTCCTGGTAAAGCATACAAATGTAAGTTTTTGGATGCATTTTTGGGGAAAAAAAAGAAAAAATTGTCTTTAAAGAGCCAACCATGCAATTAAATATTCATTATCAGGGAGCCTGCAGGTATTTTCATCTTCCAAATACCAATCTATATATGTCTTTCACAGGAGAATCCATTCAAAGAGAGGATTGTGGAGTCTTTCTCAGAAGATGGAGAGGGGAGCCTGAGCTTCAATGACTTTGTGGACATGTTCTCCGTGCTCAGTGAAATGGCCCCCCGAGAGCTTAAAGCGATCTATGCCTTTAAGATCTATGGTACTGGATGGGGGGTTCTGGTGGGCTGTTTGTGTTTGGAGTAAATGAATGGGACACTTGGTGATCTCTGGTTCTTCTGTTTAGATTTTAACACAGACAACTTCATTTGTAAAGCAGACTTGGAGAAAACCCTCAACAAGCTGACCCGGGAAGAGCTGACAGCAGAGGAGATCACTCTGGTTTGTGAGAAAGTGATAGAGGAAGCTGACATGGATGGTGATGGGAAATTAGGATTTGCAGATTTTGAAAACATGATTTCCAAGGCACCAGACTTTCTCAGGTACTATTTTAAGGAAAAGAGTCTCTTGCATACTTGCAGGTATTTTTTTAGGATATCACTGAGCAGTTTAATACAGGAAGTGTCATACGTAAGTATTTTACTAAGGAACTGACCAGGGGATGACTTCTTACGTAACCCAGTTTAATTTTCTAGACCATATTCCAGTTCTCTCCTAACTTAAGACTAAGAGCTCAAGGACTTTAAATTATCACTTTTCCTGTCCCTCCACCCCTCTTGGTGTGGTTCAGGAAAATATTTTGATCTACTATCAGCTTAAATTCATATTTGTCTCAAGCCTATGACAAGGATCCCAGCTGTCTGCATAGCAATATGTGTAAACATTGTATACATGTTACAAATATACGTGGAAACACATTGACCTCTTTGCTGAGAAAGTGAGAGTGTTTCTTGAAGAACTCCAAAGCGCCCTGCAGAACACAGAATCGTATTTCTTTCATGAATGACAATTCTGAGGAAAGACATTGAAGCAATTCAACAATAAAGCAGGAGCACATGATTCCTGTGAACCCTGAGAAATATCAGCTTCTGAAGAGGAGACTCTCAAAGTTAATGTGAATGTCTTTTATACATTTCAGGTATTCCTTGACTAATCAAGTGTATCAACGGAAACCCTTTTAGAACAAGATACGTATCATCATTGTGGTGAGGCTCAGCTCAGTAGGTATTCTAATATTTTGTTTACAGATATTTCCAGCTAAGAAAACATTTTCTTTCTACTGCTATCCATGTAGAAGCTTCCGGGATCAGGGAGAGTTTCCTATAATCAATCAAAAGGCTCTGCTGCTCCTGAAATCCGATAGAGAACAGTGATCAAATGTGAAGAATTGAAGGCAGATCTGAAGATTCAGCAGAAGCTGCAGTTTCAGAAGTTTCCTATGCCATGACTGACTTTACTGCTGTGTTGTAGAGGCTTGCAAACTGCTGACTGAGAATTCCAAGCTGAGGATGCTGTGCAGCCCGGTCATTTCCTGAGAAAATTGCAGAGAGAAATGTTTGCCAGTGTAGCCAGTGGAATGACTGTCACAATTATTTTTCTTTTCCAGTTTGGTGATGTTTTGGGAAGACGAGGAAATGAGTGAAAATCACTGAGTGCTGAGTATTCAGCAGGGCAAGATGATGAGTAAAACGTGGGATGAAGTGAGATGTGCATTATAGATTAGGTAAGAGAAAGTGGAGAGTACCAATAAAATCAAAGGACGAGGCTACCAAGTACTGGAAGACTGAGCATCCAGCTGCTCAGTTTAAACATGTCCTTGGACCCATGTCTGTGGCATGTCCTTCATGTTTAAGATGGCAATGTGCATATTTAAAGTAGATGTTTGGCATCCCTGACTTCAAGAGGAATCGTAACTTCCCCCTCCTTTCAGGTTCAGGAGTTTGGCTGGGTCATGGGATTCATCTCTGACGTTCTCAGGCCTAAGAGCTCCTGATGATATAGAGAAGGGTCTCCCTCTACCTCCTAACCAAAACTTTGGTTTAGAGCCTTTGACCAGGCAGTTTCTATATAATAGCAGCTTCTGTGGGGATAACAGTACAAAAAGAAACCCATTTCTTAGCTGGAAATATATGTAAAGAAAATGTTAGAATCCTCTGAAGGATCTGATGTTTCTCATGGTTCAGCAACATGTATCTTTGAAGCTATACTGGCAAATGAGAGTGTAATGGAGAAAAGTCTCAGAGGTGAGAAGAGAACGTGGTTCTCTAGTTTGGTTTCTGTTTTAACCGGAGTTAACAGCTGCAGGAAGAGAAAGTGACAGGGTCATGAGACTACTTTTATACAAACTGATCTACATGGAAGATTTGATACCTCTGCCTTACTGTGGTTTACTGTTCATTTTGCCTGTAAAGGTATTTTAATTTTTTAGGGCATTGTTAGTCCTATATTTTCTGTATGTACTACATCACAGACTGACATATTTACTAATACTGAACTTTCTGTTCTGAGGAACTTATTCTAATTTTTAAAATACTGCATTCTAAAGAAAGATCTGACCTTTGGAATGGAATTCGTTGAAGTTTAATGCCGCAATAGGTAAACCAAAGTCTGACTGGAACTGAACCTAAACAAGCACTCTCTGGCAGGAGCCAGTGCCTGCCAGCATAAGACAGACTTTGTGACATGGGACAAGAATGCAATTCCTGTAGCTGATCTCTCACCACAAAAACCCAGTTCCTGTTCATTAAGTTCAATTGTGCCGTAACAGTCTCGCACACATTACCTATCCATTTACTGAAACAAGGCTTTCTTGCATCTTTGGGAATTAATCTCCAGCTCTATTCCTGGCCTCTCATTTTCTTCTCTTTTGAGACTTCAGCTGTAATGCTTGTCTTAAATGATAGCCTTGGGCTGTGTGCAGCCGAAGGGCAGGCAGGGCTGTGCAGTTTCACTGGGTAATCTAATACAGAGCATGCAAAGCACAGGAAGTGTCTTAATAGCAGATCACCAACCCTAAATGCCAGTGGTAAACTGAACTAGCTTCTTACTATTGCAAAAAGATATAAAAACCTGCTTTCACCTAAAATAAATTGTCCATTTGAAACTTTAAGGGGGCATGTGGAAGAAATACCAATCCATCAATGTCCAGAGCCAGTCACAATGTCATTTGTTTCTGCATATCTTTACTTTTTGTGCCCAGTTGAATGCATTCCAGAATCTTAATTCAAGGAAGCCCAAGAGTCTAATGATTTACACTCACAGCTGCTCAGCAGCTGTAGAAATGGAACACCTAGGACCCAAAGCAATAGCCACGTTGAAAATGATTGCCAGTGAGCAACTGGAGATGCTGGATAACTGCAGCTGGCAGGGATTTTGCTGTGAAGCCGTGGGCAGTCAATATTTCTGAATATCTGATCCCAGAATACCATCCTGGCACCTGGAATGTGAGCCTTTGAAATTGCTGAATAACTTACAAGGCCCCAGATGATTTTTATCTGTAGTAAAGGATTTCTTACTCTGTTCTTTTCCTTTTCTCCCCACCAAAGCCACCTCTTCATATCATAAAAGGAGGAAATGTAGGATTCTAGGCAGTTAGGTTTTATTCCTGGCTCGGCCATTGCTTGAGCAGGTGATCTGTACAAAGCCATAGAACGCTTTGTTCTCTCTTCTCTCTTACGTGGGACCAGTGCTCACACAACTTGTGACAAACATTGAGAACTTTCATCCAGCTGTACATCATCATCGTCATCATCATCATCACCATGAGATTTGAAGTTACAGAGGAGGAATATCTTTACTCTGTGGAAAACCTTTGAAGGCCAGGTTCTTATAGCAATGTGCACTTGGGTTTGGAAGCACATTTTTTACACATGTTGGAGTTTTTTTAAGCTGTCACATTATCTCTCTTACTTAACATACAGAGCAGGCACTATAACTTTGTCACCATGAGTCAGGCTTTGACCTGCTATGAGCTGAAGTTCATCCACTCTACGTTGATTGATTTTCCTTATCTCATCACTCTTTCTCAAACCTTTACTTAATGACCCTGTGTAGGTTTCATCTCCAACAGACAGCCTTTGCCAGCTTTGTGCTGCTGTCAGGCAAATGAAGATGCAGTAAAATCTGTTGCTTGATTTGCATTGCTGTTGTTGAGGAATTTTTTCCAAACTAGAAGAAAACACTGTTAATCATTAGCCAGGGAAGAGCTATGCAGTTGGCTGTTATCCCAGAAGCTGGACTAAGCTGTAAATTATGACAGTTACTAGTTCAGAAAATTTGATCCCAGTAGTTTTATTTCACTCAAAATTGTTATCATTAAGAAGCTGCTTGTAGTTTAATGGAAGCATTGGCAGATTGAGCTGGCACTAGCTAAGTGTTCTGTTCTACAAGACTGGTTACGTTTTCCACAGGAAATTGTTCTATAAATCACCCTGGAAGTTTCAGCTTATTTGAATGCCTGAGGGTGGAGCATGCTGTAACAATATGTAATGGAGTTTGAGAAAAATATGGCATTATTAATACCTGGGAGCTGCCAGAACCAGACAGGGAAACAACACATTAAGCATTGGAAATGCAGTTTTTCTGAAACCATTGTGGGCCTTTGCCCAGACACCAGTTGATGTTGTGACCCCAGGCTTACCAAACGCTGAAGTAAAGGAAGCTCCCTTATAGGGAATGTGCAACTCATAAGACTGCCCCAACATGCAGATTAATTTGCTCTTAAGGACAAATATTAGAGCTAGTGACTAATCGGCAAGACATGCTTAGAAAAGAAACAGTGGAAGGGAATATTTTTTGTCAGTATTTTTTGGAGTATTTCAGCTGCTTCCTAGTAAAAAGCTGAATCTTCAAAGGCCAAAATGATACTCTGATAAAATTAGAAGTTTTTTCCCAATAAATAGATTTCCAGTTAGGTGGATTTGGGTGGATTTTTTTGGGGAATCCTGCCTCAAATGTTTTCACATACAATGTGATAGATTTTTATCTCCTAGATATTACCTGCATGGGAGTTAAATTTTTAAGAGCTTGGATTTATATAGTCTCTAGACATTTCTTGAATTGTGAACAGGATATTTTTAATTCTTTTATTTAAAAAACCCTAGTGCCAGTAAACTATTTGCATCACTATCTGCTTTCTCTCACAGTGCTTGGGCTGGTGTGGTGGCTGTATATGTATTTATACAGCTTATCTTTTACTGTCACCCAGACTGAATAAACTCCTAGAGACAAAGTTCCTAGGGACCATGGTGAATATGAAATTTTATCTCCTCCAAATACATACCACAAGCTTCCTTTAGTGAATTTCTGATTCAAATCTAATAGCTGTAATTAAATTAGAGTATTCTTTTATTCTTTTGGTAAAACAAAATCCAAAGAGTATGCATCCAGAAGTCTGCAGCCTCTCAAGTGTTCCTAAAATGTTTTCTTTCAGTGCAACAAAATGACAGAATTTACATACAAAAATACATTAATAATCTCTTCTCATTTTAGTCAGTCAAGAAAGAAACTTCTGTTGATTCTGTCATGATATTGTGCAGATTGCTGCCTACAGACCGTGGGGTTTTAGCATGCCCTCTAAATTGTCTCTCCCTGTTCTGCTGAGATGCTCAAGAGCTCTTTTGAAGCCTGGTGGCAGCTGTAAGTTGTGCTGTTTGCCTAGATCACAGAGCAACTAGAGGGTAACAACCAGCATCTCTTTGTCCCAACAAGATAAACAACTTTACCTGCCTGGTTTGTCTTGTTTAGAACCCAAATGCTGTGCCACAGCAAAAGTACCATTGGGGAACATTTAGCTTTGCTCTACATCCAATAAATTGGGCAATTTACACTTGATTTAAATCAGGATTCAGCTTGGCCCCTGAGCTAACATTTTCAGAAGATGGAATTTTCTCCCATGAGATTTAAATCTTCTCAAAGCATGAAGGAAGAAAGTAAATTTTTTTCACACAGCACCTTCCTTTTTGTACTTTAAGGAAAATTTTTTGCATAGTGACAAATGTGTTTGTATGTCTTAATCTTTTTCTTTCTTTTGCAGTACTTTCCACATAAGAATCTGAAGATGTTTCTGCCAGTCCAGCCTTTCTGAATCTCAGGCACTCCAGGGGCTTTTGTCCTCTAATGAGGGCTTCTTAGAACTCAGCGGAAAGTACTGAAATAATTCTGGTCCTAAAAGAGACAGAAGCATCATGTGATTTACAGGATATTTGGAACAGATACATTTTTATCTTCACTGCTGGCCAAGCATTCTGGCAAAGATGGTGTGTTGTTGGATTGTGGTTTTTCTTTTCCCCCCCTTTTTTTTAACAGTCAGAATCAGAATATTATTAAAAGTATTTCCACATAGTTTTTATATTTATGAATATTTAATACTGCTCTTAAAAGTGCAAAAAAAAAATTAAGAGAAAGATTAGCTTTGGTGTATTTTCCGAGAGTATTTGAAAGAAAGCACGGGCCTTAAATAATGAGATGCCTCTATCACTGTGTTGTACAGCTGGGATCTTGCATGGAAAATATCTGAGGTGAAAGAACTGCAGTCAAGACCAAGCTCCCAGTGTTGAAGACAACCACAGCCCAGGTTTGCCTTTGAGTCTCTGAAATGGCAACTGCTGGGTTTGGTGCTTACCTTCAACCAATATTTTATGGATTGTTGTGTCCCTATAGAACTTGAAATGTTTGCCTTTTGGATATGATAACTGCATACATAATTCATTTCTTCCCAAGATAAATGTTAAAACTGTGTCCTTATTCTCAAAGGGGCTCCTGCATTTTACTCATTCTATGGGCTGATAATGTTGAATGAAGGAACATGGTCATCTGTAACTAACGAAGAAGTTGAAGAAGCACAGAACTACTGTTAAGGACATGAAAAGACATTTTCTTTCTAAACAAGCTATGCAATCTCTCCCATAAAATGCATGAATGCAGTTCTATGTTTCTCCTTCCCTTCCAGCTGGAAATCAGCTAGATCTTTTTGGGTTGTTTTTTTTTACTTCCAGTATTGTTTAGGTACTGGGGCCTGAAGACAATCATATGTGTATGAATTACTGTTCTAACAGTCAATAGAAGGGCTCTGTCACTTACATGGCTTCTGTATCAAAGTCATCACAATTAAAACTTTTGAAGCATTCTGTTGCACTTTGAGACTCTTTAGGCTGACCACATACTAATTTCCTTTCTGATCATTATTCCAAGTACTATAAAGTTAAATCTTTCAAAGGATGAGATGGGTTATATAGAAAACTGCTAAAATAGAGAACCTAACCTTTTTATCATTCCTGTTGGGATGGTGATGCTTATCTACCTCGGAAACTCTTCTGTGTGGTGAGCTTGCAGGGTAGCTTGCTGTTCAGATTTACACACTATGAATAAAGAAGTATTTCTCTAGCAGTATGTGTGCACATTAAAGGTTTCAATGGAAATTTTAGATATTTAAGGTATATAGGACAGACTTGTCTAAGATTGCACAGTGAAAATGACACTTATGTTAGTAATAACATTTATTTTTAGTATATAGCTTAGAGCGATCATGTTCAGTGATGTTTATAGCATTTTAATGCTTCCTCCTACTGATTTCTGTTTAGATAAAGGAATTAAAACCTGAATTCCCTTACCCAAGTTAAAATTAACAGAAATCAATCCTAATATTCAGTTCAGATTGAGTAAAAAAGATTCAAGCCTTTTTTCATTTTGAGCAGATTAAGTTAGATGTATTGGCTGATTCAAACTATTTGCAAGACATCGGCATTAAGAGAGATTATGTTAAAATGACTTCCTATTAATTGAAGAATCAGCCTAATTTTTTAAAAATTTATTTCAAGAGGGACATTTAACCTTGGAAGCCTTGTGAGGTGTGTAGGAGGATGCAATCAGGATGTATTGTAATATACCAGGTTGCAAGATTCTAGATCAGAATATCCAGACAAAAAGGATCTGGTGCTGATAACATAGGTGAGTTCCTTTTGACACCAACATTCTTCTTCTTTGTGTTAATATTGTTATTAGCTAAAATTCCTGTTTTTCTGACACAGTATGTCACTCTTGGGTTATGTCATACTCTCCTGTTAAAGGAAGAAATTTTGGAAGTGGTCAGGGTGTTGTTTTCCTGGGTCCTCCCTGACCCAAATATCACAAAGCTGTCAGGAGACACCTGAGCTTGCAGCCAGATATTTGACCTTGGAGTCATCCACCTGAGCTGAGAAACAAAGAGAAAAAGAAATTAGGAGCACATTGAGGAGAAATATTCCTGTCCATGGAGACGAGTTCTTTCAGAATACTGCAGATACAAATGTGTGCAGCTGTCCTAACTGCTTTTATTTTTTCGACTTACGTTCATGTTCTGTAACAAAAACTGGAGCAACACTGCGTGTCCCTGGTGGTTGAGAGAGATCCATGCCCTCAATCCTTCAGCACTGCCTGGTGGTGGGTGAGTAGCTCCAGCACTTGATGGCAAAGGGGAGGGGTAGATTTCTGAGGAGTTTGTATTTGTGCTTTCACAGCTGCCTGTGGTTGGATGTCTTGCCACTGACAGTTTTCTTACAGCAAGACTGCTGGGTGAGGATTCAGTACAATGCAAATTTAATCCTGTCAGGAGGTACCAAATGTGCTGGCTTTTGGCAATTGTATTACTGGCACAATCTAACTGATCCCCTAGCAAGGGTTTCTTCAACCAGCCTTACTCTAAAAGAACTACCAGGCCATGTGTAAAAAAACTGAAACAGCAAAAGAGATTTAGATTTAAAACAGTCTGAGATTTCGCCCAAAAGCAAGAGGACATACATTTTGCATTGCAGAAAAGTGTTAAATATAAACAGACATTACTACATTCCTTCAAAAATGGAATAAGAAAAATGAAAACTGTTACCTAAAGCCTCTATCTAAACAGCTGTGTGTGATCTCTCACTCATATACAGTTAAAGCATCTTGGGGATAAAAAAAGAGTTGTGAAAGTAAATAAAACAGTATCAAAAAGTAAGAAATAACTTGGATATTTTAATTGATCGTTGTTTTAAGGAAATACTGTAAGCCAAGATTTGCAACAGCCTGCAAGCCAAAATCTGAACTGCATTACTTCCACATTAATCTCCAATAACTGCTGACTTCAGTGGAATTAACTCATGTCTCTAATTGGATCTGTGTTGGGGAAAGTACTTGAGGTTTTGCTGCAGTCCTTTGTGCCCTCTCATGCCCTTTTAATGTAATCTTAAAATGCTGAATGCTCTTTTCTTAACCAATAACAACATGCTCCTCTTTGTCAACAGGCTCACTGTTGGAATGTCTTGCAATTTCTTGCAGTCACAGAGGAACAGTCTCCTTTCCTTTTCTCCCCAGGGCTCATTTTTGTCTCCTTGTACATGTTGGAGGCACTTACGGTGAAACCTCACAAGGTGGCACCACACCACCACAGCAAGTCATAACTTCATAATTTCGTTTAAGTGCCTTAAATGGCCCTAAAACACAGGATTCTGTACAGAATCTGTGATGTCACAAACAAAAATATGAAACTGTGGTTAATTACTGATTTAAAAACTGTACTTAATTACAGAGAAAGTTTTGTGTTTCTAAACACCATATTAATAAAAATATGTTTTAATAAAGTCCCTGAAACTCGAAAGGTACATTAAAAATAAAAAAGAAACTTTCTTGCTGAAACTTTAAAAGATTAAGATTATATTTTAAAATAACAGAGTATAAAGTAGGGTAGTGTTTTTGTTGTGGATGAGAAATATTACACTTGTCAGCTCAGAATCCCCAGTAAATCAATTTGGGCTGAAATAACAGCGGGATTAAGAAGAGTTTATAATGTTATTGCCCAACACACCTTGTCTGGGACAGACAATGGAGTGAAATTTGATGAGGAAGACATTAAAGATAATAAAATTATAATTGTTCATGTCCTTAGGAAGATGTGTGCCTGAGACAGAAGTACAGGACACAATGAACAGATGTTCTCCTCTTTTGTCTGGATCAGTTTGCAGTTTTGGGTGTCTTGTAGAGATGTTAGCGACACTGAGTGACTATCACATTCTCTTTGGTGGGGAAAAAGAGGAGACTGTTCTTGATAGAATTCCAAGAGCATCAGCATTACAGATAACAGCCCTGATCCCGCTGGGTCCGTCCTGCACGAACGGGCTCGGTGCTGCTGGGTGCGTCTCCAGCCCCGCAGCACAAGGCAGCGATTGTGCCCTGCTCTCCAGCTCCTCGCGGGCAGACTGGGAGCGGATGTGCTGCAAATGTGGGGCAGAGTGCTTTAACTCTACTGAAGAGGGCTGTGGGCACCGGGCCAGCCTCCTCCTTGTCCAACTGTAACTTTTCTCTGCTGCAATCAGTGCATGTGGCAGCCTGCCAGGAGCAAGGCCACTCATTGCTGTGGGCTTAATCACAGCTTAGGCAATTCAACAGGGACCAAGCTTGCCCTGTGCTCTGCACGCTGACAAGCTCTGGGAACTGGTAGCTGCTGATTGAAGGGGTGGCAGTTGGACTTTGGTCTAATCCCTCATGGAGAGCTCTGAGCAAGCAGGTACAAGGTGGCTCTGTTTACTTGATAGAAAGGATTTTCAGTTCAGTCTGGGAAAGTATTCATCTGCCCAGAAAGCAGGTCCAGCTTTTTCATAGGCCTCTCATCCCCTTGGTTATGGGTGTTATGGGCTGTTCCTCACATCACCCTGGAGGCAGCACTGACAGTGAATTCATGCTGGTCATTAGTAACCTTTTATTAGCAGTCTAACATTCAGGGTTACTTAATGGCACTTAGAAATAAATTGATATTCACCAGATTTCCCCCCATCCCAGCTGAAAGGAAATGATGTCCTACTTAGACATCTGCTTCTAGAATCAGAGAATCATAGAATATGATGAGTTGGAAGGGACCCCTCAGGATCACTGAGTCCAGCTCCTGGCCCTGCACAGGACACCCCAAAAGTCACTCCAGGTGTCTGAGAGTGTGGTCCAAACTCTTCTTCAGCTTTCTCTGGTTTGGTGCTGTGGCTGTGACAGCTTTGTCATTGTGAACTAGTAAGCCCTGAGAGGAAAAAGGATATTGGTGTTTTAACCAAAATGGTATTTTGGGTTTTCTGGAAACGAGGATGCTTTTTTTTCTTTATACAGGTATAAGGTTCTGCATACAAACAGCTGTTGATTCAGAGAGAATTCCCTCTAGAAGTAGTTTGAAACTGAAAGACTGTTACTGTTCTGCCTAAACAAACAGGTTAATTGATGTGTATATTCACAGAAGTAAATTCAATTCCAGGAAATTCACTGAGGCCTTTCATATGTTTAAAATTTTTCATCTCTTTTATGGCCATTTTAATGACTATTGTTCTTCTAATGTTACAACTAAATACGATAAGGAAGTATAGAAAAATTCCCTATTGTAATTTCACACATCCTCATAATGACAGTAGCATTAGAATTTACATTCACAAATCCCTCTTACTACACGTCTTTAAAATTTGGCTTTCTGCAGAATTTGCTTACAAGTATTCCTAGTGGAATGACTTAGTCCCACGTGACTAATTCTCAGTATTTTTTCCATTTCCAGTTATCTCCTCTAACTGAAAAAGCAGAGGGAATAATTGGTGTCCAGAGATGTTAATGTGTTTTGAGGTATTTTCATTCCAAGAAATGCACCAAGTTAAGCAGTGGGTTATGAATGCCAAAAGCTTGGCCTGATTTGCTTAGAGGAGGTTTTTTCTCACTGTGATAATTCTGTAGTAGGCAGATATCCTTGGGGGCCAGATCTCCACAGGAAGACTCCTACTTGCTGCAGTAGGCAGGCTTCAGATCAAGTCTTTAAATAATGTTTTGCTTTATTCAAGCGTGGAATATGTAAACAAAAAATCAAAACCTGCAGATAATAAATTATTCTGTTTCTTAAGAAATGTTAATATGTAGGCAGAGAAGGAAAACAGATTTACTGCAGGTATTTTTACTGTCATTCTTTATGAGTACGTAAAATGGAAGAAAACATTAAAACTTTGTATGACAGATAAGTGAAGGGGAATTGTAATTATCTCTAGTATGTCCCTTTGATTTTGAGGGGCTTATTAAAACATGAACTACTCTGAGAGTACTGAAAAATGAAAAAAAACTTTCTTAGGCATTTCATCTGTATCTGACACATTTTGTTTGAAAGTCTGTGCTTTACTACACTAAACAGAGAGCACTGGAGTTCTCATAAAGAACACAGGCATCAGAGTTCTCACTCTATTTTTGTTTCCTGTAAAACTGTACAGAACTCAGCTAACATTCCCTCTCATTTGCTTGAAACGAGGACATTGTGTACACAAAGAGGCTGCAGGCTTCCCACTAATGCCACTGCCCTCGGCATCATGAGTAAGCATTTGACAAAACAAATTCTGGTAAAGCCAGAGGAAATACTTTAAACAGCATCTTCATATTTTGACCAAACTATTTCTGGGAAGAAACCTGAGATTTGTTACATCCCTTTGAAAATATCAGTGTGTCCTTTGAAGGTTCACTCTTATTTGTACCTTCAGCGGAGATGGGGTAGAACACCCAGTGTTTCTGTAGTTCTTCTGTTGTATTCACCTGGAGAATAACAGTGCAGGGAAAATTGAACTTGAGTTATCTGAGAAGAGCCTAGCAAAAACATTGACTTAGTAAAATGAAGCTGAGGGGGTTATGAATGCTGCTGAATTTGGAACCCTACAAAACCTCCTACCTTTTCTTATCCTACTTACTTCAGATCTAAAGCAGGTGGAATTATTTAATTGATGTCTCATCCAATAATCTACAAATGTGACTCTTCGTGGCCTTTAATTCTTTTTATATTTCACTAAAAGGGGGGAAAATGAAGGGTGTGCCAAAGGAAAGACAGTCAAGGGCACTTCCCTGGACATCTAATGATTTATTCTGCCCCCAAGCAGGATCTTCAATCACATCCACAACTGCTGAGGCAGCCAATTTCTAAACTTTTTTATCTTAGAAGGCCATTATAGGGGCAGAAGGAAAAGACAATCATGGCAATAATTTAAAATCAAGATTCATAGGTGATTTCATTTTTGTGAATGGGATTTGCTTTCTATATTAAAAGCCATCCTTTTTTAAAATATTTCTACTAACTGTGACACTGGAATAGTGTTGCTGGCTGCCTCTTTTATCTTTTTTTTTCTTTTTTGAACTCATGAAACAACTTATATCCTTTCTTTAATAATTTTTGTTAGCTTGCAACAGAAGTCTGGGGGGTTGTCAGCTGTGATTTATAATTATCTGTGATGTATAGCCGGGATTTATGATTTGACTGGTTTGCATCTTTTATCTATGAACATAATGAGCTGCTAAAAAGAATTTGTTTAAACCAAAAAAAGAGTTGTATTCAAATGCTAGTACCACTGAGAATGGAATTTTGGCCTGATGCTTCTTTGAATGCACACAGTCAGTGAAAGCAAATTACCAGAATGGAAATAGCTACATATGCTTCTGGAACACTCCCAGTGCTTTGGGATCTGGAGGACAGAAATTCCTCTTCATTGTACTTCTGTCTTCAATCCAGTTGAAATGCAAAAGCGCAGAGCACTAATAGATTTTTTTAAATAGAGCTTTTCCGAAGTTACCAAGAAGATACAAGATATTTTGGTCAAAATTTTAGATAGATTATGGAAGACGAGCCCAAACTGCTGTGTCACCAACTATTTTTTTTCACGGGTGTGTGGTTGCAGAGGTTTTTATTCTGAAGGGTTGTATTTTGTCCATCACTGAACTAGGAACAAGATGCATAGTTTGTATCCAGAGTCTGCCAAAAAGCACAGGAGTGTGTCTAGACTCTATGAGAAAGAGTCTTTTCTTGGTTAAAGTTATCCCACTTCAAGTGCTATCATTTTGTCTGCTTTAAGATTAGTGTAATTAAGTGTAATTACTGTAATTAAGTTTGTCCTAAAAAATGGTCTTTTTGGGGGGTTATTTCTGTTCTTCTTTTACTTAAGCTTGTTTATCCAGGTGTAAGTGCAAATGTCTAACAGTACCCTGAGGATGTCTGAACAGAGGAACAGCTACCAAACCATACCCTGGTGTAAAATACTGCCAGAAAGCCTTGGTGCTGAGGGTATCCTCAGTCCCAGCAGTACAGCCACCGCAGCACAACCCTGGATTTAGATACAGTTACCCTGCCAAGGCATTGTACCAGAACTACCTGGCCAGAGCTGGTTCTGCTTCTGTGTCAGGCTGTATTGTTCAGTGGATCCCTTAGTTTTATTCTTAATGGATGTTTCTTGTCTCTTGATCACTTGGTGCTGGAGCTCTCCACAAGAACTGCCCATATCCCACCCTTTTTCCCCAGGTAAATTTATCACTCTTTCAGGAATTGTGTCTCGTTTGGGACGGAAGAGTCTGGATTGACCCTCAGTGCACTGACAGTAAATAAGCCATCTTAGCTGTCCTCATTACTCCTTACTTGCTCTCAGTTCTTCCATCAGCCCTCTCCCCACACCCTTCTGCCAGCCCTCTCTCCTTTCTGCTTCCTTTGCAGAATACAATACTCAAGATACTCCTTTCCTCACCAAAGACCCTGCTGCAGTGTGTGGATGTTGCATGCAGGAAATATCTGGGTTATGTCAGTACACAGCAGTCTTGTGACTGGGGAGCTGTTCTGGTAAATGCTTGAGGTTAACTCGGTGAAGCCCTCAGAGGATTCCTAACAAAAGTGATTGCCAGAGCTGTTAATTGCTTTGAGCAGAGTATCTATTCTCCCACCTTTGTGAAGACTTCGTCAGCACCCCAGAAGGCAGCAGAATGCAGTGCTGGTGGTGTAAGCTGGCACTCCTCAGACTGACCACACATGTACAATGTTTTCTGACAAGTACAAATTGCAAATTCGGCATATATAATTCTGGTAACATTGGATACAGGAGAGCAGTTGTCTAGATATGAGGGGATCATTTTTTCCTCACCTTTTCCTAGGTAACGCTACTATTCAGTATCTGCCTCAGTTGGACAGGACTTGGTGTTAGTTTGGCTCCAGATTTAAATCTTGTGACTTACTCATGAATCTGTATTTCCTCAGTTGTCCATGTGCTTCCTGTCTTTCTACAAAGTCAAAGCCAGGAGTTCCAAAACAGAAAACCACAGGAAAAACTGCTCTGGGTAATATTTGTCTTGAGCAGAAACAAATAGCAATAGAGATTTCCTGCAAAATAATTTTAATGTGACAAATATAGCCTGGATTCTAGACCAAATAGTCTGGCTAAATCTCTCTGTTTTTAGTTCAGATTATATCTGTTATAGCTTTTCCTCTTTTAAAAAATACGTAAGTGTCTTCCAGTCAACCATCTGTAGGGTTTTTTGATCCCATTCAGCTTTGACAAATACAATTACCCTTTACTAGAATATTTGATTCATTTCTTGAAAAGCGATGAATAGAATTGTTATACAGTTAAGAATTCAAAAACTAAAAGGATTTGAAGAAAGCTAGTTTGCAAAGAGCTGCTGTGACTGTTTGATGTAACTTTTAGCTAATACCTGTAAGTATGTTAAGCAGTTCATGGTCCACACCAGAAGAAAAGTTCCTGTCCAAAGGATTTAGGCTGGAATTCACCCCGCTGAAGTTGAAACACTGCAAGGATTTGCTCTCCATCATTATCTACTGCTTTCCCATTGATGCCAGATGGAAACTGGAGGGAATGGATTTCTCCCTCACACCATACCTTCCATCTGCGGATTATACTGAGCTTGCCACTGCAGCTTTAAGCCTCAGTTAAATTTCTAAAGACTGGGGAGAGGAATCCAAAATTTCAGTGAGATGGGCATTCAAAGTGAAGATAACATGGTAAGAAATAAGAAGAGCATGTCTGGATAAGAATTACAGCAGTGGGTGATGGTGGCACTGGGGGTTGTGTGTAAACTGTAGCTCTAAGATAGTACAGAACCATCCACTGAGGCACACACATTGTCTGGGCTTGTATCAACCTGCAATTCCTGGGAAAAACAACTGGAACAAGACACTGAAGGTTTCTCAATATGCCCATGACTGCAATCATCTGACATCAGCATTAAGCCTCAGCTATGAGCTGTTCTGTCTTTGAAGAGGATTCTATTACAGTGTAAATGGGGGGAGGGAAGTGATCCACAGCTCCTGTACATGGAAAGGAGGAAGTTTGGGAGCTACTGAAGAAATGCAGTTTCATGGTTGCAGTTAATACAATGGAAGGGTGTCAGCCAGGCTATAGTGTACCAAGAAATGAGCTAGAAAGTCAGGAAAAAGGCCACAGTGTGATTGACAGGTGAGAAAACTGGCTGGGCCTCAGAAATGTTGTGCTGGAAGTAAGCACAGCTTAAGACACTAATGGGCTGTGTAACTGCTGTTTAGCAGCTGTAATCAGACCTAAATCTAGGTGATCACAGAATCTTTCTTATTACTGGACACTTCTGTAAGTCCCCATTACATGTACATATTTGGTTCTCCAAAGGAATGAAGTATGACATGGAAGTATATCTATTTATGAAATATATAAAGAAAAAAGTCTACATAAATGGAAGTAAGTTATACTGTATGGAGCTGAAACGATTGTTGCATTGTATTGTGTCATTATCTTTGGTTATATCTTACACCCATTAATCATTTAATCTCTAGAACAGTAATGGAAATTCTGCTTTTCCTCTTCAGCATTCCTGCCAAGCCCTGTAGCAGTTTTCCAGCCAGTGAGGATCCACGTGGATGCTGACAGGTCAAGGATTTGTGCATATGGATTGCTCAGCTCCTTGCCTTACAGTTAAGTAATTCCTGCTTTTCTATCCATAAAGGGTCTAGTTTGACTCTTTCTCCTCTACACAGCTACCAACTTGCCTGGATATCTTCACAAGTCAGACCACAGATGTCCAGCTAGAAATCAATGCTGCCATTCAGTGAATTGTATAATTGTTGCTTTTTCATAGCGAAGAGTTCTTGCTAAAATGCAGTGCAACAGCAGCAAAAAAATAAACCCACGTATTAATGTCATATACTCAGCTGGTGTTAGATGAGACAGTTAACTGAAGTTAAATGAGATCTTTCCTACTGAATCAGAAGCTGCAGCTAAGCTTCCCTGCTTACCCACAGCTTGTATCTTTTTTCCATTTTGAGAGGGGAACACAAATGTGAATGTGCAAGAGGAAAGGAGCACCATCTAGTGTTTAAAGAATAATGCTGGAGAATGAAACATTGCTAGCAGTTAAAACAGCTCATGTAATTATTTGGCTGATTTGTTTGCATAGAAGAAAAGAGTATATTCTGAAAATGTAATACTGTGATGTTCTTCATGGACCTTGTGGTGACTGAGAGGCAGGGGGATGGAGAATGACATGTCAGACTGCATCAAAAACAGTCATTTGGAAAAATATTTTGCCTGTTTGTTGGTTAAAGGAAAACCTTAGGAACAGTTTTCTCATTCTCCACCTCCAAATAATTTAAATAATAGTAGGCCAAAACCATTCAGCCTTCAAAATAATGTGTGATACAATATGCGAGTACTGTACACAGAAAGGCCATAGCAGGGTGGCAGTACTTACCTTGGCAGTGACAGTCATGGATAATATTTTGCAGGAGCATGCTAAATGTTTGTTAAAATGGAGTAAAAATAACAGTTTAGCCTCCATCTCAGCATGCAGGTTTGGGCTGACACTGTGTGGGAGAGGAATGGAGAGGGACAGTTGTCTGTAGTTCCATTGTTCTGGAAAGAAAAAGTCCAATGAATGTTCTGTGCGACCTCTGAAAAACTCTGGGGTTTATCTCTAATGGAACCCCTATTTGTCAGAAGATATCAGACAAGAGACAAAGTCATTTTTGCATTCTGTTTTGTGAAAAGAAGCAGTGTGCGCTCTCAGTCACTCTAATTTTGGAGCCATGATCTCACTTTGATCAAAAGCACAGTACAGATGTGCTGCTTGTAATTTATTGATGTTTCCTGCCCTTCTGTGAACACAACAGCATGAGCCTGGCACAGGCACCAGCTGCATTCCCTCTGCTTTCATATTGATGATAGGCTTTCTTTTTCTTGCATGTTTACCTTTTTTTAGAATAAATGTGGATTTATTCAGGAACCATGAATGCTCATATTCATTATAAGATAAAGTCACTACAGTCTCTCCTTTTTGAGAGTAAATACATTTTTATTTTTTATGTTGAGTTATTGGCCTTGTCAGCCAAAAGTGCTATAACTAAAATACCAGGTAACTTTTAGGAGAGAAAAACACACCAGAATAAAAGGGAATTTCAATTATTTTCATGTTTGACAAGCTTTGTGGTCCTTTTAGGAGTGTAACCACTTTCTCACTGTGTGTAACATTGGCTTGTCTGTTGCTCAGGAGTTATGTGCACACCAAAAGCTTCACCGACCCTGGCCTCTGAGCAGGAGGGAAACCTTGTCTTGTGATATGCTATTTTTATTTGTTTTCTAGGCATTTGTTAGCAACAGAATGTCATCTGTGCATCCTGGACATGAAGACATGAAAGGAAAAAGCAGGTAAAAGTATTGTTTACATTTATATTCACCACAACAACTTAGAAGTAAGTTGCTGTTATTTGCCAGTCCACATCTGGATCTGTTTGTGAGAAAAAAGGCATACGTGAAATGAGGAACTTATTTCCCAAGAAGGGGAACTTTATGAATCAGATGTGAAATTAGGGGATTCTCCTGCTACAAGTGTAGTAAGGAAGCTAAACAGAAAATTTAAAAAGAGAAGTACTGACAGCAAAAGTTTTGAGGATTTGGGATCCTGTGATTCTTTGATTTGCTGCAGGACGTAGTCACTGATAGCCAGCAGGAGTCATGGGTGCTCAGCACTCAGAGAACAAGGCCACACTTCACTACACTGATGAGATAATGTAACAGATCAGGGATAAGTGCTGGGCACTTCAACTTGTCCAAATGACTGAGATAAGACACTGCAGCTTCTAAAGAGAATCAGTGTTTTCCCCCATCTAACTCATGCTCCGGCAAATTACACTCGCCAACAAAGAGCACGATGAATACTTTGTATTTGGGGAAGAAGAGACTGAGCAGTATATATGGAAGAAACATTATTGACCTTTATTAAAGGAGGATCAGCCCTTCTTACTGTCCACATTTACTAAAAGATTCCCCAGGGAACAAAGAAAAAAATCGACCCTTAATTTGCAAAGTGTAATCTTTCAGTGGATCCCACTTATGCCATGTGAGTTGACTGGGGAGGTAACTTCCAGGCCTCATTTTCTGCAACAAATCACTCGTTTTCCTGCTAGCAGAACACTGACTATCTCCTCTCTCAACACATTTCTTATCAGGAGGTGACACCCAGAAGGGAGGACTTGAGGAATGCTGCAGTCCCTTGTGTCAACATCCAAGCAGAACACGTGGGTGAACATACAACCATACCAAATATTCAGGTGCTTTATAACCTTTATAAGCTTTACCATAGAATGAAAACACTTTTCTGGCTGATTAGACAGTTACTTTTAAATGAGAAATTCATCAAGGCATTTAGAAATGAGGACAGAGTGAGAAGCTGTGTAGAGTTTAGGATTTCTAGGTAACTGGAACTTCCAAACTGTCAAAATTCAGTCAGATGAACTTATTTCATAGATAGCACTATACTAACAAAAACACCATAGCACACATCAGCTTCAACAACTATTTTGACAGCAAACCTTTCTTGCTGTATTTAAGGGTGAGAATGAAAAGCTGTATGCCATTAAACATGGAACAGTCTCCTCCCACTTTTGGATGAATATGCCACATCAGACTGTTTTCTGTATTGGTACCAGAGCATCAGGAGTGTTTAAAGGAAACAGGCACATACTGTGTTCCAAACACAGGGAGACATGAGGTCATGTGTACCTCCCTGTGGTAGCCTGATGCCTTTACAGTCAAGTTTCCTATCACAGAAGTTCCTTATTATTAACACCAGAAGTTCCCTAGAGCCCAAAACGTGCTAGACGTTTCAGTGAAAGAAAAAGAGAGTTTGATCTGTAGTCATTCACAAGCCTAATCCCTGTAAAATACAGCTTTTTACCCGCTGACGCGCTTGCATTTTCAGTATCTTTTTCGCACTCCGGCGGCTGCTGCGATGCCGGGCAGGGATAGGGCTCGGAATGGGAGACTACGGGAGTCAGCAAGGGTTTTAATCTGATCACAGGCCACGGTATGATTTGGAAAACTGCATTTGATGCGGTCAGAAAAGTGCAGCACGAGAGCACGGCCCGGAGCGGGGCGGCGCTTCCCTCCCCAGCAGCGCCCGTTTCCTGGGGCAGGGCGGGCCGGGCCAAGCCCTGCCCTACCGAGCCCTGCTGATCCCGGCCGAGCCCAGCCCGGCCCGGCCCGGCCCGGCCGAGCCCCGCCTAGCCCGGCCCAGCCCTGCCGAGCCCAGCCCAGCCCGGCCGAGCCCCGCCCGGCCCGGCCCGGCCCGGCCCGGCCGAGCCCCGCCGAGCCCGGCCCAGCCCCGCCTAGCCCGGCCCAGCCCCGCCTAGCCCGGCCCTGCCCGGCCGAGCCCCGCTGAGCCCGGCCCAGCCCGGCAGAGCCCTGCTGAGCCCGGCCCAGCCCGGCAGAGCCCCGCCCGGCGAGAGCACAGCCGAGCCCGGCCGACCCGAGCCCGGCCCGCCGAGCCAGGCCGGGGCGATCCGGGCCGAGCCGAGCCGATCCGGGCCGGCCGAGCCCCGGCCGAGCCCGGCCCGGCCCGGCCGAGCCCTGCTGAGCCCGGCCGAGCCCGGCCCGGCCCGGCCGAGCCCTGCTGAGCCCGGCCCGGCCCGGCCGAGCCCCGCCCAGCCCGGCCCGGCCCGGCCGAGCCCCGCCTAGCCCGGCCCGGCCCGGCCGAGCCCCGCCCAGCCCGGCCCGGCCCGGCCCGGCCGAGCCCTGCTGAGCCCGGCCCAGCCCGGCAGAGCCCCGCCCGGCCGAGAGCACAGCCGAGCCAGGCCGACCCGAGCCCGGCCCGCCGAGCCGTGCCGAGCCGATCCGGGCCGAGCCGTGCCGTGCCGAGCCGAGCCGTGCCGAGCCGAGCCGAGCCGAGCCGTGCCGTGCCGAGCCGAGCCGAGCCGAGCCGTGCCGTGCCGTGCCGTGCCGACCGGGCCGGGCCGGGCCGAGCCGGGGCCGGGCACGAGCCGGGCCGATGCCGGCCGGGCCCGCCGATTCCCCAGCCGGCCGAGCCCCGCCCGGCCGAGCCCTGCCCCACCCGCCCGAGCACGGCCAGCCGAGCCGAGCCTAAGCCAAGCCACAGCCGAGCCGAGCCCGGCCCGCAGACCCCGAGCTAGCCGAGCCGCAGCGAGCACAACCGGAGCCGACCCGAAGCCCTGCACGGCCCGGCCCGGCCCAGCCCAGCCCAGCCCAGCCCAGCCGAGCCAAGCCGAGTCCAGCCGAGCACAGCCGAGCCGACCCGAGCCCGGCGAAGCCGAGCCGAGCCAAGCCGAGTCCAGCCGAGCACAGCCGAGCCGACCCGAGCCCTGCAGAGCCCGGCCGAGCCGAGCCGAGCAGAGCCCGGCTCGGCCCGGCCCGGCCCTGCCGAGCCGAGCACAGCCGAGTCGAGCCCGGCCCGGCCGAGCCGAGCACAGCCGAGCCGAGCCGAGCCCGGCGAAGCCGAGCCGAGCCAAGCCGAGTCCAGCCGAGCACAGCCGAGCCGACCCGAGCCCTGCAGAGCCCGGCCGAGCCCAGCCCTGCCCAGCCCAGCCGAGCCCAGCCGAGCCGAGCACAGCCGAGCCGAGCACACCCGAGTCGAGCCCAGCCCGGCCCTGCCGAGCCGAGCCCGGCGAAGCCGAGCCGAGCCAAGCCGAGTCCAGCCGAGCACAGCTGAGCCGACCCGAGCCCTGCAGAGCCCGGCCGAGCCGACCCGAGCCCTGCAGAGCCCGGCCGAGCCGACCCGAGCCCTGCAGAGCCCGGCGAAGCCGAGCCGAGCCAAGCCGAGTCCAGCCGAGCACAGCTGAGCCGACCCGAGCCCTGCAGAGCCCGGCCGAGCCGAGCCGCGCCGAGCACAGCCGAGCCGACCCGAGCCCTGCAGAGCCGAGCCGAGCCGACCCGAGCCCTGCAGAGCCCGGCCGAGCCGAGCCGAGCTGAGCACAGCCGGGCCGAGCCGAGCCGAGCGGAGACCAGCCGGGCCGAGCCGAGCACAGCCGAGCCGACCCGAGCCCTGCAGAGCCCGGCCGAGCCGAGCCGAGCTGAGCACAGCCGGGCCGAGCCGAGCCGTGCCGAGCCGAGACGAGCCCGGCCGAGCCGACCCGAGCCCTGCAGGGCTGAGCCGAGCCGACCCGAGCCGAGCACAGCCGGGCCGAGCCGAGCACAGCCGAGCCGAGCTGAGAACAGCCGGGCCGAGCCGAGCACAGCCGGGCCGAGCCGAGCCGAGCCGAGCCGAGCCGAGCCGAGCCGAGCACAGCCGAGCACAGCCGGGCCGAGCCGACCCGAGCCGAGCCCGGCCGAGCCGACCCGAGCCCAGCGAAGCAGAGCCGAGCCAAGCCGAGTCCAGCCGAGCACAGCCGACCCGAGCCGAGCCGAGCCGAGCCGAGCCCGGCCCAGCCCAGCCCGGGCGCGCCGGGTTCGGGGCTCGGTGCCGGCTGCGGGCGGCGGCGGTGCCGGCGCTCGGCGCTCGGGGCCGCGCTCGGGGCCGCGCTCGGGGCCGCGCTCGGGGGCGGCGCTGCCCGGGCCGGGGCGGGCCCGCACTACAAGTCCCGAGAGGCGGCGGGCGGGGGCCGAGCCGGCCCCGCTCCCTGCGCGGCCCCGGGGCTGCGGCCGCGGCGGGCGAGGCGATGCCGGCGGAGGGCGAGGAGGGGCCGGCCGGGGAGCAGCCCGGCCCCGGCCCCGGCACCCCCAAGCTCTGCGGGTACCTGCAGAAGCTGTCGGGCAAGGGGCCCCTGCGCGGCTTCCGCAGCCGCTGGTTCGTGTTCGACCCCCGCCGCTGCTACCTCTACTACTTCAAGGGGCCGCAGGAGCCGCTGCCCCTCGGGCACCTGGACATCGCCTCCGCCTGCTTCAGCTACCACCAGCCCGAGGCCGGCGCGGCCGCCGTGGGGGACGAGCCCGCCGCCTTCGAGGTGCACAGCCCCGGCGGCGCCGTCACCGTGCTCAAGGTAGGCCCGGGGCGGGCGGGACCCGGCCCCATCCCCGGCCCCATCCCCGGCCCCATCCCCGGCCCCATCCCCGGCCCCGGTGCCGTCCGTGCCCCCCGCGCCGGGCGCTCCCGCGGTGCCGCCCCGGCTCCTCCGCCGCGCTGTGCGGGTTGTGCAAGAAGGAAGGGGCTGTTTCGCAAACGTCGCGGAGATCCGCAGTGCCGGGCTGGCCCCAGCTGGCCCCAGTTGCGTCTGTCTCCTTGGCTATTTCGTGTTTCCAGTGCTCCTTTGAGGGGGAGGAAATGCTTCTACTGAGCACGGGCGGAGTGGGTTCCGTGGAATCGTCTGGCCAGAAAAAGGATTTCCGAAGAAATCTCGTGGGCTGGGGTTTTGGGAGTTTGGAGGGAGTGGTCGGGATTCAGTTTTGGGGTGTTTATTTTGAAAAGATGATGCGTGGCAGGAGTCTGCGTCTAGGCTGCTTTGGGAGGAAGGAAGAGGAGGAAGAATTGTTTCCTGATAGTAGCAGAGGCTGCTTATCGCATTGTCTGTTCAAGGACTCAGATTTTCGTAGGACGAGAGGTAAATAATTGGTTTATTTTACATCTCTTTCCTCTATTGTTATGCCTAGGGGAAAAAAAAACCCTAAGGAAAGCATTTTGACTCAGTGAAGAAGAAATAAGTTCTTCTTGGTATGCATTATTTTGATTTTTGTTAAGGCATATGTGTCCTTCAGGGAACTTTCTTCTGCATGGAATGTAACTTTTCATGCGAACTGTGTGCTTTCTGAGCAACATCCTTAGTATTAGAACATAATCCATTAAGTGCTAAAAAGTAGAATTTCCTATTAAATACTGGAAAATACCTCTTACACACTTAACAGTGGAGATTTGAGCAGTCATAATATCTGCTGGGATTGTGGAGCATGATTGTGTCAAGCTCTTCAGCATTCTGTTTAGATAAGTATAAATGTCAAAATACAGACTCATTAACGTGCTTTACTAGAGAATAAGAAATTTATTTAACTAGAAGACTAGTACAGTAATAATTTTAACTATATTTGCTTAAGTAAAAGCAGTGTAATCAGTTGCATGCAATCAGATATAAAAACTATGTTTGTCTGTAAAAGATTTTACTGCCTTCAGTGAATCTGCCTTTATAAGCCCAAGTGTTTGTGTTGTGGACGTTAAAACTGCAGACTTGGATTAAGCTTTGCTTTCTGCAGCTGGAGGGTGTTTTGTTTGTTTTAGTTAGCATCTAGTGGTTTGGGATTTTTATGTGGAAATCTTCAGAAAAATTTTATTTTGATGATGCTTTTAGAGTAGGAGGGCTTTTATTGAGAACACAAGATTTGTGATGAGGATTGCAGTATGAAATGCTTCTGCCACTTGTTTAGTAAATCATCTGTCAGACTGTACTTTGGCATCAGCCTTGGGTGTCTTCTGCAGTCGTGAAGACACAAATCATACTCAACACTGATAAATAAATGTAAGACATGGGGGGTTTCTTTTTCATATTTTTCATGGTATCTTTTAGTCTGTGATGTTACTACTCTGCCCATATTTTATGTGTTTTTTTCCAGTGCTCTCTAGGGAAGAACCTGCATAGATTGGAACTTTCCTCATGTTTCCCTTACGGGGATTGAGAAATGGTGCCAGTTAAGAAAGTCAAGTTAGTTTCTGCAATTAGCAGGAAAAGATCATTTTGTATTGTGTACCTCATGTGATGCCCTAAAGTGGCCGAGTGATTGTCCATAAAAATGCTGTTATGTTGTAGGTGTTTATATAGTAAGGAAGGAGTTAATGAAAATCTTAAGGGACATTGCAGCACCAGCTGGCCTTTTGTGGCCACGTCATTCACCAAGGAATAAGGTTTTTGCAGCTGAGATTAATTTTCTTCTGTCCAACATGATTGGTCTTTAAGGCCTTTAAAAACATCCTTCAGCTAACTCAGGTATACGTAGAATTACAAATTAATTCAAGATGGTAAATGAAAAAACCCCAAGCAACCCAACCCCTCTCCCTCCCCCTCCCAATCCAGCCCCTGTTGAAAACAAATGAGATTTAATCTATCAAGAAAACCTTACACACAGAGCACGAGGAATAAAGTCAAGTCAAATGTATTCTTCAGCCTGTAACTCACATGCTTTGTTTTCCTCAATTTGCTGCTTGCTCAAAATTTCCACATCTTGTGATCTGGCCTTTCCCATTCAGTGTCGTAGACTGAGAAGAGCAGTAAAAAATAAGCTACTGGAATTCCAGATTGAAATGATGGTGCTATTGAGGAATGCATTATTTCTTATAATGCCTCAGTTTCTTGTTAGTGTAATGATTCCATCATCTGGATTGCTCAGCCTTTTGTCAGGTAATGGGAGCTGGGAACTCAGTGATGTACTCGAGCTTTGTTTCTCAAATAAGAATTTTGGAAAACGTATACTGCAGCTTGTACAGCAAATAAAGCAAATAGTTCATATTTTAGAAGTGTAGATAACCAACCTGCCACTTGTGTGATTGTGGTTTTTCTGTACATTTCCAACAGGTACAATGCAGCAGAAAAAGCTAAGTGTGTAAAAATCTTTTCCATTTAAATATATATAATAGGAGTACAGAAAATTGTGTACTTTATGAATAATGGATAAATCATGTTTGAGAATATTTTCATGGAAAGACATGCAAATACTGATCCTGCAAATACTTGCTGTTACACAGAATGCTGCTAATACAATCAGATGAACATTTGGCTGTGCTTGCACAGCAAGGCCTCACATTAAGGGGAGAAATAATTAACATTATGAATATATATAAATGAACAAAGGTGGCATTTCTCATTTATTTTTAAAGCAGTGTCTTGTAGTGGTATATTTTGCTTGCTTCAGAAGCAAAGGAACTCTGGCCAGTGATGCTGGCCAGTGTGTCTGGTCACTTATGTGTGGGTAACTTCTCTGTGGACAGTGGTGAATTGGGAGAAATTGCAGAGTTGTGAAAGAAAAAAATTTTCTGGGCTATTGGCCAAGTGTAAACATTCCAGATGCTGCATATTTCAGGGCCCAGATGCTTCAAAGTATCGGGCACCAAACTTGCTGAGCCGAGAGTGGCTCCTAGGAGTGGGTGCTGTGGTGGGTCAGAGGTCTCAGGGATGCAGCAGTGATCAGTGATGCTCAGCGGGGACAGCCTGGGGCCTGGCACAGCACAGGGGGGAGCTCAGCACTCAGGCTGGTTTGTTGTCTGTGCTGATGCTTTTTGCTCTAAACTTTGCTGCTTAGTGGTTGCAGTGCTTTAATTAAAAGTTGGGCTGTCCTCCAGAAAAAGACATCTGGCTCCAGATTTGCTGTTTGAGCATAGCAGGAATAGTAAATCTTAAGAAATGCAAACTTTCTGGGGATGTTCTGTTTTTACAAAGTAGCTTGAGGGAGAGTTTGTTTGTGTTCAGAAATGTAGCAAGAATTTTCATGAGATTTCTCAAAATGTGAGGTCTGCTTGTTGGATTTCTCTGGACTCTTCCTTTAAAGTATTTAATGTTGACATATGTGTTCCACCAGTGGGTCCAGGTAGAGGATGCCAGTGCATGGATATTTTCCTCAAATAATTCTTCTGTTTGCGTCATGTCTGCATCAGAAAGTGACATTTCTCTATCATTCTTAGTGGGAGAATATAGGGGGATATTTTAAATTAAATCATAGTAATTTCCCTTTGTTTAAGTTGAAAACTCCATGGTACTGTGTGACTCTTCACTTAAGAGTGTCTTTTTCTCCTGCCGTTGCCTGTAAATTTGCAGCAGAACACTTACAGCAGCTCCTTGTTTCACACCAGTTTGGGTGACATTCATGGTAGTTTTTCTTCTCACAGAAATGCATCCATTAAAATGTGACTGCATGGCTCTGCAATAAGGAAGCCCCTTAGTGATACTCTAGTAGCAATAAGGACTTTTTGTGAGATTGATTGGTGCTCTGCCTAATTTAATGTTCTGGCTGTCATGGTAGGCAGTAGCCAAATACTCAGGAAAGTCATGAGAAATGGGGCAAGCGTGGAACTGTTCCTTTCTTTGACAGATAAAGTTAATTTAAGAAGATATTTCCAAATTTGCGCTCTTTATGATTAGGGGAAGAGGAAGACTTAAATGTTCTGTGTGTGGTTCTTGGTTTTGTTTTGTTTTTTTAAACAGTCTATTTCAAACAGCAGCTTCAAAGATTAATGTTGTTTAAGCAAAACTAATTCTAATAGAGATTTTTAGGATACTCTTTTAATTGTAAATGACTGAGATGCCTGTAATAAACTCAGCAAAAACTGTTCAAAGGGAGAGGAAGACTCCAGAAGAGGAGGACTGTATTTGGGAGGAAAGGAAGGCGAGGTAACAGGCAGGGAGCAGCAGGAGGGCACTGAGTAATTCTTGGGGAAATTACTTGAAGCAGGGAGTGAGAACCTTGTGCTGCTTTGCCTTGCCACTTTGTGCTGCAGGATGGGCACTGCTGCCTGGCCCTGTGTGTAACAACATCTCCTGGGGCTGAACATGCATCTGTGCAGCTCTGTAGAGAGCAAGTGCAGATGGGAATTGAAAAGCAGCAACTCCAATAAAATCGATTCCTGGTTCTTTGAAGGTGATTGACAAGATAGTAACGGGACAAATTGTGAGAGAGGCTCACTAAGGTCAAGAAGACGTGGGCAGAAGTTAATTGTAGGTATAACTTAGATTGACTGCGGATGGATTGCCTCATTAGCTGTGTTGCGGTAGCAAAGAGAACCACTGAGGGACTGCATCCTGTGTTTGTGGAAGCTCTTTGAATTCTTGGTGGTTTTCTCCTGAGCACAGTAAAACATTGCTTTACATGTCCTGTGTGCAAGTGTCTCTAAAGGAAGTATAAGCTCTCAAATTTCCCAGAAGTGAAGATTTGCCACTGGCTAAAGCTCCAGAGGAGATACTTTAGTGCTGGGAATAGAAGGGGAGGCGTTTACTCCTGGCAAGGAGCGACTGTAGTCTCTAGACTTGAAAACCTGCTGCTGTGGTGGTCATTCCCAAACTGCCAGAGGTGGCTGTGGGCATTGGCATTTCCGAGTCCAGTTCTTTGACCTTCTAAACTGTTCTTTACCCTGTGTATTTTTTAGTGAGGGAAATGGTTTTCTCTGGTTTCCTGTTAGTAAGCAAGAAAGAATATATGAAGCTGATTTCCATTTCAGATTAGAAGTATCTTGATTAGATGTATTTCTTACCAACTGACTCTGCAGTGTCCTCATGTGTCACTGGTTTGTTTTGCTACTTGATTTATGAATGTTTATTTGATTTATGTATCTTATATCCTACCATGTGCATAATGTACTGAGAGGAGCAGGAGCAGCAGCTCCAGGAATAACTGAGGTTTTCTGCTTAATGTCCTTGAATGGTGCTTTGGAGCAGTTTGCTGTAGGGTGTGTGGATGTTAAAGCTTGTAGGGGTACAAAGAGCCAAATGGTAAAATAAAAATCTGTCTCCCTCATTGCTAAACTGAGATTGCAAATTGCTGAGCCAGAGAGAGCACTCTGGGGAAGCATCAGTTCTTGTTTGCTGTGCTGTTTGTGCTTTGTCTTGTCATTAGCTGCTATTGGGGCCAAAATATAATGGCCAATGAATCTTCAGTTTTACTAGACCAGAAGCATTCTCATGTGAAAAATGAAGACAATTCTGTGCCATTGCTGTGCTTTATGCAGCACTTACTGTATGCTTTTGTAAGGAAATGTGTGTTGTTTGTTGCTTTCCGTTCTTTTGCAGCTGTGCCTTGCACAGAGACTGCTTGAAATTGAAGAATAAACATAGTCATCTTGTCCACGGATAATGCCATCGTGCACTTTGAGAGAAGGTTGGAGAAAGCCTGGCTAAAAGATAAGCACTCCATGTGCTAACAAGCCAAAGCAGTTGGGGGATTGTCTTCTCACCGGTGTTCACTTTTTGTTCCTGAGCAGTCCATGTTACCAGGTCAGGTGCTGGTCCTAGACTGGCAGCTGAGGATGTGTGTTGCAACAACAATAACTCTTCTGTGAGAGCACCTGCAGTGTCAGATACCTTCACTTGTCTCTTCTTGGTATTGTATATGGTTGTTTGATATGCTTTGAAATGGCTCGGAGCTCTGATTCAAAGTGGGTTTGAATTCTCTCTCACTTACTGCCCATTCACATTTTTGACTGTGGTCTTGTAGATTAGGCATTAATGTTGGATTTTTTGGTTTTTTTTTGTTTTAAATATGATTTTTCTATAGAAGCTAGTTAGCTCATGGGATCATCAGGAAATAGAGTATGTAGATTTAGTCATTAAAGTAAGAGGCATTGCAATGCATTATTCATTTGTTGGTTTCTGCTTGTAAGAAAGCAAGTTAAAATGGGAATCTTACTGTGCTCGTGTACCAAGGACGGGCTGAGGTCTCATCGGCTCTGCTTCGATGTCCCGCAGGCTGCGACCCGGCAGGACATGACCTACTGGCTGCAGGAGCTGCAGCAGAAGAGGTGGGAGTACTGCAACAACCTGGATGCAGCCAAGAGGGACAGCCGGACCTCCCCCACGCCCAGTGACTTCTCCAAAGGTCTTGTTGCCAAAGACAACCCTGGTAGGTTGGGAACTTGAGTGAGAGCAGAAGGCACGGCTCTTTCCAGCGTCAGTTCATCAATACAAGGGGTGGAGAACAGTCTTAAAAGAGCTTTCTCACATCTGTTCATCATTTAACTTTATGTAAACTTAGCATATGCTACAATTATTTAACATAAATGTAATTCTAGATGTGATTTTCTATCCTTTACAAAATTTGTTGATTTCTTGAAAAACAGAGTTTTAGAAATTAAGTAAAATGGAGTAGTCTTAGGACTAGGTTTCATTAAGTACAGTTTAGATTAGGTAAGTTGTCTTTTAGTGGTTGCAATATCTTAAAAAGTTAGTATGGTAAATATCCTGAGATGTAAACTCCAGTTTTTAATGGAAACAGGTATATTTTGCATTCTGGATGACCACACTTTGTTCATGAAAAGGTATGGTATGGTGGGTCTATCTGACTGTCATAAAAATGCTCTGCCTTTTGAAACTGGAAGACAGTCAGCACTGATATTACGTAAGTGAAATTCAGTCTCTGAAATACCTTTAGGCAAGGAAAACGTAATTCTACAGTAGTGTCAGAGTTATAAAAGTGTCTGTGCATTATACAGAGTTATTCTGCCTTTTTTACTACCTTGCACAGGCACTCGTGGATTGTTTTATTCCTGAGTCCCTACAGAAATGGATTCCTTGCTGATTTCTGTTATCCATAAATAAGACTGAGTAAAATGCAGTTCTGTGCCAAGTTAGGCATTAGTAAGGCTCTCCTGGGTTTAAGCAGAGTCTCGAGGTCAGAGATGTTTCCTCAGCAAGATGTCACATTTGGTTGATGTCGCTTTGCTCCTGCTGTAAAGCCAGCGTTGTTGCGCTGTTGTTGTCGCACCTTGTCCCCTCCTCAGGTTCAGGTCCCGTTGGGGTGTTGTCCTCTAACCCAGTTTGCTGTGCTCCTTTGAGAGAATGTGCTGCTTGAGGCTGCTTGCTCAGCACAGCTGCTGTCCTGTGTTTGCTAGGGGCTCAGCCGGGCCTTGAAGCCTCTGCAGGCAGTCCCTGCTGAAGGCAGGGCCCAGCTCCTCCCCTGGGCTGGTGCAGGGCTGGCCCTGCCCAGTGCTGCTGCAGGGTCTGCAGGCAACAGCAAAAAGCCTCTTCTCCACGTTAGGTTTTGGCCAGTGTAGTTCTCAGAAGTGGTGTACTGTAGGGGACAGTAAAGAGTGGCAGGATTAGCCCAAGGGAATTGTTGGGGATGCCAAGTGGGATGGTTTGAGACCCCTTTTTTGGCAGCAGCCAGTCTGGGTAGCAGCTTGTCAAACCATATGCTCCAGAGCACAATATTGGTGGGCAAAAATATATGTGTTGCAAAAGGGAACAGCCTTTGGCTCTTCCAGCCCTTTGTCTTTCTGCCTTCAGCCTCTTGTTCTCTGCTGCACAGGCTTCCTTTTTTGTTGTGTTTAATTGACCTTGTGCTGAGTAGATTGAGTCCAAAAGTTGGCCAGAAAGGAGGACTTTTTTTTTTTCATTTCTGCTGGATTGATGAGTGGAATATGTTTAGTGTGCAGTCAGGTGATTGCACAGCTGGTGGACAGGAGGGAACAAGGCACAGTGACTAAATCCAGGAAGGCAGAGTAAAGCAGGAGACAGGCCTGCCCTCTTGGCAGCAGAGTGTTGGATCATATCAACTCTAATATGTAACTTGGCCACAGAATCTTGTTTGTGCTCCTTCCCTCAGAGCTTGGGTACAATGTGAAACGAGCCTCTGTCACTGCAGCAGGTGCTGTTCCCTCACGCCTGCTTTGCATCACATCCAGGCATTTAATCACTGATCTGGTATTTTCCTTTCCTCTAAGTCATTGAGAGCTTTCTGGATGAGCCAGCTGAACCTCTTCATGTGATTTTTTTTAAAATTTAAATTATTATTGTTGTTATATCCAGGTCAAAGAATGTCAACGTCAAATGCATGGGCTTGAGTAGGCCCATCCCTTTCAGGGGCAGCCTGCAGTTAAATTGCATTATGTAGAATCTGGAGCTGCATCTAGAGTATCTCATTTTCTAGGACAAACCACAGTGGTGACTCTTATCATCAACTGAAGTATTTAAGTAGGGATTTCTTCTGGGGAAAATGCAAATAGCCAGAATGATTGATGGTTGTTTCTTCTTTTTAACAAGTACGCCAGGAGTTTCCTCTAGAGGTATGGGATTCTGTAAGGTTCTGGTTTCATGTTGATGACTAAGATATGTGTCTTGTGGCTTTTTTTCTCTTTGTTTGAAGAAGTGAATGTGCATGCAGTGATGTGCTTTATACTGGAGCACAGGAATTGGTTTATTTTGCTGGTGCTTGAGTACAGATGCTATCACTAATGTTCTAAATGGGGAAGTGGTCCAAACCCAGAACTGCTTACTGCAGCCTTGCCTGTCCGCCCTCCCCCATCCTCTCCCCTCCCAGTACAGAAATCTGGACTAACTGGGGCATACGTGGAGCTAGATACTGCTTTGTGGATCAGCCTTGAAAGGTTTTTAAGAACATTCAGTGTAGTGAAAAATACTTCAAAGTACTTTTCAGAATGGGACATGGGAAAGTTAATATTAACAGAAATTACACCGTAGGATTTTTTGTGAGGGTGCCTTACTACCGTGGAAGTCAAATAAATTATTCATTATAGGATATGGGATTATTATTTTTTTCTTGAAATTGATTGGATGTTAATGTCATTTCTATCATTTCAGTTCTTAATTTACATTAACAAAACATGCAATGCCATTCATTTATAAGATTGTGGTGTTTTGAATTAAGTTCCAAAACCAGATTTTTTTTTCTCACTTGAAGGTTGCATGAGCAGCCACACTCGTGTGTTGTGCTGTGTGTGCTGTGCAGCCCCAGCTCTACCCAAGCTGCTGGCTGCTGCAGGTGGGGGGTGGTGTCCAGTGAGCACCCTCAGGGTGCCACATTCAGACAGTTGACAGGGGAAATGCATTTGTTGGGAATTCAGATCTTGAGCAGTTCCTTTACCTGGGCCATCCTCTAAAGGGACTTTGCAGACTCAGGCAGGTAGGAGGTGAAATAACCTGTAAGTATAAAGGCAGAATGTTATTATTCCACCCTGGCTTTCAGTATCCGTAAGTCTTTGGTCTGTATGTTGTGGGTGGGGTTTTATTTTCTTTTGGGATGTTTGGGTTTTCCAGGGTGGGGGGTTTAGTTTTGTTTTTAATTATTATTTTGTAGTTAAAACCTACATATTATCTTTCCTTTTCATTAGACAGTAAATATGATCCCATGTTTAGTTTTATCTAAGCTATTTTAGCTGAACTGTGCTGCATTCAAACAGCCACAGTCCAAAAGAACTTGGAATTCCCTGTGGTTCGTAAGACCCTGAAGCATCTGTTCATAAAAATCAAGGCAGTGTAACTTGTACCTCTGTTTGAAACATGACATGATACATTTCTGTGTCAGATACCATTTTTCAAGGGTTTGAGAGATTCCTAGTGTCAGTGATCTTTTGTTCTTCCTATTCTTTATCACAGAATGTTCTTCTACTTCTAATCTTTGCTACTTGATAAAAGTAACCCTCTGCTGAATTATTGGAGGGTAGAGTTTGCTTAAAAATGGTCTTGCTGCTGGTGCCAAGCAATTGTCAGAGCAAAGGCTGAAAGAAATTGAAAGACTCACCAGTGATAAAAGAGGGCATCATAATTTCCTAGTTATGCATAATTTCCTTTGCAATTTAAAATAAAACCTGAACAACGTCACTAGCAGACTTAGCAGTATATGACTTTACATAGCCGCTATTCTTTTACTTATTGAAGGTTATGCTTATTTTTTTGCTCTTTTTTTTCCTTTTAATATAGATTTGAGTATCCTAAGTCAAAATGCTTCAGCTGAAAGAGCTAGAAATATTCTTGCTGTGGAGACTTCTCCTACAGACCTGGTGGGGGAACAAGCAGCTTCCCAGCCTGCACCAGCCCAAGCGAGTGCCATCAATTTCTCACTTAAACAGTGGAGCACTGAGATCAAGTAAGTTGGGAACCTGGGGGAAAGATTTACCATGAGATTGGTAGTTTCTGGTCAAGACTATTTCCTCCATCAGTGTGTGGTCGGTGGAGCTGCTTAGAATGATGGGCAATGGTGGGGTGGATTTGTGTGTTGTATTGTATTTATTCAAGTAAACTGTTTCTTTCTTTATTGTTTGAAGGTGTAAGGGAATGTTATTGTGTAGCATCACTGATACCTGAAAGGGAGACTCGAGTCTTGTACAGCACTACCAGTGATGGTTTTTCTCTCTGAGCCCCTGAGTTGTTGAGGTTGAGCTGTGTTCTCAGCCACTGCTGCTTTTTCATGGAGCTGCCAATTGCCAGCATTGTAGGAGTCATAGTACTCAGTGCATAGGAACTATTTTTAGTGATGAAAATCAAACCAATATAAACCCTTATTTTTTGTTTTCTTCTTAAAAGAAATGAAAGCACAGGGCACAGATTTGAAGTGGATGTAGTTTGAATTCCTGAGCAAAAAATATGGCAGACCCCTTCTGTACAGCATCAAAACCCCTCATTCATAATGAATTTGCTCTTTAGTATCAATTGCTTTAAGGAAAGCAGTCCCATTGGTTTTCAGCTCTCCTGTTGGGTTTCTTTCTAAGGGATTTTGTGCTTCGCTTTACCCACATAGATGAGTTTTCCACTTCTACTTCAAGCATGTTGCACTGCTAGTACAGAGCAGTTCACAAAGCAGCGATGTAGCTTTGGTTAACCAGACCACTTCCTTCTTCAGCTGGGAGGAAAATGTTCATTTTCATCAGCAGTGCCAAGTTAAACAGATCCCTTTTAAAGCTTTCTTGTTGAGCACAGAGATCTGAGAGATTACTAGGTGGTGTTGGTTTTGACCTTTTTTCTGGCTGTGTTTTTTTTCCCCTAGTGTTGTGGTTGATTGTTTTTCTCCCTTCTCCAGCAGTTCTGTGCCCTTTGGGGCAGGGGGATGATCTGACAGCCTTTGGAATATGTGTGCCCTATCCAATGTCTTACTGGATTGTGATTAGTTACTGCCCCAGTGTTAGATGGATCAAAGTGTGTCTAAAACTGCAGAGAGTTTCCTTTCTTGCTGTGAGCACATTTTTGTCTTCTATTTAATAATTTGTATTAAGGTGTGTAGATGTCTCAGTCAAAGCCTTGTCCTTCCTCCTGAACACGTTTACAGTGTGTCTGAAAGAGGAGATACTGCTATAATACCTGTATTTGCATCCTAGGTAGCAGCTGTGATATAATGGGGAAAAAATATCTCTTGGAGTTAAGCAATGTATGTATTTACAGTAATTAAGGGTCAAATATGCTTTTCTTCTTTTTAAAATACACTTTCAAATGCTATTTGATACATACAGACATTTAGGCTTGAATTTTTTTTCATTTTCATGCTCTCAGCTAGTTATTTATGCAGAATATACATTTGGAAACATACTGAATTACAGTAACCTCCAGTTACATAACCATAAAATAAGACTTAAACACCAAACATTTAAAAATAGAGACCTGTTAGATCATATGATTGGCTCTTGCATAGGTTGTCCAATTGCACTTGGGAAAATAAATATTGTTTTCCAATATATCTATTTAATCTTTCATCTTATTTTAATCTAATAGAGAGCAATGAAGGAGTGCTGCTTGAGTGCCCTGAACAAACCTGTGCAAAGGCTTTACAAAACTCAGCATAAGCTACGATTTTTCATGGGCCTAACAGCTGTTTTTTAAAGAAGCTTTTCTGGAAGTCACTTGACTTGTTCTTTGTGGTTTTTTCAGCCTTCAGAAGGTGGTGTTCAGATAGGCTTTTAAATGCTGAGGCTGAGTGAGTGCAGCACAGGCAGTTTGGAGTTGCATGCTAAGAGATGTAGAGAGGCCAGGGGACACTCACTGAAATTGGGTGCCCAATCCATCATCAGCAAATAAATCTATCATCACCCAAATTGATCTACTTAATTTGTGTGGAAGGGCTGAACAAAGAAATTAGGCTTCTTGCCCCCAACAGGAATTGTGATTCTTTCTGGAAGAAAACTAAATCTGTAGCATAAATGAGTCTTTGCCAAGCTCATAAATTGATTGCTGAAATAGTTTTATTAATAACCATTAGGATTATTTAAAATTGTAAATATTTATCAGTTCATCAGATTATAAAAGTTGTGCATTGCTTAATGATTGGCTTAGAGTTCATGTTGATAAGATGTTAAATCTCTTGGGAAGCTGAGAGACTGACTTGGATCATCAAATGATCTGGAAAGTGTAATATGGGTTATTTTCTGCTTAAATTCTGAAGACAGAATGTGGATGATTGAGTGAAAGCATCTTTGTGAGCTTGCACAGACTGTGTGGAAAATGCTGAGATGCTAAATATATTTCCAGTTTCACACCTAAAATATTAAACTGGTTCATTAGGGCTTGATTTGGAATCTTCTTGCGTAGTTGAACAAAGGCTTTGCAATACTGAGCTATGTTAATACTCATGGATATAAAAATGGACATTGCTGAGTGCGTGATGGTTGTGGGGGAGCTGGGTGAGGTAATCTCATCCTGCTGGGGAATGTGTTGTTCTGTAGAATTCTCTGGCTGGAATTCAGAGGATGCCCCTGAAATGTTCTTGCAGATAAGTTGGCCATGTTCCACCGTAGGAAAGAAAAGCTGCAAAGGAGTCTTGTCCTCAGCGTTTCAGCTGCAGCAGGTCTCTTGGGTGATCCCAAGTTTTCCATTAATCCCCAGAATGGAACTATAACATACGTGTGTTTTGACTGCATGCTGTTCAGTTTAATGCTTGGCAGTTACCCTAAAATTCTAAACTACAACTGATCAATAAAGAGATGCTGCTTGTAAATCCTAACTTTTTGTACTTGCCTGCTGTAAAAACAAGGCTAAATCAGAGGGATGCAAAAGACCATGGCATTAAAGCAAAGTAATTCTTCTGTTCTTGGGATTTAGCACTGTTGATTGCAAGTGCTATTTGGTAACATATGCCTTATTTTCTTTAAGCTTTTATTTGGTATTGGTTTTGTCGGTATTTTTAGCTTATTTTTAGTTTGCACTGTTTGAACTGTGAAAAGCCCCTTATAAAAAGAATGCAAAATGGAGAAATATTTGTCACTTTTTCATGTTTCCTTTTTCACAGAAATTCCATGTCCTCCTTAAGAAAAGGCAATAATGAAAATCGCAAGAGTGTATTTTATACTCCTGAGGAGTGGGAGCTGCTGGATCCAACCCCAAAAGACTTGGAGGACTCAATGGCTCTGGAAGAAAAGAGGAAACACCTGGCAGAAGGAAATAAAGGTACAAGTGGAGGAAGGAAGGGGATCATATGCCTTAGCTTGTTTAGCACAGAGCACTGTGTTATATCTGCCTCTAGGAAATGAGTAGAAGCTCATCTTTTCTTCACAAACCACATCCACAGCTCTGTAAACTATTTCTTCAAAAAATCAATTCCTTATGATGAATTTTGGGTCCCCTGCCATTTGAATACAAGAGAATAAAGACGAAGCCTTGTTATCCCCTGTTTCGGGTTTCCTGGGTGTGTTACTGGCTTGTTTTGTCAGGAGTTGCAAAGCAACAAGGCGAAGGGAAATGCTGATGTTTGGAATTACTCAGTTGAGTATCACCCACTGAAGCAGAATTGCCTTTAGACTCTGTGTGTGTGTACCTGTTACATTGGCTTGCTTCTGAAATGGGCCAAAAGCAGGGGTGGATATAGCAATAGCTCATCTGTCTGTTCTGACTGGTTCTCAGATTTGACCAGTGTCTGCAATAACCTTGTCAAGATGTTTTTATGTCTCTTTAAGAGCACTTTAGGTGACATCCAAGTGATTTAATCTGTTAGAAAACATCCTGTACGTGGAGGTGAAACCTTAAGTTGAATCCTCTTACAGGAGCAGTAGGCTGTGATACCAGAGATGCTTTTGCTCTGATTATTTGAAGCAAAGTTTACTTTGCTGTAGTTAGGGGTACTGTTTATTTTTTGTAATGAATCGTAAAATTCTCTTCATGTCTTATATGAAAAGTAGTAATTTATGGGCCAAGTCTTTTGTCTGGGAGGGGAGATGATTTTGAGCTTTTTTTTTTTTCCCACCAAAGGAAACAACTTGGAAAATGAGGCATGGTTAACACTATTGTATTGAGTGGTTTGAAAGCTGCTCAAAGTCTAATGTTAATGAGTATATTTTTTAAGGAAATCTGAATGCTTTGAAATGCCTTTTTACTAAGTGAACCGAACTAGAAGAAATTGTTTTATGCAGGACTGACTAGTTCAGCTTTTCCATTTGATTTTGGCCGCATTCCACACAAAGCCAGGCGCCCCTTGAAAGAAATGATCGGATCGAGCAAAAACCGCAACAGCAGCGACTCCTCCCCAACAGAGTGGTGTTCTGGCAATGGGAACAGGCTGGTCTCTGAACTGCAACTGAAGTATCAAAGCCAGCAGGAAGAGTTGGAGAAGCTAAAGAAAGATCTGTTGAGCCAAAAGGTAACTAAACCTTCAGGCAAAGTGCACCAAAGCAAATGGGTCTGGGAGGTGATTGTGAGTTTAGCCTTTCTGGCCGTCTCACTGCGTTAAGACCTGGTTGGTTGGTATAAAATGATGGTTCTAAACAAACCTTTGTATACAAAAAGTCTTGAAACAAGAAGGACCATCTTTCACATCTGTTGAAGATTAGATCCCTGAATTAAACTTCAATTTGCATGGTGTTCATTAAATTGATTTATCTGTCTTCCTTCTTCTCTGAAGTTGACTTGTTCAGTGTCTGCCAGGATCCTGGCTGATAAGTCACAGCTTCTTCTTCCATATGTGCATAAAATATCTGAGGAACTTCTCCTTTCAGCTTCTCTTTGTCTTTTGATTCTTTCAGTGCTAGTGCAGTGGGTGGGAAATAGACCTGGCTTCTTTCTGTCCTCAGGAGTGGTTTTGTAAGACAGGCCTAACCAAACTGTGTGTATGTAGACTGCACTCACATGGTGTTCATGCTAGTGTGCCCTCAGAACTCCAATTTATTCAATCCCATGGTTTTATCTAAAAGAATTTCTACTCATTTTAAGAAAACTGTTTTACATCTTATGCAGAGCTGCTGCTTTTGCTGTTTGTATTTTCCTTTGAGTGAGGTGATCAAAGGGAAACCAAAAAAGGAACCATATTTATACTCATTTTATGCATTATCTTTCCGTTTGAGCTTCTGAGTCTGCTGCTGTGACATATCTCGTTGGTTTAGTGCAACACTGTATTCACAGCTGCTTCTGTTTTAATAAGAAGAAAAAGAAAAATGGTGTCTTAGGTAGTCATTTTTGTGGCAAGATTTTCTAAACAGCCTTTCAAAGACTTCCTTTTTGGCAAAGCAGCATTTGTTTTTTACCTCTTTTTATTTTCTCTGCATCTGTTAGAGAAGAGAGCTCTTAGTTACCTTTGCTTTCTGTAACATTTTCCTGTTAACTTTTTGGGCTTAAGCCTCTTCCTGTTCATCTTACAACAGGGCTGCTTGCAAGCAGGGGTTTTTTCAGCTTCCAAGTGACTGCTGGGCCTCAGCTGTCCACTACTTTTCCTTAACCTGTTGTAGCCATTTCAGGCAGCATCCTTAGCTCGGTGAAGGACACTGAAGCCATCTGTGTAGGCCAGTCATTGTAAGGTGTTAGCCTGCTAGAAATCATATAGTAAAGAATTTCCTTTTTTCTTTGAAACACCAGCATGAGGTCTCAACCCACTCCAAACACTTGCTTTTGCTTGATGTTCGATTTCTGAGCAATAAAGTTTAGAAACTTAAAATGTAATTGGGTTTTTTGCTATTGTTTTTTAATTCTCAGGAACTTGTTCGACTTCTGCAGCAAACAGTCCGATCTTCCCAATATGATAAATATTTTGCAAGTCGCCTTTGTGAGGGGGTTCCCAAAGATACCTTAGAGCTGTTGCACCAAAAAGATGACCAGATTTTGGGCCTCAACAATCAGCTTGAAAAGTTAAATCTGGAAAAAGATAGTGTCCAGCAGGAAGTCAAGAATCTGAAGTGTAAAGTTGGAGAACTCAATGAACGGCTGGGAATGTTGATGGAAACTATAAAAGCTAAAGATGAAGTCATCATGAAACTCTCCCATCAACTCAGCGAATGTGAGGACAGCACATCCTCTCAAAGTGGAGCACTAAATTCCCCCACGGCCATCTGTACTAATAAGGAACTACAGGAGCTGGACAGACTAAAAGTAAGAGCACTGTCTCTGTCTTGGTGCACAGGGGAATCTCTTCTCCCTGCTAAAGTACTTTTTAGTCTGCTGTACTGTTTGAGATCACTACTGAAGTTCTCCAGGACACTCACCAACAGGGGCTTTCTCAGCTTGGAACCTCCCCTTTGAGCTGTTATGTGACAATCTAACCAGAACTTCCTTCCTTTGGGCCATCTCTAGTGCAGGGTCCTGTACTTTCAGTAGGTTAATCATTGGTGTGGAGCAGATGGGATGTGAGAAATAATCAAAGAAGCAAGAAGGATTAAGGGTAAGAGGAAAATATAAGCATGGAGGAAAACAAACAGCTTGCTTTGTGTTTTTTTGATTTTTACATATCAAAAGTGAGACAACAAAGAGCATGTGGAAAAGCAAAGGGAAGCTCTGAGGAGAAAAAAGGAGGGAGGATTGTAAGAACCTGTTTTACTAAAGCTGCTACAACTCCTAGTTGCTTTGTTTTTATTCTTTAACATACCCCTCTGAATGTGTCACAAGTTCTTAATGGAGTTACTGAAGTTGTCCACTTTGCTCTAAACAGTCTTTCTTGCCTTTGGGTAAATGTTGCATTTCAAACTGAATAACATTCCAAAGAATTGGGAATGTAAATAAGTCATGTAAAATATGCATAAGCATACATAATTTTCTTTCTTGTATGTGAGCCTGGTAAGATTTAAAAAATAAAGTTGAGACTAGAAGTCAGTGGTCTTGGCAGAAAGCAGAGCTGTAGATGCTGAGGAGTGAGAGCACTGAAGGTCCCAGCCCCATCCCACAAGCTCAGCTGTCAGAGGCAGTGTTTGTAGCCAGGATCTGAGTGGATTAGGCAGGGAAGGGTTTATCTTTCTCTGTGGAGGCAGACATGAGACTTCTACATTTAATGGGGGCTGGTGAGGGTAGTGAAAACCCAAGGGCATTTGTCTTCCCTTTTTTGTGTTGCTGTGGCCTCTGGGATGGGCTCAGCCTGCATGTGCCTGTTCTCCCTGCCTGTCCCCTGGCAGCAGCCAACTGCCTTCTGCAGGCAGAGGAGCACTGGGAGGGATGCAGGTGAGGCACAGCACCACCCTGTGCTCAAATTTGGCCTGTGTGTTTCATTGACATGAAGTCCAAAAATAGTACATGATTTGAGCCTGATGTTTTTAATTGTAAGTCCTATTAGTAGCTGCTGTTTCTATGCTCTAAGGTGATCTTTGTCTGACAGGCATAATCCACTTTGGGGTTTTTTTTTTTTATCAACAGGACAATCTCCAGGGTTATAAGACCCAGAATAAATTTTTGAATAAGGAGATTTTGGAACTTTCTGCTCTACGAAGAAATGCAGAAGCAAGAGAGAGAGAATGGCAGGCAAAGGTCAGCATGCTCTCACTTGGCCATGTCTAAAGCAGTTTTCCATACTTTAGCTGTAAATCCACCCAGGAAATGGAACAGTTTAAATGTACTAAATATGATAGCTTAATAAAAATGCCCTCTCAGTCCTTACAGACCAGTCTTCCTGAATGAATTACTGAAAGAAGAAATTGCTTTTAAAACTGTGTGACCTGGTGGAATGTTTTGATAACTTATGAACAAAGGCATGTATATGTCTGAAAACATTGCTTCCTCAGAATTAAGGCTGTAATGATTTTTTTTTTTTGAGAGTGTCAGGGACAGGATGTGTAAGGATTTGATAGGTCACTGAGTAGAGCTTTCTCCTGGGCACAAAGGATGACTGTGGTATGGTGAATGTAATTCAGGAGTTTCTGTCTGGGTGAATTTGAGTGTGGAGGTGTTGCAGGTAAATAATGAAGATTTCCAGTGCCTGGGGCTAGGGAAAATGCACACATCTGTAACTAAGACTAGACACCTGTAGCTGTGGTTTGGGAGGCTTTGCTTTTGGTTTTTTGGAAGCCATGCACTCAGTGGCCAGGCTTAAGTACTGTAATTTTGGCACAGAGGTGTGTGTTTACAATTTCTACATGCTATTACCTAACTCATATGCCACTTAAGTTGTTCTTGTTCAAACACGTACAGACTAAAGCTGTTGCAGTGCAGCCATTTTGTTCTTTTAAGGTATTTCATACAATGTAGTGATAATTGAGGTTTGCTCAGATTTTCCATACGCAAAAACATGTGGTGGAAAACACCTGGTCTACTAGGCTGCCTTATGTTTCCCAGTGTTACAAAAATGGGAAAGTAAAGCTGACTGTTCTTGACTTAGAGGTTTCTAAGCAGCATAAACCAATAGAATAGCACTGAGCCAGGTTTTAAAAGAAGTGTAGTACAAAGTAAGTGTCTGAAGATTTATGTCATATTATTTTCTGCAGTATACCAGCTTAGAAGCCAAACTCTGCCAGATTGAAAGTAAATACTTGATCTTGCTTCAAGAAATGAAAACTCCTGTTTGTTCTGAGGATCAAAGTCCTGCTCGTGAGGTCATCACACAGCTACTGGAAGATGCCTTGAAAGCAGAACCTAGTGAACAACCAGAGCAAGCATTTTTCAAGCCCCACCTGGTCAGGTAATTTGGTCCTATTAAGTTAAATGTATGTGTGTCTTGGCTAGTGGGCTCTATTCTAACGCTGGAAAGCAGACAGTGAGAATGTATTTGCAGGTTTAAAATGCAAATGAATGCATGGTAATGAAATCCTTTTAGCTATATTAAAACATTGTGTTGGGGAATACATTTGGTGCAGGTCCAGACACAGACTGAGCTCTGGGTGGTCTGATCTGGGAGATAAGGGACCATGAGCTGCCGGTTCTTTACATAACAAAGGGCACAAGGCCTGGGGGCACCAGCCAGAGGGACACCAGCAGAGGACTCAGCAGGGGGAGCTTGGGAAGGCTTGGACTGTGAGGGGATAAAAGCAGTGACAGTCTCTGTTGGGAGTGTGGCTGCCGAGGAGTCTCGGGAATGGTCACACGGGGAAGTTTCACTGACACATTTAGTCATTAATTGAGATACAGTATCAACCTTAGACAAAGGTATTGCCCTATGGCTGCTGAAGGTGAGCTGCTGAGGACATGGGTACATTCCAACTCGACCATGTTCTTGAATAAATTGCTTACTTTGTGTAGTAATATATATAGGAACGTGGGCACCGAGTCTTTTGTATATGGAATTGTACAAGTAATTGTTAAATGAAGAATATACTTCAGAAAAATGTTTAATAATAAAAACTTGAGAGCTATGGAGAGTGGCTTTGAAGTAACTTCATGGTGGGAACTTGAGAGCTTCAGGGCTACTGAACATATTTTTAAAGCCTTTTTTCTTCCTCTCCATTTCAGTGAATATGATATATATGGTTTTCAGACCGTCCCAGAGGATGATGAGGAGGAGAAACTAGCAGCAAAATCACGAGCTTTGGACTTGAGATCCCTTTCACTCAGTGAAAATCGAGAGATCTCCACAGGAGTGAAATGGGAGAACTATCTTGCAAGCACAATGAACAGAGAGATGATGCGCTGTGTGGAGCTGAAGAACCTCATTCGGTCTGGAATTCCGCACGAGCACCGTTCCAAGATGTGGAAATGGTGTGTCAATCTGCACGTTAAAAAGTTCAAGGACAGCGCTGTTCCTGGCTACTTCCAAACCTTGCTTCAAAAAGCTCTGGAAAAACCAAATCCCGCATCTAAACAGATTGAGTTGGATCTCTTGAGGACTTTGCCAAACAACAAACATTATTCCTCCCCAACATCTGAAGGGATCCAGAAGCTGCGAAATGTGCTGCTGGCATTTTCCTGGAGAAATCCTGATATAGGATATTGCCAAGGGCTCAACAGGTAAGATTTTGCTAATCTTGGGTAATAACTATGCAGTGAAACGCTTAGTGAGCCTTTCAAATCACATGTACAGCAACATGGTTTCAAACAGCAGTTTGCCTTATGGGTTGTATGCTCATAATTTATAATAAACAAATAACAGTCGTATTTTTTAAACCAATGAAAAAAGCAGTTGACCTGGATAATAAATTTTTTAAAATCAACTTGGCATCAAAACTGGAACTGGAATTAACTCATGAGAAATGAGCTACTTAAATGTAATTTTAGATTGACTTCGTGTCAGTTGTAGGGGGATCGTGTTGCTTTTTTGTGCAAGAATTTGTTAAATTTTTTTCTTCCTTTAAGCAAGCAGAAAAAAAATGCTTGAAAGTTTTTTCTGTATTGTTAAGGCAACAAATTCCAGCATTTTCCACTGATGTCTTCAATCAGAATTGCAGAACTTAAAGGGCATTCTTGTGTTACAATGCTAAGAAAAATTCTGATCCATTGCAGTTGGCTGTTGCCAGGTTAGCCTTGCTACTTGGAGATCTGTAGTAAAAGAAGGTGCTACTTGAAGTAGGTGTGTTAGTCTAACATCCTGTCTCATCCCTGTGATGTAATACTGTAGATGTCCACTTGAGCACTATTCTGTGTACTAGGATAGACTTTTGAACTTAAATGCGATTTGTCTTTTTAAATAGCACTGGAGAAGCAGGAGAATAGAAGCAGTGAGTAATGTAGTAGAGGTGGTGAGGTGGTGGTGGTAGCAGTAGTAGTAATGTGGAAGCCTCCACCTAACACCCTTAGAATAAGCATCTCCTTCCTAAACTAGGCTCTGTGTTTAGAGAGCTCTTAAAATTGGCAACACCGACACTTCAGGAAATTCTTAGGGCAAGCTTTTGGCTTTTTCTCTTTTATTTAGCTGAATACAAATACTTGGTGTGGCTGAGAAGGCATGGCTTTGCTCCATCTTAAACTTAATGTAGTTTTGCTGTTCAGTACTCTGCTGTTAATACATTTATCTCTGCTGAACAGAAGTAAGTACTTTACTGTAATGATTCTTAATATAGTTTGTGATACTATAATAATCTTCTCCTCCAAATAAACCTTGTTTTCAGGTTGGTAGCAATTGCACTTCTGTACTTGGAACAGGAAGATGCTTTTTGGTGTCTGGTAACAATAGTGGAAGTTTTTATGCCTCGTGACTATTATACTAAGACACTGCTGGGATCCCAGGTATGTGCTCTGGATAAAGCATGGTCCTGTAAACTGAGGCCAGGCAAAAGCTTTCTTCTGCAGCTATCTGGTAGGCCTCTTTGGAAGGGAATGGGAGTGGAGTTGACAGGGGTGGGTTCCAGGCACCAGGACCCTTGTTTGGGTCTCTAATAGTGAGATTGTTGTTTGGTGTCCTGCTTGGAGCTGCAGTTCTCAGCCCCACTTCTCATTGATAACTTCACGACGTGAGCTGTGTTACCATTCCTGCCCTCACATTTGGGGCTTAGTGGTGCTGGGCTCTGGGAGGGCAGGGCTGGGAATGCACTTGCAGTGCTGTGGGCAGTAGCCACTGTAGCATTCCTGCTTCCCAGGTGATGCTGTGGTCCAGTCTGCCTCCTCCAGCTGAGTGTTTGCCCAGCATGTTCTCTGCTGCCATGCTCCTGCACCAGTGCAGCACTGGGTACCTGAACTAGAAACGCTCCACCTGTGTGGGAGGAGCCCTGTGAGACCGGGGCTGGGTTGAGAAGCAGACGAGGGCAATGTGCAGGGAGGTGGCTGTGCACGCTTTGGGTGGATCTGGCTTGGAAGTGCCAGCTGGACAGTCCTGGGTTTCCTGGTTACCTCTGGAAAAACTTGTGCTTACAGATTGGTAACAGCCCTGCTCTGAGTGATGTGCTGGAAAAGTGGAACAATAACGCCCTGTTTGTCATCTCTTTAGGTTGATCAGCGAGTGTTTAAGGATTTAATGAGCGAGAAGCTTCCACGACTACATGCTCATTTTGATCAGAATAAAGTTGATTATACTCTTATCACTTTCAACTGGTTTCTTGTGGTTTTTGTGGACAGCGTGGTTAGTGACATCCTTTTCAAAATCTGGGACTCCTTCCTCTATGAGGGACCAAAGGTGAATGGAATGGGCTGAGTTTGTTCATTTGTTACCTGATAACAAAGTACTGTGGGGTCGAGGGCAGGTTGTTTTGCAAAACTCCTGTCAGTTAAAATGACTGGTAGGAAAAAAACAAAGGTGGAACTGTGCATAAATAACCATTTAAAACATTCTCCAGCTTTTGGAAATAGGGGCTGGGGCAGAGAAGGGAGGTAGAGGGAGATGTGATAAGAGGGCTCAAGTGCAGCTTGTGCATGAGGAACTCTTGTTTGGAGTTTGTAAAGATAATAATGAGACTCAGTGTATTACAAATTACCAAATATTGTTTGTATTTTTATCAGGTAATATTCCGATTTGCCCTGGCGCTGTTTAAATACAAAGAAGAGGAAATCTTAAAGCTGCAAGATTCGATGTCCATTTTCAAGTACCTTCGCTATTTCACACGCACCATCCTTGATGCCAGGTGGGTAACTCACACTGGGGTGGGCCATGAGAGATGTCTGTCCTGTGGCTTTATATCTGAATTATATCCTAATTCAGATATAAAGCAACTAGAGATGCAGCCAACTGCTAGGATTTGTCATGAGCACTTCTATCTAGCAGAGATAAATCAGAAGGCTTAAATAGTAATTTTTGCGTGTGGAAGAGATTACCTTGTTTAGGTGTTGTATCATGGTAGCAACATGTCAGAATTTCAACCACAGGTGAAGTTTCCCTTTGCACTGCAGATGTAACATGTTAGTAAAACGTTTTGTGATAAATAAAAACACATCCTGGCTCAAGCATTAAAAATGTGAGCCCTGTCCCCCGAGGCTTAGATCTCTGATGCATGGTTAATGCACAGGCTACTGCCACATAGTTCCAGCTGGTTTTAAGATATACTTGGAAGCAGAGAATAAATACAAATTAGATACTCTTCTGGTCTTTAGTCCTTGTGTAGAACTTAAAGTTTGTAAACTAGGGTCTAATGTTTTTAGGTTACTGGTTTCAAGACTGTAGAGCAGCAAGTTAATCTTAAAAGAAAAGTCATATTAGGACTGGTTTCATGTCTGAAAATGTTTTGCACATCTTTTGAAACGCACTAATTTTCAATTTATAGCAAAATCATATATTGAAATCTGAGATGTTTCTTTTTTAACGTAATAAATTCCACATAAGTTTTGGCTTATACTTTGACTCCTGCTGCAAGAGCTTTATTATTTTTACTTCCTGTGTTTCAATTTCGACTGGAGAGAAGTTAAAACTGAATAATCTTCTGCTTGAAAGGGATTGCTTGGATTGATGCAGAGAGAAAAAATTAAATTTTTTTTGTTCTTACCTAATTTGAACAATATTTGGATATTTAATCAGAGGTGAAGATTTGGCTTTCCATTCCTTTTCCACTTACGGAAATGATGTCTTGATTCTCCTGTCTAAACTTTTTGATGCTGAAATAACCTATTTTAAAGACTTCTAAAATTGCTGAATTTGGTGTTAACAAAATGAACTAATTAGGGATCATTGGGAGATGAGGAGTTCAAGTGAGGACAGAATTCAGTACATCAAAGATATTTGCAATACAAATATGCTCTGTGCTGATCTGTAAGTCTCTGTCTTTTGGGGTTGTAAGAGTGGAAGCAGTGTAGTGCCACCCAGGGAATATGGATTTGCCTGCTCAGATTGACAGGACAGGATTCAAACTGCCTGGTTTTTTATTCTGCCATGTTTGTACAAGTTTTACAGCGTCAACATTTGAGCAGTACAAAAGCATGTAGAATGAGGTCTTTCCTGATACAGGCCAAAAATCATCCTGTAGGGGAAAAAATTAGAAATATTTACTTGTATAGAATTCATGGACATTCTGAATGGGTTAAAAATGATTCTGCACAGAGTTTCTAAGTTCAAACTCTGTAGTAAGAGAAGGGTCTCTACAGACACGTGCATAATTTTATTCTAGTTACAAAATGTCGTAGCTGGGTTTTTCTACAGAACCATGGCACGTTGTGCACAGGTAGAGAAGCTGCTGGAATATATTCTGTGTAGAAATAGCAGGAAATCATTCCTTGATCACTCAAAAATACAAATCTGCCCTTAAATAAACTGTCCAAAGAAGTTTGCTTAATACTTATTTCTGATAATTCAAGTAGAATAAATCAAATATTCCAGTTCCCCTTTTTCCTTAGTAAACAATGAGATATTTTTGGGTGTAGATCAGCAATAATGATGTAGTTGGATGTAGTCTTTTTGGACTGATTAGTTGCTGGGTTTGCTGGGACTGCAGGATAGATGGATGCAGTGTGATTCTGGAAGGGGGCTGGACTCTCTGTGGTGCTTTGCTGTGTGCCCTGATGAGTTTGACTTGACACTGGCCCAGAGATGTGTGCTCCAGCCAGCAGACCTCCAGAGCATTCTCACTGTGTTGGGAACTTTGGCTTGGCCATGTTCTGTATTATCCTGCTCTGTGTTTGTGCTGTCCCTGGCTTTATCTGGTCTCTTAATTGCCAGGTTATCTTGATTAACTGGAGAGCTGACTGGTTTGGGACTGAAGGAGCTGCAGAGGGTTCTATGGAGGAAGTTACCCAGCCTGTAAAGGGTATCTGGGTGTATCAAGTATTCAGTGTAGCCAAGGAAGCTCCCATGACCCAAGCTTATGTCTTCAGCTCAGTGTTTGAAGGCTGTGATCTGTATAGCAGAGTTTACAGGTGGCTTGGGGAACTCTTGAGTATTTGATTACACTTTATCACTTGAAATAACTTTAAGCCTGAATGCTTTATAGAAAGTTCTTGAAATATTGATAACATCTGAGAGCTATCAAGTGACCAAATATATGTGACATATAATAAAAGTTGATATGGATGAAGTTTAAAACTGATTTAAAATGCGACTGAATATGAATGATTGTCTTCTACCATTGTGTAATCTTGCAGGAAACTGACTGCAATTGCTTTTGGAGACCTGAACCCTTTTCCCTTACGGCAGATCAGGAACCGCAGGGCCTATCACCTGGAGAAGGTGCGGCTGGAGCTGACGGAGCTGGAGGCCATCCGCGAGGACTTCCTGCGCGAGCGAGAGACCTGCGCGGAGAAAAGGGACCTCATTAGTGATGATGAGGAGGATAGCTGAAACTGCTTAATGCAAACTGTTCTTTGGGATCCTGACCAAAGTGAGTTCACCACCAAAACACTTTATTGATTCTGTCAAACAGAATGTAAACTAGTTGCTTTTGGAAATATGCAGGACAGATTTCCAAATCCCAGCACTTTCAGAAATACCACTTTGTATGGAGGCCAAACACTTCTGTTTACATTTATGTTCATGGAATCATTTGTTGAGCACTTAATATCTGTCTCAGTTTAGTCTATCAGCTGAATTGACAGTTGTTTTCCACAGTGCACCATTAATGCCTGGATGTGAAACAATAAGAAAAGTCCATGCTGTTACATTCATTGTCATTCCGAGTTTAAGGGTTTTTTGATGTAATCATGTTTTTTGTAGTGTAGGCTCAATGTGAGAGGACATCATATTTGTTGGATTCAGGTTGGCTCAGTCTGGCCATTCTTGAGGTCACTAACTAGAAAAGCATGTGATGAAGATTCCTTTGTCTTTTCCTGAAGTGTCATGCAATGGATCACCAAACAGAACACTTGAATGTATGTACTCCAAAGTGAAGGTAAAAGAAGTACCTGTTTTTGTTGCTGTCTGTTGAGTGTGTACTGAAACAGTGATAGCAAACATAATTTCTGCTTTTCAGAGCAGTTGTGTTGATAAAGATGCTCATTAATGCAAAGGGATTTATAGATCAAACTCTCTTTAGTCAATTTTATTTGTATTCACTTTTTTGATTGCAATGGTTCAAAAAGGCAACAACCAAACTCCAGGTATTATGGAAGAGCAGAGCTTGTCACAGGAGTACCATGCTTTAGTAGCTAACTTTTTTTTGGCATCTGTTGAAGATTTGTTTTGTTATGTTTTTTTGTTTCTGTGAGGGTTTTTTTTTCTGTTGTTGTTGACTTTTTTTTCTTTCAGTGCTTCTTCCTCTTTAGGACCTAAGGAAGTCTTGCTCTTTAAGAAGAAACATGGCATTGTTTCTGCATGATTGTAGAACTGTTGTACAATAGTGGTAGTGACTGGGTTCATAAAACAAATACTTACCAATCAATCAAAGGAACCTAAAGATCACAACATGCACACAACTGAAGATACGTTTCCAACAGAAAAATGCAATATTCTCCTAATGTTCTCAGCTTTACTCTGAGTGTTGAATGCACATCCTGTGAGACAGCTGTGAGGAGCACCATCTGGGCTGTTGAGCTGTAGTGTTTCTTCTGTGGAAGTGTGACTGAGGGCCATTGGCTCTCATTTGGTCACCAGCAGTGCTCCTAAATGGTTCTGGGGAGAAGGAGGGTTTTCTTCCTTGCTGGCTATTCTCTGGACTTTTGTAACGTTTTTTCTTGAACTGTTGGATCTGCAGAATGTTGGATTGACTATAATGTGTCATGATGGTAAAATTAGGCAGCAAATCACTGAGCTCTGGGGAGGTGGTTAATTGGCAAAATACAAAGTTAATCATTGGGAAGAGTCACATGTATCAAGCTTGTATTTTGTGTGTTTTGTTTTGGTTTTCTTGAAGTAGTAGTACTTTATTGGGTATAATCATATAATCATTTTAGTCAACTTTAGTGTGTGCAGAGAGAAATCCTGCTTCTGTTTCTCAGCACCTTTAAAAATTTTATTTTAGATAATGTAGTTGTAGCCTTCTCCAAGTAAGCATATTATAAGTTAGTTTATATGGAAGGGAACTACTTAATCAGAGGTGAAGTTGTAACTTAGAGGTATACTTTTGATATAAAATTTATGCTTCCTGTATGACACATAATTTTTACCTTGCCAGCAAATCCTTGCCATTGAGGAACTGATGGTGTCATCATCTTGATTTATGTGTTACTAGTCTTCTAAAACATCCCCTACCTTGTCTGTGGTAGTTGGGGTTTTTTTCTAATTCCCTGGTTACTTTTGGTTGTGTACTGGAGGGGCGGGGTTTTGATATTATTGCATGTACTGTATTCTTTTTCTACTTACAATCAGTATTTGAATAAAAAAATGGGACCAGGTTTTCTAATTTTCTAGTTATGCTGTCTTGGTTTTCAAAGAGCTGGTCTCTAAATCAGTATGTAATGTAGGCTTTTTGTTTGTATGTTTGTTTTAATGTTGTTGTTGCTTTCAAGTGTTAAATGAATTTTTTTAAGGTGAAGATCTTCCTTTCAGTGACCAGAAGTGAAATAGTAAGGTGAAGAATTTAGATACTTGTACCTACCCTATTCCTACAATTTGTTTTTCTTTGGCTTTGAGTCTTCACTATGAACTAGTCCTGTGACTTCAGGAGATGTTTTCAGACTGATTCCATTGAAGTGTTTGGGTTGTGAAGATAAAACTAACTTTAGGGCAACTGTTCAGGAAGTTCTTTAGCTGACAAACCATGACCTGCAATATTCCAGGACCATTTTTGTTAGAGTTGTGCTGACGGTTCAGTTTGTGTGTGCATGTGTTGCTGTGTTTCATTCTATTAAGTTGTCTCCAGTTGTGCAGTAAAATTAAGTAGCTCTGTTTCTTCTGCCACAGTGTGATTGCCATCCATGAATGTTAGGAACCCTGTGGAAGTTGTGTTGTCTCTGGGTACTTTGTCAGCTTGCAGATATGAGTTGATGCTGTTATTCTCAAGTTCCCAGCCAGCTGTTGGCTTCATTTTGTTAAGCCTTGTTACTGGTTTAGCGATGAGCTAAAAGGTCAAAAAATTGCAGAGACTTCTCACGTCTGGCCACTAGAAGTCTCTGTGGAACAAAAGTAAGATGCACATAGCAGGAAGTAACATCAGGGGAGCTTGCCTTGCTGGCTGTAGCAAATGTCATTGTGTGACAGTTTTCTAGTGGTGCTTAATCTGGTTACCTTGGAGAGCAGTAACTCATTAGGGATATGCAGGATACACAGGTAGTATTTAAACCTGATGAAACCAGGCCAAAATAGGGTGTACCTCAGTGACCTGCCAAAGCTGGACTGCATGGAGCCCAGGAGTTTGTGTTTGTGTGAGAACTCCTGAAGTCATGCATGAGGTTTACCATTCGTGCCAGTCAGGCAGTGGGCAATTGACCTGTTCATGCACCTAACAACTGCCAAGACAATGTTTGAACTTCAAGGCCTTGCATGTAACGTGCAAAGAGTTCCTCCTGTGTGGTTCCCAGAATATGTGATGTAACCCAGACTACCAAATTGCATCATGCAGAATATTCCTCCATTCTCACACACGTGTGCATGGCTTCCTGGTGAAACTTCTCATTAGTTGTTCAACAGGATTGGTTATCTTCTGTTAAATAGGCAAAACATTGGTGCACTACACCTCTAGACATTAGAACTGCACAGTATTTCAGCCTGACCTCTACACGTGTACAGGTAGTGTTATCATCCAGTGTTATCACATTGTTTGGTGTTGTTCTTTTTACCAGCTATGTAATCAATAAAAAGGATTTTTCTGTTGCCCTTTAGGTGTCTTCTGTGAGAGATTCTCCCCTTCCCCTCAGTCTTCATAAACAGGGTAAGGAATTTCAGCAGAAAGGGAAAGAGTTTTTTTTCTTCCTTATACAACATCAGAAATGAATGAATGGTCTTAAATTTGAAAGAGTTGTATGTTCAAACACATAACTGAGAAATGGCGAATTGATTAATTTAATGAAATTGTGTAGCTGTTTAAATGACTGTTCCCTTAAGTGCCACGTTAAAAATCAGCAATATGCGGTACAAGAAATTTGAATCACAAGCGTAAGTGATGTTATCTTCATAAAGATTGATGTAAAGAAAAAATAAATTGTTTATTACTTTATAGATTGCTCTGGTTCTTTTTTTTTTTTTCCCCCATAACAGTTGGAAATATTTGCAGGTGTCATCAGTACAAGCCAGCGGTAGAGCTTGTATTTTTGTCTGATGAGGTCTGAGCGAATCTCTGTAAAGGAACATACATGTAAATTTGGTTTTGAAGACGTCTATGAAGATGTGAACCATAGACATGTTGCTTGCACATGATGCTGACTGAGTAAACTTGTCATTGGTGTGCTTAGCTTCTTGGGAGAAGTGGGGGGGAGACAAAATTTGCATGAGCATTCACTGGAATTTTCTGAGTTCACTTTCTGGGAAACATATTTGTATGGTATCTCCTGACAACCCAAAAGCTTCATCAGGCTTGGTACTGATGTTCTGCCCCAGTCTTTTGTAGTCAAATAATTTCAGCTGTTTTGCAAATTTAACCAAGTACTCAATTAATTTAGAAATCAAGTCTCAATATCTGCCTTTCAGATATGAATTTTGCATTTTGGAATTGCTTGATTCCCTTATAGAGGTTTGAATACCTCAGCTATTTCAGATATGTAACTTAGTAGCTAAATGTAAGGTAGGAGAAAATTAGAGTTAGGACATGACTATAATTGCATATCCAAGCATATCTTTCATAGCAGAGGTGAATAGTGCACAGTTCTTGTCCTCTGTCTCTGCTACAGAATGGCAAGCTGTTATAGGAGTAGATACTGGCACAGCTGGAAATCTGTTCGAAGGGGTTGCAAAACAGGATAGAAATCAGCAGTTGAAGCAGAACATGACTATGACCTAAGGACCTCTTGTCCTGTGTACTGAAAATTTTAAGTCAGAGAAATAAACAGAAAATTCTAGGAGGAGAGTGCATGGGGAGCAATGTCCTCACTTGGATACTTGGCATATTTAGCTTGAGTAGGTTGTGTTGCCCGAAGCAGCTGCTGGGGCCTGTAAAGAACAGCTGAGACTTCCATTTGCTCCTGAGGACTAAGCTTGAAGCATCTGCTCTCAGTGTGATTGCAGTAAGGATGTGAGTGTTGCTGGTGTATGTTAAAAACCTGGTTCAAGGATAAACACAGCTGGCCTGCTCTGAACGGAGACCGAATACCTACAGAGTCACACTGTGCTCTGGGTGCCTCAGAGACGCAGAGAACACACTGAATCTGCTGGTGTTACAAGGTATCAGGTGTTTCTTCTGTGGGATTTTCAGAAGTGCTAAACACAGCTTCCTTATCTGCAGCTCCTTGACCTCAACAGAGAGCAGAATCCATGTAGTGCTGAAGCTCTAAGAATTCCAACACATGAAGTATGTTCCTTCAGATAATGCAGAGGAAGGGTGTGCTCTGCCTTGGAAACTTCCCCCCTGGAAAAGAAGGTAAAAGGTTCAATTAGAAGTTAGCAGAGTGGTGTTTTCACTGTGATGATCTGCTGTAAAAGCCACATTTGCCTGCAGTTCAAGGATGCAGTGCCAGCTTTTCAGAGCATGAGACTAGAAAACAAAACTCAGGACTATATGCTGAATGTGATTTTTAAAAACCGCAGTTATTAAAAATATGTATCTCCAGTAATTAAAACATTCAATACTAGAATATGGCTGGTGAATTAAGATTAGTTTGGCCAACTAAGATTCCCCCAGTCGTGAGCAGCTGCATCGTGCCTTTGTCTCTCAAATGCAATGTACCTTTGGGAGGTACAGACTGGTGAGGTTTTGCAGTGAGTTGCCCCTAAGATGTCAGGTTTGAGCTGATGAATAAAATCAAATGATGTCTTCGGGCACTGTGATTGGTGATTAAACTGTGGAATAAGATATTTGTCTGATGCAGGTGGTGTTTTTCTGGTTTTTAATCCTGGAACTCTGCCTTTGGAACGTAAGGTATGGGTTTCTTACTTTGTCACTTCTAAAGGAGGCTGGCAAATGTGTGGCTGCAGTGTTTGCTGGTGCTGCCTGCCTGAAGCACTGCTCAGGCTTGAGTTTCCTTTTCTGTTCTTGCCCTGTATGCATGTAAAGGCTTTTACCTTCATCCAGAGGTGTTACAAAAAAGTCTTGAGTTAGTGTTTTAAGGGTGAATAACTACAGAACCATGCAAGAGCAACGTTCTACTTAGGCAGAACCTGTATTTGGGCTTACAAACCCTATGGACATGGCACCAGGGCTGGGATTGAATCTGCCTTTGCTGCTCTTGGAGACCTTTATTCAAAGTGAGGTTGTTCTGGGTCTGGGGAGGGTTTGCCTCAATTTGAAAAGCAGTTGTAGCCTCTCAGGTGTTTTGTTCCCTTCCTTGCAGCTAGGAACAAACAAAAGCAGTGGCCTTCCTCACGTGCCCTTTGCTCTGTGACTTCTACGTGATCATATCCCATTGTAGAACTAAAGGTGAGAAATTAAATATCGTTATTTCCCTTTGAGAGAGTTCCGAATGCTTCCACCGCCTTTTGAAACCTTTACTCTTGCTCCTATTTCCTGTTCTCCACCCTGTTTAGTATCAGATGCAGCCACTTTCCTTTTGGAGTTGGGAGAGCTGGGTGGAACTTGTGGGCTGTGAACACCACTCCCAGGGCAGGCGATCAGGGGCACAGTTCAGTCCTCTTGATGTGGGACAAGCCAAGTTTCTTTTTAACTGTGATAATATAAAGCACTGCCTTTAGGCACTTGCCTAGAATAAAATCACTCTTGAATTTATCTATCTTCACGCCTTACTGCAAAGGAAAACATCCCGCTTCTTTATGTATGATAATTTGCTTTTACAATTATGTTACCTTAATCACATAGAGGATTGGAAGTGAAGGCAACCTGGCACTTGTATTTTATTTTGAAGGTGTGAACAATCCCACATCATTTCTCATTAGCAAATGATGGGTATTAACTGACCCCGAAGAAATGTAAGGAGACCTAAGGGTGTTTACTGCAATTGCTGCCTGCCAAATAAAGGGGGAGAAAATTCTAGTTTTACAGGTTTTGGGGATGTCTTTAATGATAGGAGAGTGAACAGATGAAGGATGTCATTGGAAGCCAACACTTGGGCTACTGCAGCTTGGGAAGTAGGATGACAGAGGTTTGTTAAAGCAGTGCATGTTAACGCAGCTTGAGCTGCACAGAGAGGTCTGGGAATCTGTGCTGTTCTTTGTCACAGCAGTCTCTTGAAACAACAATTTCACGGGGTAACGGTGAGTTTCAGACCACGCAGTAACCAATCTAGGCTTATGTTTCAGCTTGTATAGAATACAGAACAAGGCTTATACAGCTTAAGTGCCTCTCGACTGGATTTGCCTCCTCAGCCTTATTTTCTTGGTATTGCTTTCACATATCCTGTATCTACTAAAGCAGGGAAATCGGATTCTACATCTGAGATGTTCCCCAATCAGCCTGGGTGAGCTGTGTTGGTCTTGAAGGCTTTAGACTGGCCCAACCTGAGGTATCTGCATCCCATCAGGGGCACTGCAGGGCTGGCATAGTCGGGGTGGTGCTGGGTGCCCCGGAGGCTGCGTCGGCCCCGCACTCCCATCTGGACAGCATCGCTGTCCCTGCTGCCAGCCCGGCACCGCCGCCTCTCCTCAGGGCTGCGCTGGGCGGAGCGGGGAGCGGGGCTCCTCCCTCAGCCCTCCCTCAGCCCCCGCGGCTCCTCCGCCCTCACGGCCCCGCCGCCCCCTCAGCCTGCGCCCGGCGGACCCTGCGCGCTCGGGGAGCCCGGCGGACGCGGTAAGTGGGCGCTGCCCCCTCAGCCGGCGGCGCCTCCGCAGCTTCCCCTCTCCGTGCTCCTTTGGGTCCGCCCTCAGGGCGCTCCCGCTCCGTGTCCCGCCTGTGCCGCGCTTCGGGGCTGAGGTGTCGCGGCTGTGCAGCCCCTCTGGCCGGGTCCGTCCCGCGGGGCTGGTGGGGCGCGGACCCTCGGCCGCCTCACGGTGTCTTCGCTGGCTCTGTGTGTGCCCGCAGCCTCCAGCCGGGGGAAAGGCAGCTCCCCGCGGCTCCCCCGCCGCGAGCAGCTGTCCTTTATCCCCGAGCAGGTCCCACAGGGGCCGGGGAATGCACGGTTCCACAAGTGCCGCTGCTGCTGTGAGGCGCCGCTCCTGTCCAAGGCCATCGGGGACGGTCGGTCCGGGGTTCAGGCTCAGCTTGCTAATACCATTCAGCGAATGCTGTGCAACTTCCATCGTTTATCTACAAGTTCCTTCCTGCCTTTTCCCTCAAACAGCTTCACTTGGGTTTCTTTACACCTGTTCCTCTGGCCAGTGAGCCGAGGGTCCTGGAGCTACGCAGCACGGTGGAGGGGGCTGGTTTGGCCTGGCCTGCATCCTAGTAGAGGACAGTCAAGAAGGAAGATGTAAGTTAGAGGGTGAAAACGTGTGGCAGTTGCTCCTGCTTTGGCTGATCAGTCACCAGCTGCAAGAGAACCAAAATCGCAGAGCTTACCTGCTTAACGCGTGAGGGAAAAGCTCAACTCTAGCCCTTTTCTGAAACATCAGCTGGTTTCAGACTTTCCTGTGCCTTTCAATTGCTTGTGCACGAAGCGCAGATCGCAGAGGCGAGGTCTCCCTTGGCTTTGGGGCAGTGATGTGAGTTATGTGCAGCCGCAATCCTTGCCGGCGCCTCAGGGACGGGAGCAGGGCTCTGCCCATGCCCGGCCAGCGTGCCTGGCATTGCGGGCTTCCCCTGCCCCCGAGCGCCCAGGCTGTGCTTCCACCCTGCTCAGCGCTCCGGCACGCCGGGCTTTGGGATCCCTGGCCTCGGCTGGGAGCTGGAATTAGCTGCAGAGCCAGTGGGGTTGCTACGTGTGCTTGAAGCAGAGGCTTGAAAATACAGTCTTGGGTCATCGGCCACACATGTAATTACTGCAGGGTAAATTTGGGAGGCCAGAAAGGGAGCCCTTGAGAGTTCGTGGCAGGAGCAGTGGCTCTATAATGGCGCTGGGTGTGTTTTGTGTTTTTTATAGACACACAGGTAGTGTGCCTCAATTCTGCCTCAATTTCCTGGCAGAAAAATTTTTAGGCTACTGTTGTTTTCTGACAGGAAGATGTTTAAGTGAGAAAAAGAGTTTGCTGAAATTAACAGCACTTTTAACTGTGCTACGCTTATTTGAAAGTAGAGGGTAAAACCCACTTGGGTTGTTTGGGGTTTTTTTAGCTGTTGGAATTGCTTAGTCTTTTGTGGGATAAAAGAAAAGAGAAAGAAAAAGGTGAAAAAATGAATGAAAGTGAAAGAAGAAAATACTTTAATGCTTACAAAAATCTGTCTAGTTTTAGCATAAAACACCGAAACTAGAAGACAATATAACTTTAATTTGGTTAGCGAGTTTGGGGTTTTGGGTTTCTTTTTCCAGAACATTAATTTAAAACAGTCCAGCATAGATTCTAAATTGGTTTTGATAATTTTTCAGTGTTATAGAACACTTCATACAGGAGGTTTTTACTTTGGTCTGTTCTAATGGGTTCGGGATTTTGGTTTACTGTAACTAATGTTTTGTAATGTAAAAGCATGCCACGGGGAATGCTTCTGAGTTTGGCAAAGGCTTTAGTGATTCAGCTCATGACAGGTGTACTTAAGAAAGTCAGATTATTCAGCTGTTACCTCAGTCACTTGAAACTGGTTTCCTTAGGACTGAAGATACCCTAAGGAAAAAAATACAAAGTAGTTGGCAAGGGAAGTGCTCCAACAGCTTTGTTCTCACCTGTTTTCTGCTCCCGTTCACTGGTGGGTGAACATTTATCACAGGTTTCACATGTATAAACCAGTCAATGATTGTCACATAATTTGGTAATGACAGCCTAGTAACTTACCTGTGCAGCGAAAACTTCGTTAGAGGAGAGAAGTAGAACTTAATTTCTTCTGCTTCTCTTGAGAGGGATTCTGTCACTCTCTGCAGAGGAGTGGGTTTCTGTAGGTTGATGTCCTTTACACACAGCACAAACTGCACTGAAAAGGCCCTTCTGTAGTGCAATAAGAATGTCTATATCCAGGGATTGTACTGTATGTGTGTTTAAATATATGCCCTGGATCACAATGGGAAACTGTGATTTCTTAGGATAAATATGATCCTGTTTTATGGTAGGGCAGAGTTCAGGAGGAATGTGAAGAGATGAGGCAGGATGTGTTTCTGGTGCCTGGAACTGCCATCTCAGAGCCTGTATTCTATTTCTGGGTTTGCTACAGCTTTGTTACATGTCTGTAGTAAAATCATTCTCACAGGATGAGCAATACTTTGCTGCCTTGTGGTATTTGGCCTTTGTTAAGGAGAGTTGGATACAGCAATAAAAGGTGAAGTATTATGTTCTTATACTAAACGTATACTATACTATGCAGTATCATTATGGAAACACAGAAGTATAAGTGCTTAGTAGAAGTTGGCCTTTGTATGAAAATGCTCACTGTGAGGAATCCCAGAGCAAAGAGATGAGGAGAGGGAGAGGTGGCCCAGTGTGGGATGGTTGAGGAACAGACATGGTGTGTTCTGTGAAAGAACACAGAAGCTCATCTCCTCTGCTGAGCTTGCCTTTGGTCTGATTCAAAACTCACTGAAGCAGATCCCTTCATCGTCCTGGGTTTAATGAGTTCTGGTGCAGATCCTAAGTGATGGGAATGGCCCTGACTCACTGGATTGTGGTATTGTTTGGGCACATGCCCCAGAAGTGTTAGCATAAGGTGTGTATCAGGAAAAAAGTTGGTTGTTGCTCTTTCCTCAGATCCTGAACAACTTTTTTCTCTGAGTCCAAGATGAAAGTCTGTCCATCTCTTAATTCTTCACTGGCCACCATAAGAAAGATGACTACCTGACTAGAGAAAAAAAATTAAGGCTCTCACTCGTGCTTTGATGTACTTGTGCTCTGTACTTGTAAATTATGTCCAACAAAAACCTTGTAGCATAAGAAATCTTTGAGACTGAATTCACCTGAGTTTCCTAAGGTGAGGGTATATTATCTGAGAAGGGTAACACCCATGCTTGTGTATGGCACTTGTATTTCAGATGAATTCTGAGTGTGTGGAGGTTATTATTTGTTGGCTTACCCCCCTTGTGCTGTGCTAATGACAATTGCTTTGGGTTATCAAGAGTATGATCTATTTTGGGCGTTTGCTGAGTGAGACTGTTGGGTGAAAGCCAGTGGGAGATATCTGTGGAAGGCAGGATAGGATAACATGAGGTGACAGACATGGGAAACACCAACACATCAGAGGCACGACAGGGGTTCTGAACACTGTGCAACACTTTTGTCTTCAGCCTTCAAAAGCAAGGCTCTGGGCTTGAGTGGATCCTTCATGGGAGATTTAACTTACTGCTTTGACCTTTGCAGAAATGGGTGTAAGTTAAGAGAGCAGTGGAAGGGATGAGAATTTCCTGGTTATTTTTTGCAGAATCAGCTGTATTCTTTGGAGGATGCTGGGAAATTAGTGAAGTTGTCAATCAAACATTAAGTGATTGTGTTCATAGAGGCATTTCAGGTGGGTTCCCCCACTCTCAAAGCAATCTTTTTAACTTGCTCTTCTGAATGCCAATGAACTCTTTCTTAAAACAATGACTTTTTAGGTGTGTTTGCGTTAATGTTGTTCATAACCATGTACCTTGGATTCTGATTAAGGGAGTAGTCAGCTTGAGGGTTTAGAATCTGTGGGCAAGTCTCAGCAGCATCTCTTATTACCTAGGTGTTTTCCTGTACTTGACTTTTGCATGTGGTCAGAATGCAATTTTGCAATTCGGGGTGAGCGAAAGGTTTGGGGTTTTCAGCAAGGCTTGGCTTTCTCCTTTGCTTGCTTTTTTGAAGTCTGTGAAGGCTGAACTCAACCAGCACTTCAGAAAATTGTGCTTTAAACAATAGCAAGCAATATTGTATAAACTTAGGAAGGAGCAAATAGCTCAGAGATGTCCTCATTCTTGTAAATATGGCTGAGGCATTTATTGATGGTAGTTTCAAGCTCTGAGCAATAGTGGTCAGTGATCTTTTGGTGAGATTATAAAAAGGTTACTTGAACAATATAGTACTTTGCATGCAAAGTGAAATTTGGGTTGCTTATTTTCATTGAGAAGTAAAATAGATATTTTTGTCCCAGGCATGAACATAGTTTTGGGAAGGAAATTATTGAGCAAGAGTTAAGAGAACAGTTCACCTGGCTTCACCTTGAAAAACTTTGACAAAGCCAGAAGAAAAAGTGGAAAAAAAATAACCCACATTGCAGTGTATCATGCTCACCAATCCAAGTGTTGGTTTCTACCGTGTGTTTTAATAGTGTGGTGGTTACCCTGAGCTTCAGTGTCACCACCTGTGTGGTTTCTCTCATTTGCCTTGGGTAGCTGGATGAGAGAGATGATTGCTAAAGCACTGTTACACAGCAGAGCAAGGGAGGCACGTTTGTCTCCACTGGAGAGCTTTGAAACTGCAGTTTGAGCAGGTTTGTCAATTGAGATGCAGCAGCCTCAGAGCCCTTGAGCAGATAGGCCCCTTCAGAGGGCATAGTTCTGGTGTATAACTGAAACTCTCCTCATCCTCTGACAGTTCTGAAGCTGTGCCTGTAAAGGTTGATGTAGTAGCCCTTCTGCTTGACACAAAGCAATCCAAGAATTTTTCTCCTGACTGGGTTTTGCTAACATCAACTAAAAATATCTATTTATGTAGAAGCGCTAGGAGACTTTCTGTTCCTTTGAAGTAATAGAAGGAGCATATTTGGCAAGGAATTGATACTCAGCATGCCACCCATGTGTTAGAAGCCAGTGGTTTGTAAAAAGGGCGGGGCAAACAAAGCAACCAGTCTTTTTTCTGAGGTGAGTGAATAACAGCTTGGGTGGTATTGAAGAATTGTTAGATTTTTACAATGTATTTTCTGCTTATGATACCTGCTTTTGTTGGAGAAAAATCTTCAATTTGTGTGCAGTTTAGTTTGACAGGAATACTGCAATTGTAGATTGGTATTTAGTCCTGTTTTGTAGATCTGCTGATCTATCAAAACAGCTGAATCTTCTTGCAACACTGAATTGAACTTATTTCTAAAGCATCAAAATAGAGCTTTGTTTGCTTGTGAAATATGCTTCACAATTTGCCCCAGTCAGGTGCCAATGACTGCAGTTTGAAAATATGTAGGAGCTGTATAGAGATACTGAACTTGGAAGTCCCCACTGCATCTGAAGCAAGCAGCATCTGGAATTCATGAAGCAAAGCACATTACATTGACAAGCACAGATATGCTGTTGAGTGTAGAGATTTGTGAGAATAACTATATGTCTCAATGTAGTTAGATTTTATTGTGCTGCTAGAAGCCTTACAGCTATTCTACATGTTCTGATCTAAACAGTGGGTATTTGGGCCATTGGGCATAGTGCCAGTGTACATCTCCACAGGGAACAACAAATAGCTCATGACCTGACTGGCTGATTATTCTGTTCAAATCCATTCTGTTACCATAATATGCATTGCTGTGGAGGTGTTTCCCAAGGAATAACGTGGTTTCTCATCTTCTCTGATCCAGAAGCAGCCCAGCATAATGCACAGATGCTCCAGCGCACCAGTGTGAGGCTTGTGTTTCCAGAGCATCAGCTTAGAAGATTGTGTTCAGGAAACAAACTGCACAGTTACACAGAGTAACACCTACAGCAGATGCTGCTGGTGTTCTTTTCATTTCAAACATCTACTGTGCATGATGGAAGATGTGCTGAAAGCTCTGGAGAGGGAATCACAGCTCTTTTTTCCAGCAGCAGTGTAAATGTGTGCTGTCCTGCCTGTGTGCTTCAGGGGCACTGCCTGACCTGAGAAAAAGGAAGCTCTGCCTCCTGGTCTCAGGATCTGTCTGCTGGCGCTTTATTGAGGGTGTCTGTAATGCTAATTGTCATGTTGGCTCTCTTTAGTGTAGTGTGGAGGTTTTATTGTGCAGAACTTTGTCAAATTATTAATTGTTTTTCCTTTCATCACATTTGTGTTTTATGGTGTTTTCTGTGCTTCGAGTTCGTTATGTGCTTGGGTGTCTGCTTGTCAGTGGGGGTCAAGAATCTCCTTCACTTATAGGTGCTCATCTCTTTCCAGACGTGAACCCTCACTATTTGGCTGAGACTGCTGAATTAGTTACTTTGATTGATCAGTGGTAACTTTGGCCATGAATGAGCTGCAATGGATCCAAAGTGCCTATACCACAGATGTGTGTTACTGAGACTTAGCCTCTTGCAAGATGTAATGAATGTCATTTTTCATTAATATTCTAGTTGCATCATCCTTGAACATCAATGAAAGACCAAGTATGGCTTTCTTCAAGCAACAGAAGGTGGAGGACGTTTATGAAATTGGGGAAGAGCTGGGAAGGTAAGGTCATACTGATGTCACCACATGGTTGTAAAAACTGACACATGGGGATATTTGTACTTCTCTCTGTGTGATAGCCTAGATCAGTTACAATATACAACAGCAACACACACCTTGACAAAGACTGCACTTTGGATGGGATTTTTTTGTAGTTTTTTGGGTCTTTTTCTTTAGATTAAATATAACAACTGTTTTTCCAGTTTCTTTTCTTGCAACTAGGACAGCAAAAGGTATGTTTTCATTGTCTTTCATAGATAGGTGTCACCTGTGTCCGTGCTTTAGGCTTGAGTTCAGGTGCCTGTTCTCGGAGCCAGCTGGGAAGCAGGAATCCCTGGTGCTGTCACCATAGACATGGCACTTTCACTTGTTCTGTTGTTTTGAGCAGCACTGTTGTTTTCAGCTGGCTCCAAGCACTGACATCATGTGTTCATATGTGCCTGCAAAAAAAAGGTGCATGTGTTCCTGAAAGGCTTTACCTCTCAAATCTTCTGCTGGACTGGTTAATGCTTCTGTACAGCTTTTAATGTATAAAGGCTTATCTGCAGGTATTAATTACAGGTGTAATTACCAAATGTTACCATGCTTAACCATGAGCACCTGCTTAAACACTGCTGGGTTTGTGACCTGGATACCACAGGGCTCTCCCAGTCACTGAGCAGCACACAGTGCTCTGAGTGAGGATAGCTGGTTTCCATTTAGTGTACAACCCTCTAATGTTTTTCTTTTCAATATGAAAATAGCTAAATTAGGGCTATACACAGCTTGGCTTCCTTCCCAAGGTCTGGCACTTGGTTCTGATATGTAACTGTGTATGTGCCATCGCCCGTTTTTAAGGGCCAGTAACTGAGTTCCATTAAAACTCTTCAGCTGAAGCTGTGTCCCTGCCGAATCTTATTTTTTCACTCTCAACTATTTCATCTTTAGACTTACTGAGAATACTTCTTTTTAGGGGAGAGGGGTTGAGGTTTGTTTGTTCGTTTATTTGTTTTCCATTTCCTTCCCTCTCAGGAAAGCCATAACTATGAAATTTCCTATAACTGCTTACTTTTAAGTATTGCCTAGTACTGAGAGTATCAGTCTGAAAACCTGACAACACTGAGCAGTAAAGAAATTCAGTGTGTGTATGCAGGGTGTAAAAGGTGTGGTTTTTAACCTAGGAGGCTTTGGGTTAAACAGTCAAACTACTACAATGAGAAACTGGAGACTGAGTAGTTTGTTTTTACTTTGGTTTCTGAATTGGTTTTGGGAATCTTTTGAGATGATGAACACATTCTCCAAGCTGATGGATATTGTGGATTTTGAATGGAAAAGTGTAGTTGAAACAATCTGGCAAAGGCTGGCTATTGCTGCTTGAATAAACCTGAGAGGCTGGTCAAGGTTTGTGTGGTCTAAGCAGCCCTCCTTCTCTTCTGGCTGCATGGACAGTATCACACTGTCTTTGTCAGTGTATTTTCACTTTCAGGTTTTGTCTGTTAAATGTGCAATGTCAACTGGGTCATCCTGGCTCTTCATCTCTGAGCAGTAACTACTGATAAGGGCCACTGGTGAATGGGATCTTGCTTTGGTAGAAGGAAGGTAACATGCTGGGCAGATTGCAGTGACTGATCTTTTCCAATGCTGACTGATGCCCTTAGAACCTGTAGATGCTTTTTATTAGTTCACTGTTTGCTGTAAGCTATTAGTTACTGGCGGGTCAGAGGTTGGTCAAAGGATTCATTTATTATCATTCTGGCAGCAGAAGTCACTTACAAAACAAATGTTTTCAAACAACATTTGGGAAGAGTCTATCCTGTTCTTGTCCTCCTTACTGAGTTTGTCACTTCTTGAGAACAAAACTAGTTGTTAACATAGGGCTCATGCTTGTTCTAGCTGGGATTCAGCCATGAGATAAAATAGAGGATCTCACTGGCAGAGCCGGCACCTGTTTATCTGGAAGTCTTTGCACAGCACTCAGGAGAGGATGCTCCCACTACAGACTGCAAAGGCTGAGCTCTCTGGTCTGGTGATGAAAGGAGGCACTTCCTGTCATTGTGCAGCACTGAGGGTGACCACAGCAAAGCCGCCCAGCTCCAGCCATTTAAAACCCTGCACACAGTGAGTGTGGGCACTGCCCAGCCAGATCATCCTCGGAGCTGGGGGCAGCTCGGAGGGGGCTGCCAGTGCAGCTGTCCCGTGTGCCAAGGCAGGGGTGTGAGAGAAGGTGTTTTGCAGAGAGGGGGAGCAGGTTTTCCACAGCTGCAGCTGTGTGCTCTGACCAGCTGCTCAGCTCCAGCATTCCCTCAGTCTTTCAAATACCAATCTTACACCAACCTCTGTTGCTCAACTTCTCCAAAGGATACATACAGGGAACAGTCTGTCAGGCATGTGGCACTAGAGGCAACTTGCTGATGGCCTTGTTCATTATAGCAGCTCTGTCTGGGAAGCTTAGCATGGCCTATGCTGAATGTGTGCAGTAATTCAAATATACATATATAACTGTGTTGCTTTCCTCAAGATAATATCAGTCACTTTTAAGTCTGTGTGGACTGAGGTTCTCTGGCCATGGCTGTAAGGATGCTTAAAAAGAGGACTCTCTAATGTGAATTTAGCTAATTTCACCATTATAAAGAAATAAAACAGCTTTAACAATTCAGGCTGTTTTGAGGAGGATCCTGGCCTAAGCCATTTGCAGGGATGTTAATGGAATCCCAAATCATTAGAAGTACTCCTTGAAGAATGTGAAGAAGTGAATACTCATCTTCTTGGGAATATGCAGCAGGTCAAATTACTGCTGGTTCTTGTGGCAAGGGAGGTGACAGCTGGAGACAACCAAGAGTGGTAAGTCTTAAATCAAGGGCAAAGCAGGCCCAGAGAAAGAAGAACTGTCCTGCTGAGCTAGGGATGTAGTTTCCAGGAAAGTGGCAGCAATCAAACTCACTGGAAAGCCTTTAATATAATGTTTCAGTTGTGGTTTGGATGGGTAGCTGTGGCTAACTGAACAAAAAGTGTTGTACAAACGTGCAGGAGCTGTTTCCAGCGGTGCTAGCAAGCACTGATGGTGGTGGTAGGTGCTGGAATTTGAGATTTGCAGTGTGATTTATAAAAGGATGTACCATAGAGTCATTAATCTGTTACCTAAATGTGGTGCCAGCCAGGCTGTGAGAGCTGTTGACATTTGTGCCTTCTGGGCAGTGTCACTGTTACATGTCAGGTTGGGGCTGAGGGTAGGAAGTGTCATGCAGCTTTTCCCAAAATGTTTTGTGACAGTGCCCATTGAGAAAGTGTGTTCCTGCAGGGTGGTGTGGGCCTGGTACTGCTGTCCTGGGCCAGTGTCCCGCTCCTGCAGCTCAGCTCTGCAGCGTGCAAGGACTCATACTTAACAGAGAAAACCAGATAAACCTTGAAGTGATATTTTCCCCTTTCCTTCACTGTTGTCCCTTCACTTTAGGGAAGGGGCTTGCCTTCTTCCACAGTCAACCTTACCACCTGCCACTCCAGTTTCTTGCCTGTCTCAGTTACAATATGCTCGTCTCTCATCTCCTGGGCCAGTCAATGCCTTCATGCAGAAAATAATCACTGTGATTTCTCTTGATTAGTTTGGGCACAATTGAGCCTCCAGTTTCTCAGCCCCTGCTGACCTGAGCTGTGGTTTTATGGTTAAAGCCAAACTCCATCTTTCATCAGTGGCTTGTTATCCTCCTGTAGTTCCCCATCCCCAGCTGCAAGTTCCTGCTTCCTCTGTGCTTGTGTGTGGAGGATCTACCCTGCTCTCTGAGACAGGAGAAACCTTGTTTTCTGGGTGAAGCTTTAAAGGACAGCAAATGCAGCACTTTACCAGTGGTACTGGGACCTTGGAACCTGGCACAAGTTGCTGTTCTGACAGTGTAACTATTAAATATTTATTTATGTAGTGAAAACAAAAAGCAGAGATAACCCAGGTATTTTTTGTAGGGCAGGAAGTTGGAAATCTACGATAAAAAAGTCATGGCACCCAGCTAGTTGGACTCCCCCTGCTGAGCAGAGGGGTGTGATTGCACCTGGGAAATTTACCCTTAACTCACACCATGCAGTATCTTCATACCAAGAATGGTTTTTCCTAACTGTAGAAATTGCTCAGTACTGTGCTTTCTCAGACATGGACTTTAACTCTGTTCTTAGATTAGTGTGCACTTTGAATTAGTTCTTTAAATTTTGAAGAATAGCTTTGGATTATTTTATCCTACAATATACACACAAAGCAGGTCTTTGTGTTTAATACAAAATGTAAATTCAATTACTGAGGACTACCCAGCACTTCGGTTAATGTTTCTTGTTACAGATCTTCTAAGTCATGTTTAATGTATGTGAATCTTCTGCTGAAACAGTTTTGGCATCTGGTACTTGGTCACAATCACTGTGATTGTTATCAGCTGTCTGATACAGTCACTGTTCTTGAATTTTTTCTTTTTAGTCCTTCTAGCAGGTTTCCCTGTTAGTTTTCAACGCTACATTAACTATTTCAAAAACAAAATATAAAGTGCAGAGAAAGTGGGAGGTTTTGTTGTTTGGTTTTTTTCTAATAACAAAGTTTCTCTACCTACAGTAACAGAGAAGAACTGGCCTTGGCCTTACTTTGTAACCAAGTCACACGTTCCTGATGATCAGCATCCACCTTGATGATGGAAATTATCTCAGGGTATCTCCTCACTCCATGTCTGTCTTTGAGAGTATAATTAGAGATTAATGACCTCTGTGGTAGTGCTCACAAAGCTCAAATTTTGTATTTGAGGGGTATTTGACCACTGAATATTAAGCAGAATATTAATCCCAGGAAAAAAGACATTGAATATTAATCCCTATCTTTGTTTTGCCATTTCTGTAAAAATAAAACTATTCTTTTCCATTTTGCATTGCAGTAGAAAGCAGATGGAAATTTCAACAGCTGAGAAAATATACTGTGTATAGTATTCATTCCATACTTTTAAAATGAAAAATGTTACTTATGAGTAAAAATGCACATGAAATAAACATAGTGCAGCTTGAATTCTACCAATGATAAAGCACTGGACAAATTGTTAACATCTGATGCAGAATAGAGCTCGCAGGAACTTGTGTGATGGTCAGGCTTAATTTATCTCAGGTGACATCTACTAATCCTTGTTAACACTCCCGCACCAGCAGTTTGAGCCAGAGTGAAGACCTGTTGTAAGAGCTGAGCAGTGAAATGGGAGTTTCAGCAGCCCTTTGCAGTTTTGGCCTTACAGATAATTTCCTAAAGTCTTGAATAAAATGCCAGCATAATTTCCATCTGTTTGATACATGGGAAAGGAGAAAAATCATTTAACTGTTTGACCATAGTACTACTCTCCTCTTACAATTCATGTGCTCCTAGGTCTGTTACTGTCAGTCCATATCTGGGTGGATTTGGACCTTTAAATACTCAGGTGCAGTGTATAACCCATTCCCTCTGTCCTGCTGCTGCTCCACATGGTGAGAGGAACAGCTTATCAAATCAGCTATTCCTGCTGAGCATGAGTCAGCTGTGACCTTCCCTGGCTCTCTGCACTCTACTCATTACCACTCCGAGCCCTGATACTCAATCCAAAAGCTACGTCTGATAAGCAGGGAAGATTTTTCATCGTGTGCATTTTATTCTTGAGCTTCAGATTACACAGAAAGCTTGCCAGGCTATTGGGAACTTGCCAGAGCGGCTGCTCTGTCACTGCTGACTCTGCACCTCCAGTCTCAGGAGGAGCTGATATGGGCCACGTTGATGGCCTCTGTGGGGTTGGGAAGTTTCCAAAAACATTGAACAGTTTCTGGAGATACTGGTGATGATTCAGTAGGTGGCACAATTTCTTGTGACTCATGGCTGAGGGCCCTACAAGGTGTTCAAGGTTTTAATTGCGCTACCTTACTGATAGCTTGTAGCAACTCATAGCATTTTTCAGAAACATTAGACTTATCAAACTTCCTTTGAATTTCAAATGAGCTGCTCTCTTCTTATTCCAGTAAACCAGATCCTTCTGTTAGAGTCCATATTCTTCTACTCTTCTGACTCTTTTCTGGCACTGGACACAGAGATCAGCTTTGGGTTGGGATGTGTTGGTTATCTTTGTGTGAGTTTGGAGAGATGTGGATGAAAGGTGCCAGACAGTGACTTTATCAGAGACAGGATATGTCCAAAGGTGCTCAGCGCTTCCCTTCAGGAATATTGAAACTTACCCCCAAAGTCACTGTGCTCTGGAGTACTACACAATCAACAAAACACGAGTTGTGAGTGAAAATGACAGCATGTTTAAAAGTTGCAGCCGATAGTTTTTTCTCTTTCTACTACTTTTTAGTAATCGAGCAAAATTCCTGTTAAATGCTCTATTTTAAAAAGTTTTGGATCATTCTGTTATAATCTGGCATCTGGTAGTTCAGGTTCTGTGTAGTTGCTTTAGCAGATGTTACCACTTCCTTTGCATTTTGTTTGGGGGGAAAAGAAAAACAAGTAAACCAAAACTCAATTTTATCTGAAACTTAAACAGAAATACAGTGACATTTGTGACAGTTTTATTTTTAAAACTCTTTATGAAGTTGCAAGAGGTGCCATCAGAGTGTTTAAGAAGATTTTGGGGTTTTCTTTTAGTTTTATTCCATAAACATTCCTTTCAGGAGTAGTGAGATACTTTCCCTTCAATGACCTTGCCATTGAATTGCTGGTTTGCTGTTTCAACTGTGCTACTCTAATTTCTTTATAAATGCTGTGCAATTTGCCTTCCTCATTATTTACTGCTTAGGTTAAATTTCTGCTGTACCAAAATTCTGGTTTAGTCTAAAACAAAAAGTCTATAAAAATAAAATGTACTACAAATTGTTGTCATTTACAGAAGGCTTTTATATCTTTATAGTTGTGACCGCAGACTTCCTGCAAAAACCCTCCAGCAAAGTGCTTTTCTGCATTTATTTTGTGAACCTTGCATGGCCTTTGGTTGATCTGTGTTTCATAAATGAATTGCAAGCATAAAAATGGATTCTCAGTGTTGTTCCAAGCAGACTCCTGTCCTCTCTGCTGGGAAGAGCATGCAGTGCAGTTACAAACCGCAGAAGTCATGTCTGAAGTGTAAGCAAAGAGGGAGGAGAGTATTTAGCTTAATAAAACTATGGTTGAGCAATTGGTCTAATCACTTGAAAAAAAATAAAGCTGAAAAATATGTTTTCCTCAAATTCAACAAGAATTCTCCAGGGCTTTGCTTTGAAAGTTAGCAGAAAATAAAACCATAAATGGATAAAATTAGCAGTGTATGTTTTACAAGAAAAAGAAACAGGAGTGAAAAAAATAGAAAAGTAATAAGATGCAGACTTTCTGATCTTGAGATGACCAGTTAAAATCAATCCAAATTTAATACTGGCAAAAAGGCATGATGAACAAAACTGTTGACATAATAACAAAGGATGTAACTGAGAATTAATTACCCTCTCTGCTGAACTAAACACTCTAGCCGCAAATGTAGAGAAGCCCCATGTTCAGGTTGGCTAAACACTGTTACTGTGGTTATGTTCATGTCTATTAACTCATGCATGTACACATGATGATTTCATAATATATTTTTAGTATTTTTAAACTGTCATGCATTCACAGTACTGCCTGTGGATTTATGCAGTTAAAAACTGTTTTAGGTGCTGTTTGGTTTTATTTTAGCTTCTTTTCAGGTCATGTATTCTTGTGCAGGAACACCTTGTGAATAAAATATGAATGATTATAATTGCACTTCTAGTGATATCTAGAGATATGAAATTAATTTGTATCCTTACCCTTTATAATGTTATTTCATTTTCCCATAGCATTACCTGTATTTTACAGACTTTGGGAAATTAGATACAGAAGGACCATGGTGTTATTTTTTATCAAGTGTGTGGGAACCTAATTACTATTAAAGTCAGTGGGGGGGGGGTGCCTAAAATCCCTTGCAAATCTGTTCCTGAGTAAATTGTTCTGGCTCAAATAGGGAGTTGTCACCTCTTGACTGGCAGAATGGCAGAGCACCGTCCTTTGCCAGGTTCATTTACTTTCCAAAGAACTTGTTGAAAACATATTTCAGTGTAAAGTGTATCTGTCAGTGTGTTCACATATATCATGTCTTTTATGGGAATTTCAAGTTTTAACAACTACATCATCATCATCATCAAATTTTTTAGAATTCTTTAGTGGATGAAATGAAGTTGAATATGAACAGGACATAAAGAAATAGACTGAATATGCTGAAAGGGAACATATGTTTGGTATTTGGGAAAGAAATGGTTTGCTCTTCTCAAATGACAGGCAGAATCAGCTTCCTGACTTGGCCTCACTCAGGCCTCAGTCTCAGTCTCCTCAGGCCTCCAGCCTGGCTGGAGTCAGGTAACCTGTGCTATCATCTCAGCACTTTGTTTACATATGTTCAGTGTTTTGAGAAGAGCTCCTGAGTCATGCGGGGTTTCAGGAACACTGGAGGAAGACTGGAAGAAACCTATACCTGTGCAAGCAGTTGCTTAAAGGCTCTCTTTATTCTAAAGCTGTGGAGCAGCAGCACTTCTGGGCACTGGGGCATTCCAGCCTGGCAGCTGCACTGCTCTTGCTCTCTGGTGACATTCTGCCCCAGAGCATTACTCTCCAGAACCTGTATTAAAAGGAAACTTTGACAAAGAGCAAGAAATTGTCCTGTTATTTCGGATTGTCCAGCTTCCCTCTTCCCACATCCTTTCCACATCTTCTCCTGAAGTGCACAATGATTAAATGAGCTGAACTTGTGCTCTTCTAAAGCATACTTCTGAAAACAGACTCCAAAACCACCCAGTAACATTGTCTCTGTGTTCTTCTTCAGTGACAAACCTCCTACATGATAGTAGCAATGCAAATGATAGCTTGTCTTCATTGCTGGGATAAATTCCATCATTACTGATGGACAGATTTGATATTGTACCTAATTATATTATAACTGACAGGATGCAGCTGCTGTTGTTCGTACTCGTGAGCTGTTCCCACAATTGAGGATGCTCAGTGTGTGACAAGGCTGTTGCACAGCTGTCCAACATATTTGTGGAAGGGAACAAATGTAACTTCTTGGAAAAAATCATTTTAGATATTAGGAATCATAGTATCATTAAGTTTGGAAAAGACTTCAAAGATCAATGTCAAAGCCATGCACAGCCAGTTTCTCCAGGAGAATTCTGTGGGGGACAGTGCCAAAGGCTTTACTGAGGTTCAGGTGAGCTCCATCCAGGAGTGTCAGCCTCAGAGCTTGTCTTGTGTGTGTTGGAAATACTTCTGTTCATGATCCAAGTCATCTTCATTTCAGTACTGTGCTAAAGCCCGTGAATTCTCTAAAGGTCTTTCGGCTGAAATTTGGATATCTGAGCTGTGAAATTTCATTTTAAGTCTCAGATCAGGTACATATGCCCCATGTGAAATTATCTAAATGGCTTTATTTCTCAGTGCTGACAGCTTAGGTGACAGGGAGACATAGTTTGCTTTCTTGTGCTTTTTTCCTAGCCTAGGTCAAAGGTTTTGGAAGCTGACACAGTTTGATTCTTATGGACTGAATGCAGATGCATGAGAAGGCACAAAATCACTGTTGTCTTGGTCCTGACCTTATAATCTCTGTAGCTGACAAGAAATCCAAAGTGTCTGACTGTGATGGTAAAATGCCAATGAGACATCCTCTTGTTTCACAGCTGAATGGGCCTCCACAAGCTGTTCATTGGTAATTGCATTGTAACTGTCTTAAATGCTGCAGGCTAAGAAATTGGGCATTTGTGTCCTTCCCTGTGGCTTGCAGCCTCTTTTCCTCAGTCCCAAACTGTCCAGTAAAGACTTGTCTGCAATAGCCTGCTTTTAAGAGAGATAGGAAATGGCTTGAAGGGTGCAACAGGAGCAGCAGCAGTGTGTGTTGGTGGCCCCACATGCAGGGGAGCAACAGTGGATTACAAGGGAATTGGTGCTGTAATAGTAACAGTCTGGGACAGTTGTTTATGTCAAAGAAGAAGACAGGAATTCTTATGCTGTGTCATTATTACTTCTGTAAGCTTTTGCATAAACAGAAATGTACAAAATCTACAGTATCACTGGAATTTCTACATGCAAAAGTGACTGTGTTTATCCCCATAATCAGCACTCATAAAAAATACTTTCTCTTGAACTTTGACATAATTTGTCCCTAGAGAGAATTCAAGGAAACAAGCACAAAAACATTAATGCCATGTTTCTTCAGAAAGTCTGAACCCAGCAAGATGCATGTCTTGCAAAATATGATCAAACAAACAAGAAAAACATGAAACCCATGACATTTTACACAAGCAGCTCTCAGCACTAGAAAACAAACTCTTTTTAGCAGAATGTTTAAGGCAAATTTGGGGATTGTGTAGTGGGATTTCTCTAGGGTTTGCAGGTAATGATAAAAGCAGGAGAAATAGGAATCAATTAAAGCATGTGACAAATGTCTCTATTCCATTTGTGAATGATTATTCCTAAAGGGATAAATACACTTGTCCCATCTGTTCCTGCCTCTCTCCTGAGAGGGATTTAGGATATGTATGAAAATGAAAGCCTAAAAGAAGTGTGTCAGACTGCCTGGCATTTGTTTGAACTCTGAAATGAGAGGCTGCCTCTGCCAAAGGGTGTGAGCCTCTGAGAGCAGTTAAGCACCAAGTGACAGCCTTAATTTTTAATTTCTTTGCCTTTGTGTGTTTAAGACAGACTCCAATCAGATGTCTGTGTTGGTGAAACACTAAGTACAACATCTAATGAGGTGCTGAATATAATTGCTGTGTATGCTGCATAATTTAAATACCAACTGTACTTGCATTTCTCATTTACGAGGCCAGTGAATGATATAATAACATTGAAAACAACAACAGCTCAGTGCTTATACAGTGTAGTCATAGGGGGGTGCACTTAATGAGTTCGTTTGTGATTCTTCTAAAGAGATCCTGTCTGATAAAATCACAGTAGCTGAAGGTTATGGTTACCTGTAAGAGGAGTCTTTTCCTTCCAAGTCTGGATATCATGTCCTGAATTAGGAAGTATCTGATACTAAATATGTATTCTGTGACTGGAGATCTGCCAATTCCTAGGAGATAAGGCAGGAATTTTGGAGTTGGACTGCATTAGGAGCCACAGGGAGGAAAATTTTATTAGCAAATTGCAAGTACATGTCTTTTAACCTTAATGCAGCCACTGTACTATTTTGTACAGTGGGAAATTCTTTGTCCCTGAGGTGCAGTGAGAAACCTGCACTAACTGCAGTTATATTTACAGCCAAATTATCAAGTGAATTCATAAATGTGAATTAAAAAAAAATTTTTTTTTTTGAAAACTGGTTACTGGAGGCCAGTTTTGCAATTCCAAAGAGTTATCATTCCTCTGAGTTCTTCTCTAGGGACTATTCTTAAGACAAATATTTCAGATTTTGTGTGTGTGTGTTCTTTCAGAGCACCCAGTGGTGTGTTGCAGACTTGCACGTCTTAAGCATTAGTGAATGAAGTAGTGGTAACTTGAATCTTTTGAGACAGATCTCATTCATTTAAACATGAACTGTTTTTAGAGGTTTTAACTCCTTTTGTCAGTCATTGTTTGGTTTTGCTGAATTTCGGACACAGTAGGAAGTTACTTCAACAGTAGAGCAGGTTATGCTCTAGTGCCTTTGACTGCAGAGTCCTGGCAGTCATCACTCTTGTACCAAGAACAAGCTTAGGAGTGCTCAGCAGTGCGGCTCAGGGCTTGCAGCATCGGGCTTTGTGTAGGACTGACTTATTTGGGAAGCTGTGATTATACAAAAGCCTTAAGAGCATTGTTGTTATGTCCTTGTCCTCGCAGTGGGCAGTTTGCTATAGTGAAGAAGTGTCGGGAGAGAAGCACAGGGCTGGAATATGCTGCCAAGTTCATCAAGAAGCGGCAGAGCCGGGCCAGCCGGCGTGGGGTGAGCCGCGAGGAGATCGAGCGTGAGGTCAGCATCCTGCAGCAGGTCCTGCACGCCAACATCGTCACACTGCACGACATCTACGAGAACAAGACAGACGTGGTGCTCATCCTGGAGCTGTGAGTAAGGCACTTCCCTCCAGGGATGGCTGAGCTGAACAGGAACCAAAGAGCACTGCAGAGGCTGCCAGAGCACAGGGGCGCTGAGAAATGGAGCTGTTGCATTCTCAGTCTTCACAAATCTTGGCAGTGGCATTGAGGGAGGGTGGTGGTAAATAGGACCCCCCAGTTCATCCATGTGCTCTGGGGATACAGGTGCACCTGAACATCAGCTGAAGTCATTTGATGCTGAGCCAGGGAGTCTTCTCAACTTGAAAAGAGTTTGCTAACAGAGGGATTACCTCATGTCTGCTTAGGGCTGGCCTGACATGAACCTTGGAGGAAGTATAAATGGCCCCTGAATGCTCATTTCATTTTTCTTCCTGCTTTTATCTCTTTCAATACATGGAATGCCATCAATCCTTTTCCAAAATTTGCAGCCATTCTCACTACCATATTTTCCTAATTTAGATCAGCTAGGAGAGAAATGGGGAGGAGGGCAAAGGAAGAGGGTTTTTTAATTTCTAGGCATTGACTGTTGAGGAGGAATAGCAGCAGGATGGGAATAAAGAAAAGCTGTTTACTCTTGTGCCACTGTATGAAGGGGGCAAACCGCTGCCATTTAGGTTCTGCTGGCAAGTGAACCTCCTCACCCCTACATGCAAAATGATGCAATTTTTCAGTGTGTGTGGAGCAGGAAATACAGTCACCATGGTTGAAGTTGGGTAGACCAAGTATTTCCTAGGACACCAGCCTGGACCTTGTATATGAAATCCAGGCAATGAAAAGCCTGAGGGAGCTTTCTAGGAGAGCCACCATTTAGGCCAGGGAGCATTCCTGGAGATTAGTGTGACTGCTGGAATGTGGCATATGAGTGATGATGAGCATCTGTTAACTTTGAATTATGTATCTATGGCCAAATGTTGGTCTCTGTAGTCAAGCTCTGGAAGAGAGAGAAGGAGCTTGCTCTTTCTCACTGGTGGCTACTTTGAACTAAAGCAACTTCCCATTTCGTTGCCTTCTGCTTTTTCCTGTCCTCATGTGGCCTGACACATTTTGTGTGTCATTTTGTCAGGCTGTAACATATTGCAGTTTGTAAAAGTCTGCGTGCAATAGAGTTTTGACCTGATGAAGGCCTCTGCATTCAACTACTGGATACAAATTGAGGATGATGACAATTGCTAATAAAATAATTAAATTCTGTAAATAGATAATCTCTTCCTCTCTGACACCCTGCTCTGAGAGTCTTATATTCCCTGTTGTTTATCAAAGTAAGTGTTACAGCACCTGGCCAGCCAGTCTTATGGTAATCTGCAGTGGACTTCAGCTTCAAAAGAATGGCCCTGGTATTGCTGGGTAATTGAAGAAGCTGCCCTGGTGTTTAAAAGAGGATTTGTCTGAAATGTTGACCCTCTCCCATACTCACAGTGCTGGCAAAACTATCTCCCCTTTTCAAAGGGGTCAGTTCCACAGGTGCTGGTTCTGCTGTTGGAGAGCAGTGCCAGGTGCACTGCTGTGAAGTGCAGCTTGGCAGGTTCACGGTGTCTCCTTCCTTCTGCACATTGTCCAGGGACTTGCTCCCCACAGCTTTCTCTGCTGTTGTTCCTGTGTCCGGGGCCCTGCCTGGAGCCTGCTCTGCCCAGGCAGGAGCAGCCTTGGAGGCAAGGTTGGATTGATACACCAGTGTCTCCTGTACAGGTAAGTGATAGGGTCGTGTGCAAAAAACAGCTCTGTCTTTTATTGCACTTCAAAGGAAAAGTAAAGTTATCATTTGCTTGCTTCCTTGCCATGGTATTAGGTGACATGGTAAAAGAGAAAGAGATGGAACCAGAGGAAGGAATTCAGTAACAATTGAGAAACGAGCATTTGCAGGTGATGATTTAGAAAACAAACCTCCCTGGATATTCAAATGTAACTTGATGCAGTTATGGGTGTTTTACTGCAAAGGAATTAGTGCTGAAGTGTTGTTTTTTTCTGGGATTCCATAATGGCTGGCTTTTGGGATTGCTAAATCTCTTCTGCTTGGGATTTCTCTGGATTCAGGTGTGTAACTTGGATAAGAATGATCTTGCTATAAACTGCTTACCACTCTCTAGGGACAGTTTACTGAAGCCTGGTTTTAAAGCCTGAGTCTTTGTTAATGAGAAATCATCACATCTCTTCCACTGAATTTTGCTTTAGATTACTCTTTTAAGATCTCTACAGCTTAGGTTAATGTGTTAGGCTATACCTCAGGAGACTGGAGATTAATATACTGTTTTTATGTATGCTCATCTCTGATCTTCAGAAAATGAAATGCTCATGTGGTTATTGTAGAAGGGAGTCTTTTGTTGATAAAGTAACAAAGAGACTTCAAGCTCTCTGAATATTTTTTTGGTTTCCTGTATTTTTATGTTGGATTTCATGTTGTATTTTGTAGCTTGGAAAGCCCCCTCCCTAGCCTCATTCAAGGTTAGTGTGAACAAGAGAGAAGTGGGAAAATACCTCAAGGAGCTCTCAAGTAAATGTCCTGTGATCCTCTTTCTTGCAGGCTGCAGTTTCTTAACTCATCCCTTGGACATAGCTGGTTGCCCAGGATGTTGGTGAGGTTGCCATTGGGGCAAAGGCCCTGGCGTGCCCTGAGCAGCTGACCCAGCTGGGTTAAGTGGCCACTCTCAGAGGCAACAAGAGAGAATGAGAATTAAGTAGCTCCAATCTGGCCAACTGAACTATTTTCTGACATTGCTTTGTGGAGCAAAGGAGGTTTCTCTGAAGGGAGTTCCAGTCTCCTCCAGGCAGGAAGGTATCCTGGAGCACCCTGGGCAGAGCAGAACAGCTCTCCTGAAGTGGAGCTTGCTTCTGCAGGACCAGGGCTGGGCTGCCTGGGCTGTCATCGGGCCCCAGAGAGATTAAAGAGTCCAGCTTAAGAAACAGTCACCAAGGAGATTTTACAGGGTGAAAGAGGAAGAGAGAGCAGTGTGCCTACATGGTTACATTCCAGAAAAGTACAAGAACATACCCCAGTCCAGCTGGCTTCCTAATGGGCGGATGGAGTGTCTGCCAGAGGTGATTGCTTAAGTGCACTCTGAATAGAAATCATTAAATAGATGGGACTCGCCTGCTCACTATACACACGCAGATTTCACCAAGAGACTACCAGGCTTTTACAGATTTCTGTGCTGGTTTGTCACAGTAGGCTGTAGAATTGCTGCACTACTGAACCAAGATCTCTAAACCTTCTACGATACAGGAAGGAGACAGTGTTGTACAGGGTACAACAAAACCTGTCCAGAAAGGCTGATAGTAGTGCTGAGACCCTTGCTAGGTCTCACCTGGGAAAGAAAATCAAGAGATCAAGTAGTAGTCTCTCAGGTTGAATAACTGAGATTAATAGGAAGGAGGAGCTGGCAGCCAAAGACAGCAGTTGCAACGTATTTCCAGGTCACGTAAGTTTATTTTTGTTTGCCAGCCATTTAGTTGTTACAATTAAAGCATCAAATGACTTCTGCCCGGGTGAAGAGTCCTGCCTCACATTGCTTAGAAAAGTTTCCAGCTATGTGAGAAGTTTGAAAAAAATATTTGGTAATCAATGGGCAAGTCACTATGCCCAGTGTAAGTCTCTGGAACAACAAGGCACTTTGTCACCCACAGGAGCAGCAGGGAAACTAAGACACAAACCCAATGTCTTTGTGGCTTTTGGGATGCTGTTCTTGCTTGCAGCAGGCTTGTCCTTGCAGGTTTTGTAGCTGTTGACAGCAGCTTCCTCTGAAAGGGGCAGAGCAGGGAATCACTGTGTTGTCATCACCAGTGTTGTGTAGGAGCCTGGGGTCACAGGAGTGATTCCCTCAAGAGCTCTGAAGCACCCAGTGTGATCTGACTTGTCTGTGACTCACAGCACCTGGGAAGCTCAAAGCATTTGGAGCTGCCAGTGTTTTGCCAGGCAGTTCATTGAGCAGCAGGGCCAAGAGCTTGTTTTCCAAAATGACTGTAGGGTCTCTCAGGTCCTTTGCTTGCACTCTGAGTGCAGGTGGTGGTGCACCCAAGGGTAACAACTGTTTTGTGGGTATCCCCAACAGTGAATCTGAATGAGAATAAAACAATAATATTAATGACAGTGTGAACTGGCAACAATAAATGTAAACGTAATTATGAATAACAGCTGCAAACAATGCCTAATTCAATATTTAGGTCATCTTGTTTCAGATAAACAGAAAAATAGCACTGGAACTCTTAGTAGAAGGCACAGAAATGAAAATAAGCCTTATATACTAATAAGGGTGGAATGGATTTCAATTTTGATGTGAAAACTCATAGTAACTAAGAACACTTCCTTGATTTGGGAAAACTGGTTTTGGTGCCTTCAAGCCTGGTGCAATCTGCTTTCTTCTTAAAAAATTCAGCATCAAAGAAATCCTTTCCTGTTAGTTATGTCAGGCAAGAATCTGTAGTAGAACAGGGTAATGGCTGTTCTGGAAAGAAAAGAGATTCTGTTGGCACATTTTGCTACCTCAGGTTCTGATGGCAGCCACTAAGAAAAGTAATTCTTCAGCCGTTGTTGACTTCTACAACTTGTTCATAGAAAATGAAAATGTTGCAAAATAGCAGTTGAAGTGGTTAAATTGACCTCTTGGAATAGGTGCATGTCTGGGGATTCAGCAAACAATGTAACTGGTTCTGGTCCTTTCTAGTCCTTGCCTGTCAATGGAAAAAACAGTTCTTAATTTACAGGGAAGAGAGCTGAAGCCAAAAGGAAGCTTGGGCACACTTGGGACCAGAACACAAAACTCGTGATTATCTGCAGGAGTAGCCTTTTTCTAACTGTATTGAAGTTCTTTGCTGCTTTAATTTTCTGTGCTTGCACTTACTTTATGGATTACAGTGCAGGAGATAATGGGATATTTTTTGGTGTGTTCTGCAGGGTTTCTGGAGGAGAACTTTTTGACTTTCTGGCACAGAAGGAGACTTTGAGTGAAGAGGAAGCAACCAGGTTCATCAAGCAGATTTTGGATGGTGTGAATTACCTTCACTCTAAGAAAATTGCTCACTTTGATCTAAAGGTAAAGATGCTGATTTAGGCTTTGGCTGATCTCTAGCTGCTAATTTTGATATTTAATACCAGTAATGTCAGGTGGTCGATGAAGATGTTCCAAGAATTGCAAGATAGAAGTCAGAAAGCGTAAGTAAAGAATAATTTATCTGACAATGACTATCAAATGACCTAATATACATTCCCTTAATAACTCTCCTGGGTTTTAAAGGACTGGATGTGGAGTTCAGCAAGTGTTAAATTAGATGTATTTTTAAGCAGTGGTCTGATTAGATAGAGGATGGTTCATCATTATCTCATCACTGTACAGGGCTGCATTGGCTGCAGTGCAGCCACAATGGTTTATACCTGTTAAGGAATAAAACAGTCCTCCAAGAGGTGATGACAATGACCTTTTGCCATTTCAACCTGTTTTGGCTGCTCTAAAGAAGTGTACATTATGTGTCTGTGCTGAACATATATGCCCTAGATCCATGGAATAAAACCAGACTTGTCACCCTGAGGCTAAAACATGCTTGGTCCAATGACTGTGAGAATAAATTATTCATATGTTCTGTTTCCTAGTGCAGCTCTGACTGAGAGTGCTAGCAGGAGCAACTTCCACATTACGATCTGCTGCGGAAAGGCCTGGCAGATGCCAGCAGGGAGTCAGACTCTCTCACTGCTGCCCTTGAACTTATGATTAAGTTATGACAGATTCATGCATTGAAACTCACCATGGGAGATAAATTGAACCCATAGTTTACTCTGAAACCTATGAATTTGGGCCATGGTAGGGAGTAGCTAAGGCTGAGAAATTTAGTTGAAAGAATTTTATGAAATATGTTACATCTGGTAAAAAAGTAAAGTCTGTGGTTAAACATGTTAGTTTTGATTTCACAGTTCAAGCTTCAGCTTTTTCTTACAATTCTGTGAGGAATGCCACATGTTCTTTTAATAGCTTGCTATCACATATGATCTAGGACCTCTGATCCCAGCTCTTTGCATTCTCTGGACTGTTCAGCTGGTAAATCCTGGATCTTTCCTGGCCTTGTTGCAGCTATGAATTTAGTCTCACAGAGAAGATAGTTTTTCCTTCCCTGAACAGGTCCAGCATTTAACAAAACATCTTCCAGTGGCTTACAATACAGTATAGAGTCAGCTGGGCAGATACTGTGAAGTGTAAATTCCAACAGATTGGTAAAATTGCTGTCAGTGAAAATACTGAGCTGTGCAGCTGTCACTCAGGGTCAGGCAGTGGCATTTTGTCTGCATTAAACACCTGAACTGCTTCAGCTGCCTGCTACCTCTATCAAATAAAGAACTGTAAATGGCTAAGCACAGGTATGTGCTTCTTGTTCTATGGTGGTGTGTATGCAAAGAAAAAAAAAGCACTTTAAAACTCTGCTACTTTCCCAGATATGAATATTTTAATAACATAGATCTATCTTTTGTTGTTTTTAGCCTGAAAACATTATGCTTCTAGACAAGAATATCCCTATTCCACGCATCAAACTCATTGATTTTGGCCTGGCTCACAAAATAGAAGATGGAGTTGAATTTAAAAACATATTTGGAACTCCGGAATTTGTAGGTGAGTGACGTTCCTTTGTCTTCCTCCTTCCAGAGGAAGCTGAGACATCTTGTCAAAGTTAAAAATCAAGGGATAGAAGCAGTTTGAATCTTATTTCTATCAAGGTCACTTAAATCTAGAGGTTTACATTGTTTTTCTGGAATAGGTAAAGGTGCTTTCTGTAAACCACATGTGCTACTCCTGTAAGAGTAGGCTGCTGCCAAATAAATGTTTAGAGATGTAAATTCAGGATTGAGATTGTGAAACTAAGCAAATACAATTTATAATCTTTTTACTTGTTGCCTGGGATCTTGTTGCCACAGATCTCTGCACTGTGGTACATGAGTACACGATTACATGGGTATCTCTGTCATTGCTTTCTAAATAAAACTACCTCACACTGTACATCTGCTGAGTACCCTCATCTCCCCTTACATTTTTCCTTGTGGTTCTCTTTTTGTTCCTCACTGGTTATAATTCTGATCTGTCTCACTTGGGTTTTAGGTTAATCCTACTCCTTTCTACTAGTTTATATTTTAGGATTTGTTTAGGGGGTGAGTAGAGAATTGTAATTAATATTCCAGTTAAACAGCTGTCACAGATCATTTTTTTCAACTTCTTTCACCCTTACTCTTTTCTCTTGCATGCAGTCTTATGTGGGGATGTTTTCCAATGAGGAAATGTTTCTTATAAAGATAATAGAGTTTGACATGGATAGCAATGTAGTCTGGCAAGTAATTTCATTCTCTTGCTCAAGGGCTCTTTCTGACTGGCCTTTACAAACTTGCTATAATGGCACAAGTTAAAAAACAAAACAAAAGCTTATGCTTAGGGGCAACAGCATTCTTGGGAGGTGAAATAATTTGTTACTTGTAATTTGCAGTATAATTACTGTGTAATGTCTGCTTTACCCTTATTCTTGAGTTGCATTATGCTCCAAGTTACTCTCCATAGTCTCTTCTGAACAGCTGTGAACTTGAACTCCTGTTTGGGCTGTAAAGTTATAAACAATGTATTCTGTAACTAACTTCTTCCTCTCCCCCTTTCTCCCTCTTGGTAATTCTTGGCCTGCTACTCCAGCCTGGTAAAAATCTGTTACCTCAGTTGCTGCTGTTTGATTAAATGTTTCTTACAGCTCCAGAAATCGTAAACTATGAACCACTTGGACTAGCTGCAGACATGTGGTAAGTTCCATAATGTGTTTGTACTTTTTTTTTCCAGGTTACTCTACAATTACTTTTTCCTGTTTTGCTCTTAATAGAATCCATTGCCCTGCAACAAATTAAAAAAAAACAAAACAAAACAAAAAACTTAAATACAGTTAATGAGTCTTTGTTCCGTCATTCCGTTTTTATACATTTGTTTTAATTAAAAGATAAGCATTTAATTTCTGAAAAATTACATTGAAAAGCTGGAGTGATGGCAGTTACAGAGTTAAGTGTTTGCCCCTGTCCATGCAGAGGAGCACTCTGAGAAGGAGACATATTCCTGCAGAACTTGTGACAGCTTTATTTAGAAGAGCACTTGATACAGAGGAGACCTGTGTACTAATGTGGTCTGCTGGGAAGGCAGGCAAAAGAGGTCACCCCAAATCAAACATCCTGCTTCTGCTCCTTTGTGTTTCAGATGTGTACTGGAGTAAGTACCCACTGAGCAGAAATACACAGAGATTTCAAATATCCACATTACTTGATGTTACATGTAAATTTATTTTCTTCCCTGAAACCCCATTCTGTAAGAGATGTTAGCAATTATCTAAAGCCACAATGGCTCTCCTGCCTCTATTGCAGCTACTATTGACTTTTGTGTATTCTGCACATTGAGAAGAACATTGATCTTTTGTTTTTTAGGAGCATAGGAGTCATCACCTACATCCTGTGAGTACAACAGATTCAGTCCTGTAGAAATGCTGCTAAAGCTCTGTTGCACTAATACAGAGCAGTTCTTCCTTCAGTCATTGAGGGACTTGCACACAGGGAGGGGGGGGTGGGCAGGGGTTTGTCTGAAGGACAGGGGTTATCCTGCAGCCTTTGCAATTTAAAATAAGGAGTAAAAGATGAGGGACATTCTGAGCAGCAGAAAAACAAATGTCCCTGGCATCACTGGGCATTTCTGCTTCTTCTGGGATCTCATCAGTTCCAAGTCGTAGAGGATGGAAAAGCCAAGAGGATTAATTGCTCCTGGAATGACTGTGAGCTACCAGTGTGAGAGCATAGAAACAGGAAGTGTAAGTCCCATTTACAAGTTAGGTTATTTCAGGTGGACACAGGGAAGTTTTTATTTGCTTGTAAAGGCAGCAGTCTAGATTATTATGCATAAATAAGGTCACCCATTTCAAAAAGGTGAATTTAAGCTGAAAGAGGAGCAGAGAACTTGACCCTGGGAACTGAGAATTCAACTTAGAGGAGAAAAAAAAAGGGTTTGTTAAAGCTAGTAAAGCAAAGCTTGGTTGGGGACATCATTATAGTCAGGAAGCATAAAGGGAAAATAGATCACAGAATACTTTTTAGATAGAGATTCTCTGTAGAAGAAAAGTGTGTCAACTGGTGATGAATAAATAAAAGGAGGGAATTATGACATACTCAGGCTCGAAAAGAAATGAGTTTCTGTGGGCATCTGGGGACAAGCAGTTGAGAGTTTTAAGATGGAGGTTATCAATTTGGGAAACTGCTGGTGTGACAATGGATGCATGCAACAGAGGAACAGCACTCCTTGCTTTTCCTCTCACTTGACATGACAACTGCAGGAGTGGTCAGTGATCCTGGATCCTAACTGCTTCCATTGAAATCAGGCTGATGTGACTCCTGGGAGAAGGGAGTGGATACTGCCTGCTGGGAATGTCTCACCCTCAGCTGTTCCATGTGATACTTAGAGAAGAAAGTGAACTCTTGTATTAGATGGATTTGCACTACACAGCTCAGGGGTCAGGACAGGTACAGAGGCTTGAAGGGGAAGGGTTGTCTTTTCAGTGTGGAAAATTAATCTTGGCCTATGCACAAGGGTTGGACCCCAAAAGCTGTAAAAGAGAGGTAGGGTCTGAGGAATCAGATTCATGCAACAAATTCCCTTCTTTTCTGCAGTGCAAAGAAGCGTTTGGGATATTGGTTGGGCCCAAGCTCAGGTAAAGGGATTTAAAATGCTGTACAGACCCTTGTCTTTTATCAGCACTCTGGTCTTCACTGACACACCTGTACTTTCCAAGACATTAAACTTTGTAAATTTGTAAAATGGGTGTTCCTGTTTGAGGAGAGGAAAACTTAGGAGTTGAGGTTAAGCAGGTGGGAATACTTAGCACGTGATTAGTGATGCACAGAGCCTGCGCCTCTTCAGGTCTGCCTGTTGCACTGAGGGATCTGTGCTGGGGCAGAGTAAGGGAGCAGTTCCTGTACTGCATCCAGCACAGGAGATCTGTTGTACCTGCTTGGCTACTAATGATTGCCGTGGTCATGAAGGTACAAAAATGTTTCCCTACAAATGATCAGAAAAAAAGAATATGCTTTTTATGGTGGGAGGGATCAGCTTGCATGATAGGCTGTGGACTAGAAATTTGCATGCCTTCAACTTGTATTGCCTCTTAATTTTAAAACCTTTTGCTCAGAAGTGTTCTGAATAAGTGGGGTGTATCTATGATACCACCTATTTTAGCAAACGTTGCAGCAATCAAATGGATGCCATCATCGGTGTACAGATCAAAATGCATCCAAGTCCTCAATTCAGTAACTCTGGAGTGATTCAGTGGGTTGTAAGGGCAAAGCCTTTATTGCTGAGATCTGCTGGTACATGTTTACAGGCACTGAGTCAGGATATGACAAAAGCCATTTGCATTGGATATTAGGATTTGAGAATCCTCCCATTTCATGGACTTCAAAACTGAGTCTCAAAGAGAAAAAAAAAAGAAAAAAAATCAGAGAATAGAGCACTGTTGATTTTGGCTTCCAACAAAGGGCCAGAAGGTGGAATTACAGCTGCTTCATGGCATAATTTGGGGAAAGGGAAAAGAAACCAAGGCCCTAGGGCGGGTTTCCAAGCTTCAGTTTTGGAGCCAAGCTCATGGTCAGTAGAGAGGTGCCTGCTTGTGGCCAGTAGCAATGGAACCAAGGCTTAAGAGGAAGTAACTGTGGTTTATGTGATGATATTTACTGCATCAAAGACAACTGGAGGACCTCACTCATGCTGTCTTGCTGTGTCAAATGCTTTGGTGGTGTTGTATGATTGTAGAGGGGGTAGGAAGCAGTTTATGCACTCAAGTGTTTATTCTGTGGATAAAACCACCACACGTGGTAGCTGGGGATTGGGCTGAAAGGCTTGGGTGGTCCCATCTAACTTCCAGTTTACCCCCCCCCCCACTATTCCCAGTCAACCTGGTGGTGGCAATACAGACAAGGTAAAAAATCTGTTGAGAGTGGGATCATGTAAGCAAAGGGTTTAGTATTCAAAACCTCAGTTTAGATCCCTGGAGTTTGCTGCAGTCGTTTTGAGCCTGCTGCATCCTGAAACTGTGTTATCAAAGCTGGACATAATAGGTAAGCACAATAATAGCCCAGAAGATTATAAAAAAGGGGTGAGATCAATTTCCTTGGTCTAAATAACATTTCCTGTAAACTAGAGATTTGCAAGTCAGCATCCCTTTGTGTTGGGGGAGGAGGAGCCTGGAGGAAAGGCAGGGCAGGAGGGGTCTGGGATGACTCTGTTCTGACACGAGTTTTATGGAGCAGAGGTGCAGAGTCATCAAAGATGAAAGTTGGCAGTCACAGCTGAGAGATAGGCAAAGCAGGAGGAAGGCTTTTTCTTAAGTCAAGATTGCTAAATGGCATTTTATTATGATGCTGTCTCCATTAGATCCTTGCAATTGGAGCAGGGTGCCAACAGAATGAAATTTTGAGTTCTTCAGAAACAGCTGGATTTTATTGCAGCCAAAGCCCTTTTGCTCATGGATTCCTTTCACTGAGCAACGTGGCTCTGCCTCTTCAGTGGAGTTGGCTCCTGGGCAAGGCCATGTGCCTGGCTTCTGATCATAGATTGTATTTTGCTTCCAGCTGAGAAAGGTCTCTTGGTTGAACCCACTGTGCAGAGAAAAGAAGTAGGGGCAGAGCTTTTCCTTCCTGAAGAAAATCTGTAGAAACACTACGTTATCTGCTTGAAAGGTTATAGAAGCTTCAGCCTGGTAGTCTTAGTGGGTTCACAGGGATAGAGACTCTCCTCAGCTGAAACTTCTCCTAGTTTGATTAGCAATTACTTAAATGAGACGCTCAGGAGAGGAGAATCTCTGCATTTCTCTCTGTGTGCATGCACTCGTGCTGCACTGGAGACTTTCAGTGCAAGCCTGGCTCAGAACCACAGCTGTAGTGAGCCAGAGCTGGCCCTGTCTTTCCCTACATGGCACAGCTGCTTCAACACAAGAGCCACAAATGTCCTAAGAATATATTCCATGGTCACTGGAATTTCATTAGGGGACTTCTGCTGTTTATTTTCCAACTGATTCTTCTTTCTGGCTTATCTAGGCTTAGTGGTGCATCACCTTTCCTTGGAGAAAGTAAACAAGAAACACTTGCCAACATCACAGCTGTGAATTATGATTTTGATGAAGAATTTTTCAGCAATACTAGTGACCTGGCAAAAGACTTCATTCAGAAACTTCTGGTGAAAGATACACGGTAAGCAAATATTCAGAAGGACCCATTTATTTCTAAAATAAACCTGCTGAAATGTGATTTGACAAGTGAAAGAGCTTTTCTTGCAGTGTGTATTGCCAGTCAAGAGCAAGACAGGAGGATGCTGCTGTGCCCCTCATTAATCACTGCACCCAGAAACCCTGGGGAGAGGAAACAAATGTCCTCAGCTAAAAGCCACATTCGGGGCTGAATTCTCACCTGAGCCAAGCTGGTACAATAGGGTGTAGCTGAAGGGCTGAAAATGGTGTGCACTATCTTGAGTTCAGGGTAACAACCACTCCACTATTTCAGTCTCTTATGAACTACTTCCAAGGAGGTGATACCATCCCAGAATACGCCCCCAGTGGTGCCGTGCCAGAAAAATCACTCCATGTGCTGATACAGAGTTGTTCTAAGTCTCTGTGTCTGGCAGTCACCTAGGGTTTGTGTGACAGCTATGCAGATCTTTGTTCCCAGGTTACAGGAACCACAGCCTTTTTAAAAAAATGTTCTTGCGTTTAATAAAGTGCACACCGAAGTAGCATCTTCTTCCCTGTAACTTTCTTTGTCCTGGAAGAAAGTCAGACCATTCTAGTGGCTTCATTAGGGAAGAAAATAGCCATGGGAGAGAAAGAGCTGTTCAGTCACGACTTCTGCAAATCATCAGGCCTCAGTGTGGGGTAGAGTAGGAGTCTGATGAGAGTTTTGCACAGGTCTAGCAGCTCCAAGGAGAAGTCAGTGATGTTGATATTTGTCCCATGTACAGACAAGGTGCCTGTGCAACGCTGTGTTTCCGTCTTTGATTCGCAGTGCTCTTAACCTCAGGGTTGTTCACCAAACTGCTACATTGCAGAAGAAAGCTTGATCCACTTTGATCAGGTTTCGGTATTCCTCTCAGAAACGCTGCTTTCAGGAAACAACAGCTCCTGCAGTGCTGTAATACCATGTTCCAAAGGACAACTTTGGTATAATTGCTATTGATTATCTCTGGTATAATTACTGTTGATTCAGACACAGTCATATCAAAGGTGTATAGCAAGAATGTATTTTCTAAGCACGTCGGATGAACAAAACAAAGGAATGTTGTATTGCTTATTACAGAGGAGTGCACAAAAGTACAGGTAGATTTTGATGAAATAAGAATTAAAGTTATGTGGAGTAAGGACAGTTACCTACTGAAGGTTAGAACAGTAACTAAACTATACACAAGTGGTGTGCCTCAGGGAGACACATAACCCTGAAATTTGAGGGTTTGTCCTGGAATTATCCTGATAAATGCTTCATAGGAAGCCCGGGAGAAGTGTGGGTCAATGGACTTGTGTACCAAGTATTTCTCATTCAAGTCTTTGGGGTTTTTTGTGTTGTTGTTTTTTAGGAAGCGGCTTACGATTCAGGAAGCTCTGTCTCATCCATGGATAATGGTAAGACTGAATAAAGAAACAGATCTTTGTTTTTTCCATGAACAAAGCAGAGATCATATATTCTCACTCTTACTGGTGTGGTGAATGGAAAACTGCCCCCAAGTACTTTGTGATGCTGGGTGACTCAAAGAGATGTACTGGGAGGAAATCGGTTGGGTCTGACCAAATCTTTGGATTTCTGTAAATGACTTGTTTTATTATCATAACTTTCAAAAAGAGAGTAGCAAAGCTCTGGTGTTTATTGCACATTAAAGTATCCCTTATTGGACTGGGCTTTGCATTTTTCCATTCTTCTCTGTTTGCACGGGCATATACTGTGTGTTGGCTTTAGTGCTTTCTTGAATTGAGAGTTGACTGCAATCAATATGGAAAATATTATTTCTCTGAAGAGAGAACTGCTGCACCCTGTGTTCCGGTTTGCTTACATTTGTGTCTGTCTGTATTTTTCATCATAAAAATTGCTTGCTTATGTGGATAAGTCTCTTATTGAAAATACATTTAGCTAGTCTCAGCATGACTAATGAGGATTTCTGAAATTCAGTTTTTGCTTTGCATTGCACAAAACATTAATTGGAGCGATTTAGGGTTGTTGGTTTTCCTTGTACAAATATTGATAGCTTTGACACTGTTAATTGCTAAAAATTAGCATGAGAGTAAGTTGCAGCTATGTTGTTTGCACTTATCACATGGGAATGAATGCATATCACTTGTCACATTCAGTTCTGGGCTTGTGTGTTTGGTGTTTGTTTCTTTTAATTAAATGCATGAAGGAAAATCTTTGTGAGCAAAGAATCTCCCGGCGTTGTGGAAGCCCTGGCTGTGTCCTTTTTGTAGAACTTTTGAATTGCTGCAGTTTTGTAAACGTTCAGTAATATTGGTTCCTCTGTCTGACGACTCACCAGCTGACAGATGAAACCAAAGTCCAGGAAAACAAGAACGCTGAGAATGCGCAGCTGAAGACAAAACACCTGAGGGAGTACACCATAAAGTGCCACTTGAGCATGCCCCCCAACAACACCTACATCAACTTTGAGCGCTTTGCCCGCGTCGTGGAGGACATTTCCCGCATGGAGTGGGGCTTCAGCGCCTTGACTGTGTCCCACGATTCCTTGCAGGAGGACATGGATGCTCTGCTCTCCATTTACAATGAGAAAGAAGCTTGGTATAAAGAAGAGAGTGAGAGTGTGAGGCACAAACTGTCCCAGCTGAAGTACGAGTACCGTAAAATGGAGTCCCTGAAAAGGCATTTGCACGATGAAATCAGGGCTGTCGGTGCCAGCCTCGCAGGCGTGTCTGGGAAGTACGTGGAGCTGCAGAGCCACTATGAATCCCTCAGACAGGAACTTTCTGGGGAACTCAAGTGGATACAGGATTTAATGAGCAGTTTTCAACTGGAAAATGAAGCCTGTGTGAACGGAAACTTTGACTCTGTTTTCAACAAAGATATTAGTGAATCACTAATGGAGCTGTTAAATAGATCTTGCTGTGAAGAATTCCTTGCAGGGTTGAATCTTGGTGTGACAGAATCCCATCAGTAACCGAGATCAGGCTAAGTGCAGGGCTTGTTGCTTGTTTCAATGTACATCAGTTTAAAAAGGTTCCAGTGCATAGATTCTACAAAGAATTAAATTAGAAGTTCTGATGTATTGCACAACCTGCTGACCAAAGCCATAATTTCCCAGTGGTTTGTAGTGTTGAAGTTGGTTTTTTTTTCTGTGTTCAAGTTGCAGGGACAAGATTATCCCAGTAGTATGGACACATCTAATGCCAAAGCCTTTGGTATTGCCCATATTTTACTGTGCATCATGTATTACAGTTCCTAAAGATTACTAGGTAATTAATGGGGAATAAAGAATAAGTCAGTCTGCACTTACTAGAAACAGGGTGCCTGGAAACTAATAAAAATCCCCTTATAGCATCTTTTGTTGGCTGAAGGAAACAGTTGTGTAGCCCTCCTGCAGGCAGTTCTACACACCTTGTGAGACAAATACTTGCAAAGGTTAAATCCGTCCTGTAAAATAAAGCAAGTGGTGTAGTAATTTAACATTTAGCTAGTACTGTGGAAATTCTCTATGGAATGGCTGCTAATGAAGAATGTTAGGATTAGTGTTTAGGCCAGTTGTGCAGGGTGAACTCTTTTACCATCAAAGATTAGCTGAATTTTAAACTAAAGGATTAATCAACAGCTGAGTTTCCTGTCCTATACCAAAGAAATCCTATTCAAAAGACACCATTGGGAATTTGTAATGATCAAATGACTCTGTAATTTTGCAGTGCAAATGTCAATTTTTGACTAAGTGATAACATAGTCCTCTGGTTTTTTTCTACAGCAAAGGTTACAAAGCTACAACTAACTTAATCTATGGTGTGGCATTTGAGACTAGTGTTCTTGCTATGAAGGTTTTTTTCCTTAGGTTTTAAAAAGTAAAAGAAAAGCTGACCCAACCTTCAGTCATGCCCTTCTGTCTTGTATTTCAAAGAAGTTGTTTGGTTATACTGTATTAATATGCACAGATGTATCAGTCTTGTTTTTGAACACAATAAATAGTTATGTCTGCAGGATGCAGTTGTTCCCTGATGGTTAGTGACTGAAAAAGATGCCAAATTTCTGTGGGCATTTGCTGCAAAGTGACTGTTGTGCAACTACAAGAATCAATGAGATAATAGCTCAAGTCCAGCTAGAGTGAATCTTTACATATATATATGAGAGTCTATCTGTCACTGCCCCTCCTCTTTCTTCCTTTTGCAGAGAAGAAGTTAGTGACCTAAATAAATTGAATTGTTGTTGTTCCTAACATGATTAATAATAATGTTTCCTACTTTGAGATAAAAAGATAAAAGCATACTCTCATCCAATTTGTGCAGCGTATGGTGGACCCATTACTGCCATGTCTTCACAAAGATGTGCAGAGGCTGATGCAAATTCAGAGTTGTGAAAACAGTTGTTCACTTGGGATGTTGTTGCTCCCATCATTGTACTTGAAGGAGGATGGAAACTGGATGTGCTCTCTGTGGCATTGTTCTTGGCACAATATTCATTGAAATTTTCAAAAGCTTCACAGTAGTGTAGATAGCCAGGATGGGACCCTGGCAAGCTGATGTCAATTGCTGGGGAGAATTGGGCTCTACTGTGACAAATAGTACTGAGAATTTTGCATGTGCCCATTTTTTATTGCTTCAGAATGCTTCTGCAGGTTCCTTTGAGGTGGAAGACCCGTTAAAAACTGTCCAGGGGAACTGGAACACAGGATTTTATTGTCAGGGGGACAGCTTTAATTCCTAAAATGTAACCTAAAGGCTAGTGAGAGTTAGAATTTGCAGAAAACACTCTCAAGAAAGAGAGTCTGCCTCCCCTCAGCCATAATCTCATATTCTTTGTTCATATCAATGTTCTTTATGAACAAATGCACTGGCACAATGTGCAGGGGCATTAAATGAGGCCACCTCGTTCCTGAGCATGTTTGGGTGAGGGTAATGTTGTGGCTCAGTCCTTGAGGCCAATCACACACTGCTTTTGAGGAGAGATCCTGATGATTGAGAGAATGATAAGGTCACTGGGTTGCAGGGTACTTAAAATGGAGAGGTGGTTATTAGCAATCTGCAGTAAAGTGAGTTATTTAGAGTCAGTGATGGTTCTGCTGCTGAAAGGGCACTGGGAAATTTTTCATCATGATTGTACAGCTGACATTTAGCCAGTGACATTTTTTCCACTTCAAATTGATTTCTGCTTTCCTGTTGCACCATGCTGGCTGTTTGCAGCATGAGGAAATTATATTTAATGCTTAACTGTCCCAGTTCTGTTGAATGCAAATGGTGTGTACATCTAAATGAGGAGGCCCAGCTGATGGCTTGGCTCCTTGAAGTGCTGCTGAGATACCTGCAAAAATGCTAAACCTACAGCATTTGATGAGAAAAATGAATTTCTTGTCTCAGACATTTAAAATTATTTTGCTGAAAAAGATGTTTAAAACACATCCTAAGTGATGTGTTTTCCATTCTCCTTTGGTACTCTTGCTGCTTCAGGTGCATGGCTTGGTTGCGTTCCAGTTCAATTCAGTACAAATATTTCTGTTATCCACCTCCTTCATATGCAGATCAGAACGGCTGGGATGGTTGTCACTCCATATGCTTTGAAGGGCTGATTCCTGGCCTTTCTCTTTTCAGTCTTGCCTGATGTGGTTTTGAACCATTTTTTCTCTCAATTTGTCAGATTTGGTTTTATGGTTTATGCAAATTTTGATGTGCTTTTGGAATTGAAATGTGCTTCATTTTCAGAAGGACTGTGTCAGGATTTGTGGAACATCTGTTCCTTAATACCAAGTTGACATCCAAAATGCTAGGCACATGTCTGAATTCTGATCTATATTCTTTTTAGTTCCTATTTTTCTGTAGTCAGATATTGCAATTATTTTATTGCCAGAGTGTCAATGCCTTGTGCTCTCATACTCTGGCTATGGTTAAAGGACAAAGCTGGAGTTTTTTCAGATAGCATGTATCTTTGTCACTAATACTACATGACAGCTAAATTTGTCCCATTTTATTACAGTGGTGTCATCCAGAGAAAAGGGACATGGGACAGGTGTGCACAAGAAGCACCTTAGCAACTTTACAGAGTGAAAGCATAGCCGTAGCACCCACTGGTTTTAGGATTTTATTTGCAATCAAAAGGGTCCTGTCTAGGCCCAGAGTGGGCTAGGTTTAATTATTTTTCTTCTGCTTTTACCTGTATGAATCCACAGCTTCCCCAGCTTTCTTTCAGCCAGCTCCAGTGCACGTGAGGTATCTTGCATATTTTATGCACCAAAAGGAGCTGAACAATAAAATTGTTCTTTTATCTTCCAGCCCATGGACAAACAACAGGCTTTGGTTCGGAAATCATCTGTTGTTAACATGGAAAACTTCAAAAGGCAATATGCCAGAAGGCGATGGAAGGTATGACAACGAGCCTTTAATCCTTCTCATATGTGGTTTTTCAAGCCTAATGGGATTGGAGGGCAAGATAGAGCTTAAATGTGAAATTGTAACAGGCAGCAAATGAATGAAATGTGTCTGCAACTGGGTACGTGTGGTCAGATTGTTCTTCCTCCCTCTCTGCACAGCTCTCTTACCGTATTGTGGCACTGTGCAACCACTTGTCGCGCTCACTGGTGAGGAGGGTCCTGACACAGGATGAGAGCTCGGTGCGTACATTCCTCACATGGGAAGAAGAGAGCCAGTCTTACTGTGCAGTCATTGCTGCTGTCCTTACATGGATGCACAGCCCAACAGCACAGCAGTGGCTTGGAGTGGGAAAGCAGAGGGGACCATGGCATCATTTGTGGCTTTAATGCTGCTGTATGTTCTGTTACTGTGACAGGAATCTTGTGCTGGGAGGGCCAGGGACTGGATAGACATTCTAGGGGTTGAGCACATTTATTGCGTGAAGGAGCAGCCAGGAGGCTGCAGATGACATTTGGATGCCATGGCAGTGACTGTGGGGTGTGACTGAGGTCCAGCAGTCACAGGAGAGCTCCCTGCTCTTGTGCTCAGCTCTGTGATGGAGGGTGGGGGACCCTAGCACTCCCTGTGACCTTCTGGAGTGAAACTGGGAAGGCTCTATCAGCTCTGCTCCTCCCAATACCGATAATATTGGAACAGCATGGTATCTCATTTACATGACAGAGACTTTGTGGCCTTTTTATTTCAGAGAAACTGTGAAAGTGACAGTGAGGATCTTGCACAAAGAAAAGCCCCTCTTCAGAGGAGAAGCAGCATATCATAATGAGATGAGAATTCCGTGGGCAGGAGACAGGAAACTTTCATCCTTGCTGAAGCAAGCAGCCCTGGCAGCAGACTTGGGCTTCTTGTCTGAGTCCTCGGGATGATGCTTCTTGCTGCTCAAACTGTACCAACAACTGGATGATGGTCTTAAATGCCTAGTGAGCATTTTACAAAATTGGGAATCGAGATTCCCTGGGAAATGCTACAGCACAAGCACCAGTTGGAATGCTTTTATATGTCGAGTGTTGTGGTGATACTTCAGTCTATTTCTGATGTCAACTGCACTCGGGGTGTAGGGTTTCTACTGATAATCTTTTACTGCAGAATAATTCACATTCCACACAGCGGTTAAGACTGTGTGCACTATTATTTCAGTCAGGGAAATTGCTAGTGAGTCTTAAGGAATTTTTAATGCAATTTTTATATGTGTTAATAGCATAAATATTTGATAGCAGATATCTGACGGGTTTTGCTTGCTATGTGCAGTACTCTGTTATTGCTGTCACTGAAGAGAGAATCACAATGCCATTACATATCATAACCTTGATTTTGTGAACCTGGCAGTGAATAGTTCTGAAATGCAACAAGAACTGTTCTCTGGCCATTTTCTGTGGCTGAGGACAAACACAACTCCCATTGTCAGTGTGAGTACAACTGACTGTGGCACTGAGGTAGGCCAAGACAATTTTTGGATGAAAAAGAGAAAAAAATTCTGTAGTGATTTACATGCACCCAAATACAGCATTTTCATGGAATGATGACAGGATGCCTTATCAAAAAAAGGGCATTTAAACACCCAAGGCATGTGAAATAGTCTTTATTAGACTTTGTTAGTATTGTCAATATTATTTATTGTCAGCAAATTGGAGACTCGTTAACACCTATTTGTACAGGTGCTGTTTACATGTAACCCAGACTGCAGACATCTGTATTTTATTCAGGGAGTTGTGTCCAAAATTGAGGAAATAAGCACTTTGATATTGATGTAACATTTTTGCACAGGGAAGTTGCATCATTTTAACTATATTAGTTTCTAAGCCAGTATTGTTCAATTGGTACCAAAAATGTGCATAGACTAGGGTATTTTTTCATTGAATGTATTTGCTGTTAGAAGTTCCTATTTATTTTGCTATTTAATGAATGAAAAATCAGAAAGCAAGTCCATTAGAAACAACTATAAATGGATGAGGAAACTGGTTTTGCTTGGCTTTACACTTGTCACCTCTAAGCTGAGGTTTTAGAGCAGAAGGTGTTGAAAACTAGTATCAGCTTAATTTTGATGGCTTCCAGTTTCTAAGAAAGAAATAAAAATATGCTACTTTTATTTGTAATTTTATATCCTTGCTTAGTTAGAGACTAAAATGCAGTTGATAAGAAATTACTTCTGTGAAAGGGAGGAAATGTATGAGAAGCTTTGGAGGAGAGAGGCAGAAGGTAGGATTTGATGGAAGAAACATAAAATGAAGGAGGGGGTGGGAGTAAAAAAGCAGTGGAGAGGAATGAGAGGGATGTGCAGGTGATCCTGGAGGAAAAGAAAGAATGTGGATATATGAATTGTGGAAGCTGGAGAGAATGTCTCTGCAAATATGGCACTGCATTTTTATACTACTTATTTAATTTCTTTTTATTTCATGTCTTGTGCTGCCATAGCCTGTGACATGTGCCTGCTCAAGGGATAAGGTGCAGGGCATGGGCTTCTCTTCATATTCAATTAAAAGATGTAGCTCTGAACTTTCTGTGTAATTCTGGAGACAGAATCCTCAAAAAGCGTTGCAGTAATGTCTGTATTAAGAGGGAGCAGTAACAGGGAAACCTGAGGTTTCATTGTATCCTAATTTCAGCTGGAATAGAGTTCATTTTCTCCTTAGTAGCTGATACAGTGCTGTGTTTTAGATTCAGTATGAGAATAAAGTTGTTGATAATATGCTGATATTTTAGTTGTTGCTAAGTAGTGATTACCCTAAGTCAGGACTTCTCAGGTTCTCATGCTGTGCTGGTGAGGAGGTGCAAATTTTGCTTCCTGATTTCCCAAGGATGTGGAAGATCACACAGACTCCAAGCCAGTGGTGTTTTTCTGAATTTCTGGACTTTAAAAACACCTTTGGTTTCCAAATTTGAGATAGTGGGATGTGTATGTAAATTACACTTCTGAAAATTAAGCCCTGGTTAAAACAGGTGTTAGGTTGTTGGATCAGGATTGTGCTCTCATGGAGATGAGGTCATTCTCATGTAAAATTCTAGCAACAATTGAGAAAGATGGGATACAGCAGAGAGGCAGACAGGAGTGCAAGGCTGTGTGAAGCTCTGGCTTATTATATACCTTTATAAAGATGTAAGGTGGTGTTTTAACAAAGACATTACAGACAGCTCACTGTTCAGTCTTCAGTCATCTTTGTACCCAGGTGAACTAAGGCCCGGCCTTTCCCTCTGGCTCTCAGTCACTCTGCATGGCTCCCGAGCAGTTTCATTGCACAGAAACCGCAACATGCAGCAAAACTGTCCCACTCACTGCTGTGGGTGTGGAATCTCTTGCTCTCAGGACTGATTTTGTGATGCATTAGGAAGTTTTTCAGTGTTTTCCTAGTGGTGGTGTTCTGTGTTTATTGCCATGTCTGTTCCATGAGGTGAAAGCTTAGCCTGCTCAGGGGGGCAAAGCGTAATTGTGCTGCTTCCAGCACTGGTGGGTTTTGAACAACCTACAGGTTCCTTTCAGTAAGGGGCCAGAAAATAAGAAAGGCATGGAAGGAACAGGAACATTAAAAAAAATTGTGTTACAAAATCTGCTTTGCTGGGAGAAAGGAAAAAAACCCCTATTTTCTGTGTATTATTCTGTTTTGCAGTAGGGAACCTGGAGAGAAATGAAGTGATAGTCTGGGAAAAAAAAAAAAAAGAAAAAGCACAACAAAAACCCCCACAAAAGCCCACAAGTATTTAAGTATTTTTATTAAAGTATGGCTATTTGGCTATTTTTATTCTTATTTTAGTGGTGATGTTTCTTAATCTACGTATATTTTTATTAAGAGAAACACTGATTTTAAAGGTTGTTTGGTTTGGGTTTTTTGGGTTGTTTGGTTTTTTTGGTGGTTTTTTTGTTTGTTTGTTTTTTGGGGTTTTTTTTGTTTGTTTGTTTGATACGTGGAAATAGTAGACTGTTAAAAGCAGCAGAGATATTTGTTACTGTGATTTGCTAATAAAATGTTGCAGAGGACGGGTGTGTGTCTGTTTCCACACGCGCGCGGCCTGAGGCGAGGCCCCTCAGCCGGGGAGCCCCGAGGGCGGGAAGCGGCAGCGCCTCAGGGCAGCGGCAGCGGCAGCGCCTCAGGGCAGCGGCAGCGCCTCAGGGCAGCGGGCAGCGCCTCAGGGCAGCGGCAGCGCCTCAGGGCAGCGGGCCCCGCCGGCGGCTCCGGGCGGGTTCGTGCCGCCCCTGCCCCTCAGGGACGGCCCGCTCGGGGGTGGGGGGGTGGGACGTGAGCTCTCTGGGGGTTTGGAGGAGCCGCCGCCGTGGCACCGCCTCGCCTTGTGAGCGGAGAGGGCTCGCAGGGGTGCTGAGACAAGGCCTGATGGACCGAGGTCCCCACAGCGCAGCCCGGTGTCCCGCACCCTCGGTAGCGAGGTAAGCCCGGCCACTGTCGACTCCAGCAGCTCTGCTATTGCTGCCCTCACCTCTGGTCTGTGCTGTCGTACTCCGTTTACTTTTGCTTGCTCCTTTTTTCTTTTAATAAGAGGTATTGTTCCTGTCCACATTTGTAAGTAAAGCAAGGAAGCTGTACGTGCAGGGAAAAGGAGGTGCATATTTAACAATGTTCAGCTGAGAATCAAAGAACTTGGAGGCGTTTCTTTTCCCTCTCATTTCTATTTGGTCACTGTAGCTGGCTGACATTCTGTACTGCTCATATAAATGTCTACTCTGTCTTCATATAAACTTCAAACTTTTTAACAGCTTCAGTGCTCAGATGGTAGGTAATACATCCTTTTCAGCATGGGTGTTTCAGTGAGAGGAGTTAAAGAGGGTCAGGTGCACCTTGTTACTGGGCAGGGCTGGCTGGGAACCATCACCTGGAAGTGATCATGAGCCTGATGAAGTGATATTCCAGCAAACCTCATCCAGCTGGGGCACCAGGGCTAGGAGGCTTGTGGGGAATGGCCAGAGCTGTACCCCAGCTGCAGTGACCAGGTGTGTTGCTTGGGCTCAGGGGTGGAAGTTTTGCCCCGAGGTAGAGCTCCTGATGAGTTGAGAACGTGAAGGTTTCAAATGGACAAGAAGTCGTGGTCCTTGTCACTTGGAGTAACCTTACTGAGGGAAGGGTGATTTGATGAGAAGCCTTGGGGAGCCCTGATGGAGTGGAGAATGGGCTTTGACTGTGTGAGAAGATGGGAAGGACTGGCTGACCTGTCTGTGGGTCTGGGGCCGGTGTGTGCACAGGCATCTGTGACCACGCCCTTTGCACAGTGTACCCCGTATCAGGATCATGGGTCATTCAGGAGTCTAAGTGTGGACCCAGGGCTCTACCTGGAACTCCTTGTGCCAGAGCCTGCTCAAGTGTCTCTTCACAGCATTGTTGCTGGTGTAGTTTGCTGGTTTGAGGGCTAGGTGCAGAGACAGTCACTGAGAATTAGTTTTTTATAGTGGTTTGCTACAACGTGTGACCATCCATCTCAGAGGTGTAACATTTTCATGTTCTACTTGGAACTGTGCTCAGTCACGGCCTTTTTAGGGTGGGATGTATCTGCGCAACAGAAAAATAGTGTCACATCAGTATTTCCTAGAATACGTTTTTCACCAAGGATGAACCTTGTGAGCTACATACGATGCTTTGTTAAAAATAATTGTTTGAAGTATCTTGTGTGTGTAAATTGTCTTAATAGAACAATTATTTGGTAAAAAAGAAGCTCTTAGGTAATTCTGTTACCTTTTAAATCCTTTTACTCTATATACATAAAACATGCTGTCATGTATTGGTATAAAATTTGAATTTAATTAGATTTACTGTTTTGAAGCGTGGAAAAGCCTTTCTAATTTTTAGCTTTGAGTCTCTCGTTCAGTTAACAAAGGACAGGAAATGCTAAATTTGGTTCAGTCCTAGTCATGCAATTCAAGAGAAAACAAGGTAAGGATGGAGTTTTGGTCTTCCTGCTGAGCCTTGTTCTTGTCTTAGTTCATGCTGGGCCTTTAAAAGCTGCAGCATATAAAGTTACGTCCTCAGAAGTCTCCAACAAGTGAAGTCTGATTTTGAAATGTGAATGACTCAAAGCCCATGATCGTGAAAGGTTGGGAATATGTAATGTTACTCTGTCATCTGAAGTGCTCCATTTCTCTGCATCTGCACCTGGATCAAAGCAGGAGGAAAGGCTTTTCTGAGTCTGGCACAGGAGCGCTCTGTAAGCCTGTGGGATTGGAAGTCGGTGCTTAAATATGCAGTGTCCCCTGCACAGTGTATGTCTGTGCCTGGGTTTGTACTCCTATGAGCAAATCAACAAATCAGAGATTCCAGATCCTTTCCTGGAGTTTGATTATTCTGTAGGGAGAAACCCTACAGGAGTCTGTAGGACATCTGGAATGACACAAAGCCAGCAGCTGTGTAGTTGAAATGGATCCGTAGCCAGTTAGTGGGGGCAGGTCAGTTACCAAACGTGGTATGTCATGCCAGGGGTCACAGTTGACTTGTGACTTGTGGCTCAAGGTTGCGCTGTTACGCAAATACTGACCTACATTTGGGTTTCTTTAAATCTTAAAGAGTGAATTTATAGAGCTATTCCATTTGACATGCACAATGTTGGAAAAAATGTAATGTACAGGAAAATATATGATCTCCCAAAACTATTAATGCAGAGTCACTATGATGCCCTTGTAAATGGAACCATGGTAAATGAAATGACAGATCAGTTAGCAGAGTAAACTGTATAAAATTATTTAGATCTCTAGCTTTGGGCTTTCTAGAGCATGTAAGACAATTTATGATTTTCTTGAGGAGTGTATCCTCGTGTTACTAATGGAGAGGTAAAAATAGTCATATATGTGGAGCTGCAAGGACCTCAGCTTTTGCTGTAGTTGGTAAATTCAGATCTTTTCAGACTGCACTTAGAGGAACCTGGGTGATAGTGCTTCCAGGAGGGACAGCTGTGTTTTCTGCACACAGATATGTCTCAGAGTGCACACAGTGAGGCTGAACCAGTGCTGTCCTTTAGAAGCCTCTGCTCTCTGGAGCAGAAGCCACTTGTTTCCTTCCTGTAGTTTCTCTTCGTAGTCAGCTGCAGCAGCTCCATTCCAGAAGTGATTTCCTGGGTCTCAATGCTCAGAGCCAATGGTTGTCACCTTGTTTTGCTTTGAGATCTGAGGTCATTTAGTCTGCAGTAGTGTACACTTAAGGCATTTGAGCTAAAATACAGAAATGGTTCTTGTGTGGCTACCAGAGGTCTCAGCCCTTCTCAGCTGAGAGCCCTCAACAGCAGGGTAGTGACAAGCACTCATTCCCTGTGCTCTGAGCAACCTCCGAGTCCCGTGAGCAAGAGAGAAGCTGCAGCTCCTCTCATAGCTGTGTTGAATGAAGGACTTGGCCACCACCACAGGAGGAGTTTGGTGCCTGATTCCAGGGAAGAGTTCAGGGCTGCCTCTAGGAGCGGACACTCTCCCATGGTCCAGTACAGCACTGAAGGAAAGAAGCCTTGAAGAGAAGTTAGGCTTCAGGTATGCATTTTTTATTTTGTGAGTCATTTAGGGCCCATTAATAATTATGGAAATGTTTTTCTATTATGTGTAGAATGATTTGAGGGCTATGATGAGTGAGGTGCTGAACAGCTTTTAAAATTTTTTTAATGGTGGGGAAAAGCACCTGCAGCTGTTTAGTTTAACCTGGTGTAGTAGGTCCCTCCTCTTCAGTGTCTTTTTTATAGGGATTGAATGCACTTCAGAGGGCAGGCAGTTTGTTGGATATGCTAATAAAAAGCTGTAGAGTCGCACCAAGGGTTTTGAACATTAGCACATATCCAAGTTGCTGTTTTTAGTGGAAGAGTTCTTAGAGCCTGCCAAACATGGGTGGGATGCACCTGAGATGGCACAGACTAAGTGCTTGAGATAGCCTTATCAGTGGGATCCATGTGTTCATAAGGAAAGTCTGCCAGCTTTCACTTTTCATAAAATACTGTGGAAAAAACTGATGCAGTTTTCATGAAAACGAAAAGTTTGCTTTTTGTGTCATAATTGCCAAGGAGGCAGAACACGTAAGTTCAATGCATATATTCTACTTAGGAAAGTATGGTTTGGGACAGATGGGATGTCTAGTGTTAAAGGTAAACCAAGCATGGTCTCACACCACTGAAGCTATCTGCTGCTAGAAAACTCTTAACAGAAGAGGGCAATAAAAATATCTTCTGTCAACTTAAACCTGAAATAAAAGCACAACAATACCTGAACGTGAAAAAAATGGCAATGCTGCCAGCAAGTTTGGGACACGACTTTCAATGCCTTTTGGGACAGGCTCTTCATGACAAAACCTGTACGGGCAGTCTGTGTGCCTCAGCTTCAAGCAATTTTGGTAATTGAAATTAATTATAATACTTATAACCTGCTGTGATCTGAAGTGTCTGCCTCTCCCTTTGTTGCTGTTGTTACTGCTCATATAAAAAGGGATGGGGATACCTGATCTTTAATAAAGTGCATGATCTGCAGGAACTTTGAAAGATTCTGGCAGAACAGTATTAATTTGGGGGACACAGATCAGCTGTCTGGCAGGTGAATTTTAGCAAGGAAGAGGACTGACCTGTACTTGTTAGTGTTTTTGTGAACATCAGAGCTTCTTAGAAAACATGCTGAAAAGTCAGAGGGCTGAATTCTGGGGGCTGCTGCTAGCTGTTCAGGAGCTGCTCTGTGGATCTCAGGTAAGTGATCCATTGCACAAAGCTGAAGTGTTCTGATGCCTTTTATTTGAGTGGTGATTGTTAGGGAGACACTTTCTTTGTCCCCTTAACAGATATCCAATGTACAGTATATATGAAGGGAGGCAGCTGACAAGGTACTACTTATCTGCAAGATGTTATTTATCTGCAAGTGGCAGATAAACACTCTTCTGAGGCTGTGGTGGGTGTAACATTTCTTTCTCCTTGTGTCATCACTTCTGCAAAACATAGCCTGGAAGCAGCACCCTGAGTGATAAAACTCCTATCACTCCCAATGGCACTGATGGGAGTGTGGGATTTCCAGTCCTACCAGGTAATAGGGCCAATGGAAGGAATCCTTTGGGCTCCAGAAGGGTGACTAAAGGCCTAAAGGAGACTTGTCGAGCAGTCTGCACATGGTTTGGCCTATTTTCCTAACTCTGCACCTGGAGAACATCTGTGAAAAGAATTAGATTCTCTTCCATTCCCTAGTGGAAGAATAGGTGAAAATCCCTCTTCTGAAACTGAAGCAAACAAATTTTCCTCAAGAAAAAGTTGTGTTTTGTGGGACTAAAAGTCACCTTTCAAAACAGGTATTCTGGTATCTTTGTTTATGTCTCCTACTTGAGCATCAAATGAGCTCAGTGGGGCTTTCCTGGCAAGCTGATAGAACACATGGCCCTAAATGACTAAATCAGTCTGATTCCATTTTTCTCCACTGCTTGTGAGCAACACAGATGGTACTGATTCAAGTAAATACACCTCACATGGCAAGGCTTGCTGTGCTGTGCATTACACCTGTGCCAAGACCTGAGCATGGGTTCTGAATGGTGTTCTCCCTATTTAATCTCTGCACCTGAATTTAAGACTGATAAAGCAGTTGACAAAATAAAAAAAAATCAAATTTTGTTAGGGAGTCAAATAAAACATAATAAATAAATGAATAAAAGAGGTAGTTGAAATATTATTTCTCTTGGCCTTGGTTAGTACCAGTGTCTTATCTCAGTCTACTCTGAAACTAGTTAAACCTAAAACCTGCAAAGTGATGTGCAGTAATTAAGAAAAACAAGAATTAATTAATAAATTGATTAATAAAATCAAGAAAAGTCTGCTTGCGAACCAAAATGTGTGACTTGCTTAGTTTAAGGAAAAAAACTACAATAGCTGTAGCTCTTCAGAATATATTTCTTCTTCTCAGAAGAAATGGAAACTCTGTATGGAAACTGAGCAAAATGAACTTCCAACATTCTTATGGGAATCTAAGAATCAGTTGAAAAGCCAGTTTTCTGTGTTGAATCGACAGTAGTGTTCATTCATTATCAAGTTAAGATGTTTTATTTGGTAGCAAAGGAGAGCTAAGAATGTTTAGATGCTCCTTCACACTGGTTTTCCCTTATCCCACCTAGCCTCTTACTCTTTTTTGTGCTTGTAGCAGCTTTACTTAACAACTCCCTAGAGAAACAAGGAACAAAAGATTACACAGAAGTTTCGTAAAAAAATTTGAAAAATCTAAAACCACCAAATAAAAAAAAAAGAATTTGAAAAGTTATAAAATGTTATGTACTTTTCAAATCCATTTTTATGCAACTGCTTTTAATCAAGCTTTCATAATGTTTACACACAGTAAATTTTTCCTGTACTTAATAGCTATGTACAGCTATTGCCAGCCAAAATAAAGGTCATGTTAATGTCCTAGTATAATTCTAACTGCATGAAGTAAAGATTTTCTCTCCTTACCAATTTTTCTTTCTAATGACTACTGCAGCTTTCTTCTGCTCTGTTGAAATAACATGTTACTGAAACTGTTCTAAGGCAGTACAGTTCATGCCAGATATATGGTTTGCACCCGACCACATGTTAATTCTTAAGTACTTTGGAAGTGACACACTGTTTACTTTTGAATTTTGTTCAGTAAAAATGTAAATGCAACGGTGATTTTGAGGGCAATAACTTCAGAGAAAGTTATGTGTAGAGCTATGAAATGTCAGTCAAGATCTCTTCTGATCCAAATGCTAAAGATCAGCAGAATTGAGACATAATGTAATAAAAATTCATCTGGTCTTTAAATGGTGTAGCTGATTAACACATAAAAGAAACTAGCAAATTTGTTACAGTATTCTATTTAAAATCCCTTACCATGTTTGTACTTGGTGTCTGAGCACTGTCTAGTCACGGGCAGCTTTCAGAATGGTGTGAAATATCCTCTAAGGCTTAGCAAGAGACTGATCAACTTCACTTGTTTTGTCACATGGGTTCTTGCTCAGAAAATTGAGCATGTTCATGAAAAGACTAGATTTGTGCTTATTTTAAAATATAGGCTTAAAACCTTCTTAACTTCTTACTGAACTGTAACTTAAGGGGAGTTAAACATCTGATCACAGGCAAGATATAGAAATCACAGCTCACTACCATGAGAAGTTGCTGGGGATTTGCTAGGTGTTATTTCTGTTCTCTGACCCAATATCCCAAAATCTGAAGTGACACTGTGTGTTTGGAGGTGCCCCATGGTTGGCACCATGTCAAGCTGCAGTGCAGGTGCCCTGTGGTTGTTGTGCAGGGATGGCTGCTGGCCGAGCAGGCTGGCCTGTGTCCCATAGCACTAATTGCTTTCAGCATGCCTGAGCTGTGCCCTCCTGCTCCACTGGGATCCAATGGCTGTCCTTTGTTTCCTGTCCTGTATTGTCCTGCAGTCCTTCTCCCATGTCACATTCATATATCAAACTATTGTGCAGCATAGCCTGATTTCTCATGCTGCAAAAAACCATTATTTTCAGATAGAGAAGAACATCTAGACCTGAATTAAAAGTCTGACCCTGAGCTCTCTGAAGGACAGGGTAACACATCTCTACCAGATGCTTTTCTAAAGGAGCTTTGACCTATGCTGCATACTCTCTCTCTATTTAGATCTAAGCATTCCTGTCTTCGCAAAACCTGAAAATCTTTCTCAGTTGCTTGCTTTAAAGGAAGAGCCCTTGTCTGTGCTCTTTTCATTGCTGTGGACTTTCTATCTGTCCTGCCTCAGTTTTGGCATGGCCTGTGGATCCTTGGAGCAGCCAGGAATGGAATGAACCTTGGTTTGAAAATTCAAATGTCCCACATCAGTGCCTGGAAAGATGGACAGGCAGATACTTTCCCTCCTGCGCTCCCTGTTATTTCAGTATTGTTTTGCCTAATTGTCTCCCTGCTCCATGTGCTTGATAGCCTAATCTCTTCTCCAGTGCCCAGCTCTGGCAGAGTTTCATCCCCATAATTCCCTGCTAGGGTGTGGGATCATAAGATAAACCCTAAGGGCTGGCTACGTGCAGGTATATGTCCTGGTGTTGTAGAACATAACTGCAGGTGCTCAGAGAGTTTCTGTCCAAGAGTAACCAGAAATGGAGAACCAGCAAGCACAGCATTCTGGGTTTATTGTGCCAGGGAGCTTCCTTTTTGCCCAGGCCCCCGGGACTACACTTCTGCTTTTGGAATGGCCTGGTATAAGCGATCACTCTCTCTTTCACTAATCCTACCAGTGTATTTATAAAAATTTTCCACTTTATACCTTGCCCTTTGAAATCTGGAGGGAAGACCCAGCAATGTTTCTTCAGGCTACCTTCTCTTTCAAATCCCGAGCAGGGTTTTCCTCTCAGTGTTCTCAATCCATATGCCCCAAATTACTTTCCTGCAAAACTGCTGCTGCTGTGAACAACACTTCTGCATTACCTTCCTGTAGTGTTGATTCCTGGTTTTCACAGTAGCATTTCAGCTTCTGATTCAAGGGGGACACGCGTACATGAAGCGTACAAATGTAACAGAAAGTGTTGTCCATGTTGCTTTAACTGCCTTGCTGCTTCTGGTTTAGCTGGGTCATGACTGTTACATCACTTCTAAACCGTGGCCAAAGTAAATGACTATTTTTTTTTGTTTTGTCTTCAGTCATGAACTTTAAAAACCATTCTTCCAGCAGCACATGAACAATAATATTAATTTGTATTGTTTTATTCAATGCTGCATGAAAGGATGACACCAGTTTTGGTTTTAATTTCTTTGGCATATGTTTTTTAAAACACCTATTACATGGAAGAAGAGCTGAGGATGTTTCTTGGAGTGGCATAGTTTGTTCTCTGTTGTGTATTGTTACACATCTACAGAAAGCTTGTGCATGATGGTGGGCCTGTTAGAATCTAGGCATTGAAAATATTGCAGACAAAACTAAATACAAACTGTCTCACTCGTATGCTTCCCCCAGCTTCTCTGTTGTACCCAGCCGCTGCTGGAGCCTCTTCTGTGCCGAGGCTCATGTGAACAAGCACTGATGTGGGACAAGTTGCCTTTCCAAGCCCTGGATCACGGTGTTCCACTGGAGTTCCTCTGTGCCAGGCCAAAGGACACGTGTCTCCTGGCCGTGCGAGGCAGTGGCTGTTGCACTGGTCATGTTGTGTGTACTGAGCAGAGGCCAACTGCAATAAAGTGTATTTGCAGGCTGGCTGGCCTTGCAGGGCAGGGGGCTGGTTCACATGTTGATGAGAGAGAGACAAATAGGAAAATGTCCTTAAAAAGGGGAGAAAGGGTAGTGGATGAGGGTAGTGGGGGAATGATATTGAGGAGAAGCTGGGAGAGGTGGGAAAGGGTCACTGTATTAGCCAGTGCAAGCAGCAAACGTTAGGGGAGGTGCAGGAGATGGCAGTGGGTGTGGGCCCATCCGCTGTCCCCCGACATTGTCCATGTACCAAGTCCTGGCACTTTCCAACACAATAGGAGTTTTTATTTCTGTGACACCCCACAGCAACAGAAAAGAGGTGCCTATTGTCATTCCCACGTCACCATGCTGAAATTAGTCAGTCTGGCACCCGTCTTATCAGTATGTTTAATTCCATAGCTTGGACTTTGTTCTTAGCACCAATATTCAGCATGGGATAACCTCACTGACATACAAATGTGAGAGCAGGACTAAAAAGGATCCCAAAGCCTCTCCTCGCTCAAAGGCTGGCACCGCAGGTATCTAATTGTACATTGGTCTGATAAACTCTATATGTGATAGCAGAGAGTAGGAACTTAGTGAGTGCTTCAGCTGGAAACAGAAAACTGGCATAATGAATTTCTAAGCTAATTCAAAAAATGATCCATAAAGTTCACACAGGGATAACTTACATCCCATCCTAAATATGCGAATTACTCAGAGGATGTATTGATGGGCTGTTCTTTAGGACACCACCTTGGTTAAACAGGATGCAAAGGGCAGAGCTTTCTATTCATCTAGCCATTCTATATAATGGAACTGCTTTTCATTTCAAAGCAAAACTTGGGGTTATTTCGTGCGTTTTTTTTTTTTCTGTTAGTAGAATTCCAGGCTTTTTTTGAACAAACAAAGAGAGAAAACTGCTGAAAGTAAGGTGTGTTGGGTGGTAGGTTGATTCCTGTCTTGGGAAGAGGAGTGAAAGGTTTTTAATGTTATTTTCCATGTGATTCTGTAATTAAATTGATTTACCACTATCTACATAGAGCTTGATATAGTACATTTGGAGAAAATTCAAAAGTAGTGTAGGATGGGGTTTTGAATGAATTGTCTGTTGCGTATTTGCCTTGTTTTTATTTGCTTCCCTTTTTTTTCTTTTAATCAGTTTTATCGGCTCCTATCTGTCTTCCCAATTCTCATTGTGGAATTGGCTGAAGTGTTTATTAGTGTTTCATGATATAAATGTTTTAACTCATCTGTTTTCTCGGTGATTTAGGGCTGAATTAGCTATGTCAAACAGGAAATGTCTGTTGGTTGCTCTGTGATTCTCTGTCAAGTCCAGGACTTCACGGCACATACAAATCCAGATACGTGTAGAAGGAGCTCTGGGCTTTTGGGTTAAACCCTGCTATTGGAAAAGTTGCTCCATCTGTCTGGGCTTAGTTTTTACCTCTCTAAAATGAAGACGATGATACCACTCCAAGTGAAAGATTTCTTTCCTGTGTTCATTTGGAAAGTGACTTTTACACTTCTGAGTTGCCCTCGCAAGGGGTGCATTCCTTGCCCAGCAGCAGCCAGGTGTTGTATGGAAGCAGCCCAAGGAGCTGTGTGGGACAGGAAAAACCAATTTGGAATGTTACCACTGTGAGCAGGGGTTTTCTTGTAAAAGGAGAATACTAGGTAACATGCTGAACTGAAACACAGCCTGTGCTAGACATACTGGGATGAGATAATTCTATCCTATTTGTACCTTCACCCCCCACCCCCATCTAAGGGAAAGAGGATTATTTTTGAAAAAATATTGTGAGATCTCAAAGTGAAAGATGGGGGATGAGTATTATTTGTCTTGTGGTGCTTGCTGGAAAAAAATTGAATGCAAGAACAAATGGAATGAGAGGAAATGTGAAACAATGGGAAGAGAAAAACTGCTTTTAGCCTTACAGAGTAGTCATTGATTCATGAAAGCACAAGGATAATTCCTCATTGTACAGCTTTCAGACAACAGCTAGAATATTCACTTTGAGTTAAAGACTAGAAAAATGTTAATGAACCGACAGAAGCCAAAGAAAAGTCAGTTAAAAACAGCAGTTAGAGGACTAGACAAATAACTATTAGGAAAAGAGAGGAAAAAGTAGTGAAATGGTGGAATGGAGCATGAGCAAGGATGCAACATAGCTGTCAGAATTGAAAAGGAAGATAAACTCAGAGAAAAATTAATTGCTTTTGTTGCTCAAGTTCAGAAAAAGGAATTCTGGATCAAAAATAAGAGTTGTAATTTTGTTTTTTTCCCTAAACAGATTTTTTTTTAAAAATCCGTTTTTTAAAATTTTTATCTCATTTATTCTGAGGAATGATCTAGATAACGTGGAAAAAGAAATTCTTTCTAAAAATGCTAAACAATGCATTTGAATATGCTGTACAGACAAAAGGTTTTACAGTATTTTTCAGGCCTTCAGGTTTCATGTGGCACAATTACCTGAGTACTGTGTGTAATCATGGTCTTGGAATGTGACTTGCCTCAGTGAAAGAAAGGAAGCTTTTTGCCTAACTGAATCCCTCTAGACAAACACTTTTTTTCTTGTTATGAAAATGGAGACTGGATCAGTGCTGTGGTTATGAATTGTATAAGCTTTAGTCTTTCTTTCCTAAATCTTTCACCTGTCTTGGGTTCCATTGAAGAAACCAGAACAGTGCTTCCTCGAAACAGCTTGAGCATGACTTTGCTGCTCAGCCCAGTGTGATATGATGCTAGTCTGTCAATATGAACTGGTGCAACCCTGTGGGTGCTCCTTTTGGGGAGGGCTCTGGGTTGCTGTGCATGGAGCTGCTGGGGATGGGCACACGGCTCTTGCCGTGCTGTATTTGGCAGAGCTTGGGTCTATCCCCCCGTGTCCTGTGCAGAGCAACTGGTCTGTTTGCTCTGTTTGCTCCAGGGCCATGGAAGCAGGATAACCTGTCCACTTGAAACGCAAAGGGATGGGGAATCTCCAGCAGCAAGCACAAAGGGGTTGTTAGAGCTCTGTGCTGTCCTTTCTTCATGTTTCCTTTCAAAGGTCTTGCTCCCTGAGTAGGAAAGTCTACAGGGCATAGCAGAGGGGAAGCAATTGACAGGCACTTTTCTTTTCCTGACTGTACTGCTAAAAGCATGGGAAGTGGGGACACACTACAGGATTGTGCAACAGGAGTTTGTAAAGGACAGCAGAGCACCAAAATTCACTCATGAGACCCTAAAGGAACTGTGAACAACCTGTAAGAATGCAGCTGGGAATCGCAATCCTATGAATGGTACTTTGACCATTGGCCATTTTCTTTTGTTGTTTAGCTCTCTCCAGTTTGTTTATGCATATAGGTATTATTGTGACACAATATTTAAGCTGTACTTTGGCTGTGCACTGGATGCTACCATATTGAGCTAATGAGAATTAGTAGTCCTCTTGGAGTCCCAGTAACCTGCTTGCCACACATGCTCAGAATGTTTCATACCCCATGCATAGATTAGTTTGGAACTAGTCTTGTGTGTGAATTCAGTTGTTACTTAGCTGTTCACATATAATCCTTTTAATTTTCCCTGTATGTTATCATTGATTGTCTTCCAGTGCAAACCCCTCTTTTTTTCCATGTGCTTTCCCCAGTTGTTCTCTGGAATGTTTCCTGTCTTGGCTTGGCCGAGGGCATTTTTGAGGTGTGGAACCTTTATACAAAGCTAGGCTGAGTGAAACAGTTTGAAAAAGTTACCAGCTAGCTAAAGAAAGGGAGAGATGGCCATGGATTGAACCAGATCTTAAATCTGAGGTTATTTCAGATTGGTTCCTACCCTGCGTTTCACGGTTGAGTCCAACAGTAGAAGAAAAGAAGTGACACAACCACCTGCAATCCTGGGCTCTGAAACTGCTGATTATGTGGCACTGATGATTTGTACTGGATTAAGAGTCAGTTGGCTGTGTGGATGTGGCTTTAGATTGTTTTCTAATAAATAACACTTAGTATGGCTCAGCTTGAGGAAGTGCCAGGCAGAGGAACTGTCACTCCAGAACATGAGTCAGACGATGAAATTAAGGACTGACACAGATGCATATATTTCAGTGCCTTCACATTTGGCATCTCTGCACAAGAAAATGATCTAATAACAGCTCCCCTCACACACCCTGGAATCACAGGAAAAGAGCTGGTGTTGTCATGAGTAACATATAGAAGACATAGGTGAATAGTATTTTTAGCCCAGCTAAAAATAATTCTTCCATGCACTTCATAGATTGATGTAGGTTTGCTTTAGTCATGTTTTTTAGTGCTTGCAACTGCTCTGTCCACATCTCCTCAGTGACTGGCATAAGCTCCTTTCTTCATCTTTTAACTGGCAAACTCACCTCTCTTCAGTCCCATGTAAATTGTGAGCCATGAGAAGAGCATTGCCTTTGAATGAGCCCTCACAGAGATTATGGCTTTGGGACTGTTTTTATAAGGATAAGTGCACAATACAAGACTCCTCGTATTTCTAAACACTAAGAATGTAACTTCTTTGGGCAGATCTGTTCTTTGGATTCTGTTCCGGTTGAGTAACTGCCCAGGCAGATCACTGTGATTTTAATTACTCTGGGGGGTGAGAAAGCTTTACCCACACAGAGACCTAAATGCATGCAAGGGTCACAAGTAATAATTTGGTGTCTTCTATTCAATCAAGTTTTGTTCAGTATCATTTGTTATGATTTGGGATCTTTCTTTTTTTCCGTTGACCATTTATTAACTGGTGGCACAGAAATATTCAATGTCCTTTGTTCTAATTGTTGTCCCATTTCTGTATAAAATTTTTTCTGAGTCACATCCCAAACCATACAGACTCCTTTCATTGCCATGACAACAGCAAGGCGTGCCAATGTTAGCAAAGTCTGCTGGAAAAAGAGAAGTCAGTAAAATCAAAACACAGTTAATTGAGGTATTTCATATATAAATTCCCATTTTCTGTAATGATCCAAAATTATCCTGAATTGTGGAAAAGTAGTTAAGAATAAGCCCTAGATAAATAGCATAGCCTCATGCTGGATGTTGGGCACTGCTTTATAAAAAAATCTTACAAAAATAGTGAGAGTGGAATTGGTCATAGCCCAGGTGACATGTTTGGATCAGAAGAGGATAAAGAGTTAAATGTGGTTACTAAAATAGTAAAGGATAATTACTAACAGTTTCGGAAAAATGTTTGATGTTAAATTGTTCTTTCATTATCGGTACCTTTCTCTTCCTTGCTTAACACTAAAAGTACATTTGATGGGATTACATAACAGTACATTTTAAACTAATAAATAATGCAGTAACTCATGCAAAGTAATAGGGAATCGATGTAAAACAGGTCTTGTAGAGCTAAATGCTGGAAAAAGTCTGCCTTAGTCCAAGTGAGCTGGGAAGGAGAAAAACTGTAGGTGGGACTTGAGAGGTCTGCAGTCATCATAAAGGACTATTTCTGTTTTAAAGAAGAGGTGAGAGCACAGAGATAATGGGGTACTATCTACAGCCTCCTTTCCCTTGAAACCTCCATGGTCATCTGGGCTTTCTCTTGGCCTCCCTCTATGCTTTGAAGCTAGGATGGAAACTACTTTGGAAAGAGAAATGGAGGATGAATGACCTGCAGTCAGGGGCATGAGGGGCTGGACTTCTGAGATTTGTAGTTTTGCATACTTCTGCTTATGCTTGCTGTGAAGGAGGGGGAGAGGATGAATGATGTTGCCCACTGAAAAGCTGTGATTCAGGTATTCTTGGCCTATGTCTAGGGTTGTTCCATAAAACTCTTCTCAACTTTTTTTACTTTCACCCTATTAATATACAGCTGCAGGTGGCTGGAGGGCTTATCTTTCCTCAGGGTATCCAAATGAGTTTCAGGAGCCTCTGCAATTTCCAAAGGATGCAAGTGTTATGTGTTCATTTAATGATAGTTGACTCTCAGTTGAGGCCGTTGAACTGTGGTGACAGCCATTGATAGTGTCAGAGCAAAAGCAGACTTGTTCCCCTTATTTATATCCTTATTTCAGACCTACTGGAGCTACTGTAGTCTAGAATGCTGTTTGCTTTGTTTTGGGTTCTCAGTAATTCTATCAATACTTGCCTGCTTAGTGCAGGGTGATGGAATAGACATGCTCATCTTGCATCACTTGCGTGCTGGGTTTTATTCGAGTTCGGAAGCTCCTGAGTCCAGGTGGCTGTAGACGCAGACAGTAACTCAGGCATTGGGGCCCCAGCTCTGAAGGAGAAACTGTGGAAATCACTTGATTGTAGTTAATATCAAATATTAACAGTTGCTATCTAATAAACAAACTTCATGTGAGAATTCACAAAGATGAACAGCAATGGTCCTCCAGTGTAACTTAAATTCTGAGCCTCTGGAAACAGCCCCCGCACCCGCGTCCGGTCCCGCACCTGCATCCGGCCCTACACCCATGTCCAGCCCTACACCTGCATCTAGGCAAATGGCAAGGGGAGAGCCCTTGACTCTCAGATCTGCAGAGTGATTGATGGGCTGGGTCAAGACTTGACAAGCAAAACAGAAAACCTTGTGGTTTTGTGAACTTCATATTTAAGTGTACATAACTGAAAAGCATTAGACATTTGGAAACCCAAGAAATTCCTTGAGAATTGTACAAGGCTTGGCTGCAGGTGGAGCATGCAAGCCATAAAAGCTGCAGTTAATGATAAGGTTTTGTCTTCATGTTGTGACTTATGTGTGTGGGCGTGGGACATGTGAGCATGGAGAAGAGCACACACTGTGTCTGCTTTCTCTTCTGTAGAATGGCAGATCTGCTGGACATGTCTGCACTGAGTGTGTTTTAATGTATCTGTTGATTTTTTTTTTTATTTCTTGCACAGCATCCTTTAGCTGACATATTTGAAATACTTAAGGAATGCTTTAAAATGTTTTTATAATTTACCTCATTTTTGGTGGTATTTGTTAGCACAGGTGGTCTTATCAACAAAGAAGCTGCTCATTCACAGCAGAGTTTGACTGTGACTTTAGCTGGTGTAGTTAGAGGTACAAAACTAAAAAAAAAATCTTACAACTTATTGTACAAAAATGGGTTGTCTTGACCATTATCCTGTGGGTTGATATTACATGGGTAAATTGCTAACAGAGATTTTTTTCTTAGTCTGAGATTTTTAGATTGGTTGGGTCAGACTTTTCAAAGCAAGGCATTTGGGTTTTATTCTGCTGGAAAAAACTGTGCATTTCTGAGTAGCCTTTTAGGAGGCAGAATGAAGAGCCAGCAATACCTGGGATATGTCTCCGAAGTGGCCAGCGACATGTAGTCCAGTTTTGGTTGGAATTTGTGTCATGAAATGTGACAGTCCCTCCAGGGAGCTGACTTCTACCCTTAGGGACCTCCCCTAACACTTAATAACTCAGAATAAAGCATTAAGGCTACTGAGGAGAGATTCAGGAAGGATGGGCTGTACGATAGGGACATAAGGATGGTCCCTGGTACTGTGTGTCTGAGCCATCCATCAGCCCATGCCTTGGGAAGAAAAGGCAGGAGCAAGCACAGAGTAAAGTGTCCCCAAATATTGTAGGGCTTTCTGTGGGCTGGGCCATTTTTCAACCAGAGCAGATGTCTTTGGTAAACTGTGATGGATTTTTTTTCTTTCCTGTATTTTTCCAGTCTGAGTCCAGGTAAACTTCTGCTACATTTTGTCCTGCATCAAGGTGTTCTACAGCTTAATTATATGTGAATGAAGAAATAGTTATTCTTTTCCTCGTTCTGAATTTTTCATCTCCTGGTTCCTCTTGTTACCTTCTAGCTGTTCCACTGGAATAGCGTAAAGTCATTCCCTGTTCACCGATTTCACATCACCAATCTTTGTAAGGTTCCATTGTACTCCTACCTTAGGCTGATGTACTGAAACATATGCAGTCCCTTCTTGCAGTCTTCCTCTTGCTTCTGTCGATTTCCCCACTTTAGTTTATGAATCTCTCCTGATTCAGCCATGACATCCCTAATAATGTACGGACTTTACCAATTCATGTGCGTGTAACTGAGATGTCTCACTCTTGTTTCTCACCAACGTGGCCTCACTGATCTTGGTGTGCCATTGTTGCTGCCACCATCTAAGCCTGTGGCAGTGTTCACTGTATCCTCTATCCTTCCGTAGACTTGGAATTTCATTCCTCAGTGACAGTTTTACTATTTGTTGTTATGTTGGTCATTTTGTTTAAGCAAACGTTTTAATATACTCCTGCTTGTCCACCGATGTGATTCGTTCTGCCTTTTTTGCACTTTTTGTCCCTGCACACAGCATCCATTTCTCATTTTTTCACTGACTGTCCAGTATCAATTCCATCAGGATCCCCACCTCAATCACGTGCTTCGTTTCCCTGACCCGTTTCTTTGGCCGTTTTTACGAAAAGCGTTTGTCTGCTCTTCGTCGCACTCGCAGAAGACAGATGAACCCGACCGTTTGGGCACCATCTCCATTCCCAGCGCCAGCAGCAGCTTCCATTTCTCCGGGACGAGCCGCGCCCGCCGGCAGCCCCGCGCCGCTGCTCCGCTCCGCTCCGCGCTCGGCGGCGAGCCGCGCGTGCCCGCGCAGGGAGGCGGAGGCGGGAGCGGCCGGCGCTCTCGCGAGAGCCGCGCGGTAGCCCCGCGAGATCGGCGGCTCCCCGCCCGCGTCATGTTTTCCCTGTGACAATCCGGGCCGGGCGGACGCGGCTCCCGTCGGGATCTCCGCTCCCCGCTCCCCGCCGGCCCCGCGGGGCTCCCGGGCCGAGCGCCGCCGCCTCCCCCCGCCGCTGCCTGGTGAGCGCGCGGCCGCGCGGGGCTGTGCAGCGCGGGCAGGGGCGGGAGGCCTGGGCGAGCCCGGGGCCGGGGGGGTTCTCCCCGTGCCCTCCCCGCCCGACAGCACCGCGGGGCGACAGCTGCGGGCGTCCGGGAACGGGGGAAGGTGCAGGCGGCCGTGAGAGAAAGGGGAGGCAGGTGGGGCCGGTCAGGTGTCACTGCCCTGTTGCTGAGGGTGGGAGAAGGACGGGCGTCCTCCGGCAGCTCTTCTCCCTTCGTGGGGGCTTTTTGTGCCTCTTCAAAGCGGTATAAACTGTACGAATTCTGCATTGTGCTTCGGCTGCGGTCCTCGGAGCCTGTGCATTTTCCCCGTGAACCTCATGAATGCGGTTGTACTGTGGCCGTGCGTTTTCCTCTAAGTGTTAAATGCATCTCTGGCTACGTGCATCCCAGATGGACCCGGCAGGTGTCACAAAATTCAGTCTGAAATTTGTCATGTTTGCCTTCATCAACCTACAGCATGGCTGTAGGTAGGTGTTCCTTGTATCTCTAGACCTGTCATCTGAATTGCACCATCTTCCCATGGCATATTTGCTCGCTCTTGCTTGCAATACTGAAACATTAGATGTATACTTTTACTTAGAGATGGTTTATTTATTTTGTATTTCAAAGTGGAGTCTTATCTGGTGTTTTGTTGTTGTGTTTTGGGTTTTTTGTTTTAAACTGCATATACTTAATTTCATTGAGATGCTGCTATATGCAAGCTGCTTTTCATATTTTTTTAAAGGGCCGAATCCTATTGTTAGGCCCTCTCCCTTTCACAGTGTATATAGGAGAGGTTTAGTGCAGTTGAAACATTTTCATTTCTGTTGTCATGTATCTAAGCTGATTGTTTCCTTGTGAATGGTGTGATTTGCTGTAGCTGGAACCATGTGCTGTATATACATGTATACATATCCTGTATGTATCTGTGTATGTGCACGTGTATATTGTCTCATGAGGTTGATCAGATTTGTAGTTTAGCAGAGTGTTCTATGCTGATATTTCATGATAAAACCTCAAAGCTCTAAGTTTACATGTACTGAATTTAGTGTTCCTTTTTAGAGACCCCACATATACCGAATCTACTCCATTGGGATGTGGGTCTGTGGAGATCTTGGATCTCAGGGTTAAGTCTCACTTCATTTTGGGGCAAAATATAATAGGTATTTAATCTGGAAAGGTAGACTGTATACCTGATCAGTCTGCTACTGCTTCCCTATTCTGAGAAGAATCTGTTATTTTGCTGTAAAATGTTGTGGTACAGGACAGAAGGGCATTGCCAGTCTCCTGTATCCTTGCACCTGTGAGGAATTTGTTGGGTGGCTTTATCACAGTGGTTGTGTTTTAAAATGGAGCATCTTAAAGCTTTTTGTCTCTTGAGTACAAACTTGTACTGAGGTTTTCCTCTCTGCTCCTGTGTCCTTATTTAAATATGTCATGTATGTTTTATTCTTTGAACATTAAGACTAAATGTGTTTTTGTGGTTGGAAGTATGTAAGTTGAAGGGGAAGTGGGAGTGTTGAAATTTTTTTTGGAAACTGTGTAAAGGAGGTGTTTATCTAAATGTTAACTAAGCGTAAGGATGTAAAGTCTGACTTATTTTTGCTGAGAGACTGCTTGGCATAGTAAGAATACAACACAGCATTTCTTTATTGATTTAATCCTTGAATTGAAAAATAGCATACCAGTGAAAACTTGTTGTTCTGCTGTTTCAGAACTGAATTAAATGGATAGTAGTTGATTAGGAAACAGTTTAAATGACTTGACAAAAGATCCTCGTTGGTTTTTTGCCTTTAATTTACTAATTTGAGGTAGCCATAATCTTTGTTTTTCAAAGAAAACATTACAGGGGCGCTCTGCATATTTAAAGTATCAGTAATGACTGGAGTAGGACCATTTTACAGATGGAGAAAACTACTTGTGAAATTAGCAATAACATTTGTGTTTGAGTAGTAAAATTATGTGAGTTTAAGTACTTCAGTTTAAGATTTAAGACACACGTAGTCTTCCAGTCTTTCTTTCTGTTTTTAGTGTAATTATTCTTGTAATACTCACAGGGCAGAGATGCACTTATCCTGTTTTTAAAAATTAGTAATGGACACAGAAATTACATGTATTTCAGGTAGGCTTGGTGGAGCAGGCATTTGATTTCTGGTCATAGGTTGTTAGGAAGTCATTAGCCTTTCAATACGACAGTCTCAGATCCTGTACAGATACTTAATTTTCATCTGTTCGTGTAACTCGTGAGATTTTTATCTTGCACTGGTGTGTTTTAGTTAAAAGTAGGATGCAATTCTCTATGGCTGCTTTGACTTCCTGCTGTCAAAATCGTTGTAGTTAGTGAATGGTGAGTGTTGTGCTGGTTGTGTTTCTCGTGATTGGCTCTCAGAAGTACTCAAACTCTGAAATTGCTGCCAGGTTTTCTTTTTGTCTGTCTCCCTTGTAGTGACTGACAGTCAAGTGGAACATTCAAATCTAGTAGGTGTTAGCTTTTTAACAACATCTGAAGTAGCCCTCAGAAATCGAAGCTCTGCTGTCACAGGACTGCTTGAAGTAACTGCCAGTGTGCTGCAGCTGCTTGCTGTGCATTAGAGTCATTCAGAGTAACCCTTACATCAAAAATTCTTAATATAAAAAAAAAGAAAAGAAAGTCAGCCTGGAGCCCAGTGGCTCCAGGATTTGCTCATCAACAGCAAGTGTAACTGTGACCTTGGAACTGGCCAGGTGTATTCCCTGGCCTGAACTGCCTGTTGTGATTGACGTGATGTCACCACGCTATTTGGGAGCATGTTCAGGTGACTCAAGCAATCATCTCTGCTGGGAGCTGCAATTAATTTGCTGCTTATAGAAGAGCCTGCAGTTTGAGGAGTCCTTCCTAGTAATTTTTTTTTTTTTTTTTGCTGTCAGGACTAGATAATACTAAAATGTCATCCTTAAAACACTTTCAAATGCATGAATTTACACAATAGAAGTTTCTTTTTCAATTAGTTATAACAGGAGGTCTCTGAGTCAAGAAATGCAAATGTTAACAGGAAGTATTAACGCAAAGAGGCATCCGCAACTTAGCTGGACAACCTGCTCTAGTGGCTCACCACCCTCATGAAGATGTTTCTTGTTTATATCCAATCTATACCTACCCATATTCAGTTTAAAACCATTTTCTGTTGTCCTGTCACCATAGACCCTGATAGCAGGTGTCTCTCCATTGCTCTTAGATGTCATCTGTATCTATATCATTTATATCTATATCATCTATATCTATATCATCTCTAAAGGCTGCAGTCCACAGCTAACTTGAAAGTCGAATGTGTTTGAATTTTGACTGTCTGTACATATTGCACTCTTCTGTCCTTTGCTGAGTTTCTCAATTTCAAGTCATGATTTCTAGTAAATACATCTTCAAAATTTTTGTAGTTTTTGCAAGAAAATGCCTGTTTCTATGTGTTGTGGTAGTTGAAAATACTGTAACTACACAGTTACGTATGGTCACTGTGATTGTACCTTTTGGGGAGAGTGGTAGTGCTAAAACCTCACCAGAGTTTTCATCCCTTTTCCAACGCAAGATCAGGCACCTTTCTTTGCTGAAATTGTTGGGATGTTTTTGATGCATGGGGATTTCTGCTTCTCAGCTCCTCTTCACTAACTGCTTTTGGTGATTGTGTATGTGGAACGTCTTTCATTCTCAGTTTTAGTTTCAGTAACCTTAAAGCATATGAAGAAGTAATGGATTAAACTGATTTTTCTAAGTTTATCTGTTGAACAATAATGATAATTTTTATTTCTTCTCTGCTTGGGTAGATTTTGTACAGCCCCCAAGAGTTTACATTGACAAACCATGATTAGGTTTTTGTATCACTTTCTTTTTAAACCGAAGGGCAAAAGGGCAAATAACTTTAATTTCGTATTAACTTAAAAATAACTTTGTCTTCCTTTAGTGTGTCTCTGAAAAGGTTTTTGGAGTGACCAGCTAGAAGCACAGGGTTATATTGGTTTCAATACTATACCTGATAATGAGTAAGTAAATCATCTCACAGGATCCAAAAATCGTGTAGGAAGACGGAAACTGGAAGACTATCAAGTAGAACCTTACCATGGCTTACTTACCAAATATAAGGCTAGGTGGAATTCAGTATATGGAAAGAAAAGTTGATGGTTGTTTGCATAATTAATCTTATTCTGAGTGATGATGTCATTCATTTGGTTTCCATATGCTGAACAGGAGGCTAATACAAGCAGGAAAGATAGTGGCCATTGTGCTCAGTGGAGACAGATGTTCACATGAATTAATGCTGGTGTGGATTTCACTGTAATGATTCAGGAGTGAAGAACAGTCTGCTGTAGTTACTGTTCTTGCTTGCTTTTTCTGGGATAGTTCCTTTTGCTCCTTGCTTCCCATTCCGGATTTGTAGGAGAACACAACTCATTTGTTCTCCATCATTTTACAGTCCATCTCCTGTTACTAGCACTGCTGCCTTTTTTCTTTTTTTTTTGCTGCTTCTAATGACACTTTTTATTTCTTTGCTTTAAATTCTTTGTGAATTTGTAGTCATTCCTCTACAGTGTCAGTACTTTCTAATTTATCATTTTCTCTTTTTCTTTCCCATGACTGTTTTGGATGGATTCCATTCAGCTTGCATCTGTCATGATTCTGTGTCTAGATCACATGGATAGGCCCAAAAGAACATTTGAAGATTCCTACCTTGCATAGTGACGTACAGTGCTTTTTGGCACTAGTGAAATACTGAACAGATACATCTTCTAGGCAACATTATGTCCTGTTGGTTTCAACTGTCATAGTGTCCCCTGGCCATGAACAATGTGAAACGTCTTTTGGGTTTTGTATTTCTGTACATTTTATATTTTTGGTGTGTGGCAAGGTAGAATTTTAATTACTTTTATATATTTTTGGTTTCTAAATCACCTTTCAAGTAAAAGGCTTTAAATGTTGTTTGGAGCCCTGATACTTGCTGCTAAATCCTGTGTATGCAATCCCTTATTTATGAAAAAATGGAAGCAAATCAGTTTGGTTTAGTTGTACTTTCAGACTGTAATATTCTAATAAGGATTGCAAAGATTGCTGTGCTCTACCAGCTGGCAGCATGTGAAGCAAGATTCTTACTGGGACTCCGTGGCTTCTTTGTAAGAAGTATGGAAGACTGGAATGATAAAAACTTAAGGTAATCTGTCATTTTACAGAACATCAGGTACTGTTAGAACTGGAACTTGGCAAAAACAGAGAACAGGCCTTCTGTTGCACAGAATAAAGGTACAGCCATATCTTGAATCCCACATTCAGCTCTGGAGTTGTACAGGTTAGGAATTTGACAGAATATTGATATAATAATTTAGTGGGCTTGGATATGGGCTAAAGACTTTGGTTTACTGGTAGGAATGTTATGTGTATTTGAATTAACAAAATAATTTAGAAGTGCTAAGTGTGTATGGTACGAAACTAAAATGTTGCAACTTTGAAGAGATTCCACTTGTATAATGCAGCTGTAATACTGTCATCACAGTGAGGCAGTAAATAGAAACATATTGCATTAGGTTTTCTGTCATATTTTAAGTAATTCAGTTTTTCCAGAGCTGTGATTGGCAATGAACTCAGAACTTCTACTTTTTCAAAAATTATCTAAAATAACATCCCAGAATAAAGTTCTTCAGTAGCCAGTGTCACTTGCCGTGAATTAATTGAATTATATTCTTAATGAGCTTGTAGAATTATCTGATTATTCTGATTGTGAAATCTTTCCTGAGTTTTGCATGAGCCACAAAATGCTTGATTTTTCTGGCCCAACAGAAGTTAATTTCTCACCGTTGCAAACAAAGCCTTAACTACTTGTAGCAGCATCAAGAGCTGTAGTGTGCTCGGGCTGCCATCCGTTTAAATATTAAATTTTCTACTCCTGTTTAGAAACCACCCAGGTGACCTCATGCTGAAGGTACCTTGAGCAGAGGAGGTACTCTAGGAGCCCCTCATGTTGAAAATAATAAATGGAACTGCTGCAGACTCTAGGAAGTTCATTGTCAATGAACACACAGTGAAGAGCTCTGAATTTGTGTGTAGTACATCACAGGCAGGCAGTGAATACAATTCAGTTTCACAACCAGATCTTCATATTTAATTTTGGTGTTTCCTCCCTGTGGTTTGACTGTACGGATGGACTTCTTGTGTTACAAGCTTTTGTAATTAGGTTCCCATAAAATAAATGTAGTCAGCATCTTAGAAAGGTTGCTGAAATTGCTGATTGCAGAGAGGGAGAGAGTGAGTGCTTGTGAGGTTTATTTCTCCTCTGAGAAAACCTTTGGTTTTTAGGACATACTATATTTACAGCTTTATAGGTGCAGTTTTTCAAGAGCTTTGCAGAAAATAAAGCTTTCAGCTACTTTTGTAGGAGTTCTAAGAGCCTAAGCACTTGGCTTCTGTCAGAATAATTGTTTTTGTGTGTGTTTCATTTCTACTGTAGTCAGGCTAAGTTAAAGAAAAACGTGGTAGTATGTAGCTTTGTTAAATTCCATCCTTGTTATATCTTCAGTGTGTGTGCTAGTGTTACTGATTTAAGAAACTGAATTTTCTTCATACTGATTGAAGATACTGTTTATAATTTTATGCATTTTATATGTTTGAAAATCTCCATGAACTGTGAGAAGTTCTGCCTAGCTTAAAGACTAGGTTAAAATATAATCCTCTTGTTTGCTATGTTCATTTGATTCAGTTGATCATAAGATCAATTTTGCTTTTTATCCCTGTATTACAATGTTTACTTCTTTGGGCCTTGTACAGGGAGGAAAGCACAAAGCTGTAAAATAACAATTAAGCAGGAAGATTCTGGTTTGTGCAAACCATGGGAAATCACTGTGCTTCAAGATTTACCTACATTTCTGAACTGATTGTTCAGATTTTCCTTTTCACAACCTGAGCAGCAGTTGCATCTTCTTCCTCCCTATCTATGGACTTCTCTTATTCTTGCTGGAATACCAGTGGTTACCTGCATTTGACAATGAGGTGTAGGGCCACTGTGTTGGAGATGATGATGTTTTGGGGAAAAAAGAAGAAAGGGCCCTAAAATCAGCTTCTCTCTTCCACATGTATTGGTGGTTTCTGTCTGTTCATAAGCTGAGTGTATATGCTAAGGACTGAAAAAGCAAAACGTGCTTTCTGGGGAAACTGTGCTGTTACACTTTCTACTTAAAACGGCAAGATAATCCTGTCTCCCGCTTTTAAGGATCTTTTCTACAACTTTCTTTAAAACAAAACACAAACCCCTCAACTTTTTCTTGTCTTGACTTTCATACTTACATCCCTTCCTGCAGGAATTCCGTGTTACCTCTCTGGAATTGCCTAGAGGTGTTTCTTACCTTCCTGATTTTACCTCAGAAGGAGCTACAGAGTGTGATGTAGCCACACTGTACAGCTTCTGCTCAATTTCCACCTTTCTTTAAATTGTCCCAGCAATCTTTCTCTTAGATCTACGCACAGTGACTTCTGAGGAGCTTTCTTAAATCCTACATTTACATTTTTTTAATGTAAACCCTAGAAAGGAGCTTCCTGTTTACTTATATTAGGATACATTTGTTGGCTGCATAGAGGTGATTCTCGGGTAACAACTTCAAGTATTTCCCATAATTTCCAAGCTGACATGGAAAGGGAACACTCTGGAAATTCCTTTGGGGAAGTGTGTGCATTCTGTCCAAGACCTGTCTTTCCTGCTGGACTCAGAAACAGGATCTTTATAACTTTACAGACTTTAACCTTCAACCCCTGCCAAAGTCCTTTGTAAATTATTCTCATGTCCCCCTGTGCCCTTGGAATATAGGAGTATTTGGGGCAGTTTCCAAATTCCTCAGTCTTTTGACTGTGTTGAAGTTGAGAACTTCCTTTACTAACTTCTTTAGTAATGTTTTTTGCCCCTTCGTGAGTTCTTATTCTTGCATTTGAAGGTGATCAAAGCTGTCCCACTTACCTCAACGTGAGAAGACCTAAAAACTTCTTGGTTTCCTGAAGCTGTAGTAAAAATCGAAAAAAATTATTTGTTCTTAGAGATTTGACAGTCTTCATGTCTGAGCCAACCAAGTGGATTTATCAGAAATCTTTAGTGTTTCCTTTGTTCCCTTTCTCGAAAAATCTTTCCATAGCTAATTTAGGAGGTGCTGGTAAGGGGCTGGAAAATTTGCTGTTACTTTTCAGTCACATTTTACCATATGTGTGTCATTTTATATAAACACAAAAAAAAAATCTATGTAATTTTCTTGATAATTTCACTTTGATATTAACTGAAATGTTTTGCAAGAATTACTCCACTTTTGAAAATAAATAATTGCTGCAGAAAGTTTGCTTGTGCTTCAGACACATATACGTGAAACACAGATATTTTTAGTATCTAATATAAATTCCAAAATATAAATATATACATCTATACATATATACATACGTATATACATACATATATACATATATAAACATTTGTACTGGAATACCTATTTTGTTGCATCTTTTGGTCAGTTGTGCATTAAGGAGTTAATCATCCATGCAGTCAGTGTCTTGGTATTGTATATATGAAATAAGCAAGCTGGGATTATTGACAAGATCAAGTTCCTCTTTCTGTTTCTGTGATCAGATTGCTGTGGTGGCACAGAGAAGGAACAGCATTCATAGTTTATCTCTTCATAATTTATTTCTGTTTCATGGAAATAACTTGTAAATGTAGTTAGATGCATCTCCAGTCTCTTATTTTATTCTTGTTTGAGATAGAGGAATAGTTCTTTTTCCTTAAAAAAGATGCAGTTTTTCTCAGTGAAAGAATAGGCTGTTTCACCTATTTCATTAGTGATATAAACTTGATTTTAATTTTAATATGCCCAATAGTCTGTTGTATTTAATAATGACTTGCAACAGGCAGTTCACACTTTAATACATGTGATTTATTAGTTGTTGTAGGCAAGCTTACACCACAAAATATAGTATGTAAAAATTAGCTGGTGGTTTCAGGCTGAATTAATTCCTATTTAAGAAAAAACAAACTCTTTAATAACACAGCTATTTTAAATTCTTTAAAATTGTTTGCTAGGCCACTGAAGACTGCATGCTTTCCCTGAAGTATGACAACTTTCCTCTTTTTCCCTATTTTTACTCAAAAGGTAAGATGTTAAGTGTATCAGTTATTATTAGTGTTTACTCTGTCTCGCTGACAAACATCTGCAGGCTCTTGGTTTTGTGTTTATTTTTTCCTTAGGTGCAGCAAACACATCTAAGCCAAAACTTCTTAGAAATCATCATCTAACTAAATAGATGAAGAGAAATACATGCATAAAGGGTAATGAAATTTGTCATCAGCTTTCCTTCTGAGTTCTTGACTGTGTGGAAATGCATGCAAATAATTTAATTATTATGGTTTCACAATCATTAGGGCTGCTTGTAAGTTGTTTTCTTTGAATTTGAAATGCATCTTATTACCTCCTGTACTTCCTGTCTATGCTTACTAGTTATTTCAGGATGTGGAGACTTGATTCTGAGTTTAGAATTTGAGTGGTAGTTTGGCTGTGTGGTGTGTTTGTTTAATGGGGAAGCCATGAACAGACCAGGAGAAGTACCTGGTTTTGACTTTTGAGGTTGAAGAGACAGAATCTGAAACCCAGGGGATGCACACTCAGGTTGCAGTGGGATTCAGCTTTGGAAGTTACAACTTCACCTTCAGGTGCATTTAAACAACAGACTGATAAAAGGAAAAAGAACCTTTGTCTCTGCTGCAGGTAATTTCCATGTTTCTTATAACATTAAAAGAGAGCTCTCTGAAGCATATTTTCTTCTTAAGCATATTTAAATGTTCTACTCTCCTCTTAGCTCAGGCAAAAGTCGTCCCTGATTATATTCCTCGTGTTTCCACAGGTTTCATTCTAAAATTCTTTTCCTCACATTCCCTTTCATCTGATGTAAGAAAAACAAACAGCAGTTGGTGTCCAGTGCAGTGGTGGGTAACAGCAGCTCTCCTGGTGCTTGTGCACTTATTCCAGTGGAGGATTTGATGAACCTGAGCCTTTTCTTGAGTTCAGTTGCAGCACTGGCTGTGGTTCTCAGGATGATGCTCTGAAGGCAGGCTTAGTTACCTCACATGTCTTCCTCTGCAGCTCAAGTTGCTGCCACTGCTGTTTTGAAAGAAAAATTCTACGTCCCAGAATACACAGAATTTGGCTTTTAGGGTTTGATATATACGTTTTGTCCCCACTATTCCCTGGAGTAAGCTTTTGAAATAGGTGTTAAATTTGCTAACACTGTTGGGATCCTTGTTCAGCTATGAGTTTTAAGTCCCATTTTAGTTGACTTACCAATAGGCAACAGTAAAATATATACAAACATTTGCTCCCCCAAAATGGTGATTTCCTCAACAGGAACTGTGGTTCTAAAAGATATGACAAATGAGTTGCACATTCTCACAGTTTACTTTTTTTTTTTCCCTGCCTGAGGAGCAGGAGGAGAAAGGAAGGAATAAAGGCAGGAGGGCTGGGTTTTTTCTTTTTTAAGTACAAATCCCATCAAGTTCTGGTTAGTTTAGTTTGAAGTGTTTTAAATGTTCCAGTGTTGAAATAGTTTTTTAAAGCTTTTGCTATACATTTAGACTGTTAGAGGTTTATGGTGATGAAAGAAGAGTCCCTTTCTCCACTTGTCACATGTTTCTTGCTTCTCCCTTTGTGCTTGGCCATGTGTTCAGAAAGTGTGGCATTGCACCCTGTGGGGCTAGCCCACCCTGCACACTTGGTACCTTCCACATGTTCACCTGACCCTGCAGCGGTCAGATACAGTGAAACAGCAGTGAGTATTTGCTTGAGTTTTCAAAGCCAAATGCATTTTCTTTTTGTCTGCCCTAAAAAGAAATGAGATGTCCCTGTCCTGGCATTTATAAACCTTGTATTTGTGGCGATGAGCTGGAGGAAATAAACCCTACCTATACACTGTGCTAGCACTGTTACTTGGTTTCTGCTGAACTCCGGTGGTCTGTAGTTGTTACATGCAGAGACAGAGATCACTAACATTTGTATTCGGAGAGCATTTCCAGGATTACCAGCAGTGTCTGGCTAAAGCCTTCTGCCTGTCACATGAAACTGAATGTTATTTTCAAGGCGGACCAAGACATTTCTTCTGAAAGCTGCAGGAGGAGAGTAGGGCACTGCTAAGAGCTCAGCGTCAAGCTTCAGTGTCTATTTTTAGAGATGCATACAAGGGCAGGAGGGAAAAAAAATCTTAGCAGTTTTCAGGAAAAGCAGCAGTATTTGCACCTTTGAGGTACAGGAGCACATTTTGAAGTTTCTGCAAGAAGAGTAGCTGGTGAAAGCATAAAGCCCATGAATGAGTCTGTTCAGAGAGCTTCTTATTGGAGACACATCCCCATGTTTTACCTCTTGAGAAGGCACAAACTTCTCGTAAGACCAGAGTTGGGATGTTTTCATTCATTGGCCTTACAGTTTCTATTAGGATCAAACGGTAGTTAGCAAATCCTTTCTGACAAATGAGACAGTGTTTCCCTGTCTGAGTAAATGGAGTCCTGGGTGTAATAGTACCTGTCTGTGTCACATGGAGGCTGAGCTGCTGAGGAGTTCTGTGGTGTGAGTAGACAGAAGGTGTGTCTTGTATGAAATACAAGGAATGCTCCCTGCTCTGAATGGTACTTCCAGTTTCTGTGGGATAGACCTGTGTAAGGGTCTGCTGTAGTGCAACAGAAGTTACTTGGGTAAGGCTCACTGGGACTCACAGAAAACTTTTTGTGCAGGTATTAATCTGTTGTAGGGAAAATTTGGCTGAAATAAAAGCAGGTGCTTAATAGCACAGAGTGTGCTTTTTTGGCAGGTATAGTGGCAGAACTGTAGTTTATATTTTTGATTTATGTTTCCTAAGTGTGAAATGTCAAGTCAAAATGAGGACCAAGTTGCACTCCCTGTTACCTGTTGCCCTACAAGCATGGCATGGCAGCAGCACCAACTTTCACTGCAAGGCAGAGACTCCCTCCACCCCCAGGGGTTTTGTTTGAAATTAGATCAAATAGGGCTCACGCTACCAAAGGACACAACTCTCCTTCAGGAAGTTAGAGTACTTTCTAGTGAAATTGTAATACATTAGGACTTAAAGGGTCAAAGAACAGAAAGTGATCATTCAGAACCTATGTAACTCATGGTTAATGATTATAAAACAGGAGTGAAACAGATCTGTTTTGTACACTAGGAGGTAAAGCATTACTTTAAAGAAAATCCTTTTAAAATGAGCAGTTTGAAAACACTCAGTTTGAGAAAATCTCTTTGCATATTAAAGTATAAATTACCTTGGCAAAACTTAAGAGTTGACATCAAGAATCCTCTTGAAGAAACTGAAGTTCTAAGTGCTACCAGCATTAAAATTATTAACTCGAGTGTCTCTTTGGGATCAGAATGTTCTCTTAATTTATTAATTTTTAAAAATTTTCTCAGACATAGATTTAGAAGAACCCTGGACTCAACTAGTTGTGATCAGTCTTTGTTCTTGTATGTGAGAAATTTTATGAACTCAGTGTGTATTTTTGGAATTCTGATCCTTTATTAATATAAAATAGCAAAATATCATACCTTTATATGGATGATCCTGCAGACATAAATCATCATAGTGCTGAGGTATGCTTATCAGCCCTGCACCTTTGTGGTTCTTGACATCTAAATCTTAAATTGCCTTATCTGTTAAATGCTGTTCATGTCACTTAGCAGAATTAAATTTGCTTTGTGTCAATGTTTGTGCATACAGATTTAGAAAATGCAGACTGACTTACACTAAAATTCTTATATCATGTTAAGTAAGTTGCACATACTCATAGGTCAGATGGTGAAATTGGTAATTCTTGGTGGTTAATCTTCCGCTGCTTACCTTCTGAAAGGATTATTTGTGATTGTCCTGCTGTGAGTAACAAGATCTGTAGATAATATTGCATACCTATTGACAGTTTTTTTCATCTTCAGGACTAATGGCAAAGAAGTAAATCAGCATGGCAGCTATGGTCCCACCTGTGAAGCTGAAATGGCTTGAACACCTAAACAGCTCCTGGATCACAGAAGACAGTGAATCTATTGCAACAAGGGAGGGAGTTTCTGTCTTGTATGCTAAGTTAGTTAGCAATAAAGAAGTAGTGCCATTGCCCCAGCAGGTTCTGTGCCTCAAAGGACCTCAGTTACCAGATTTTGAACGGGAATCTCTATCTAGTGATGAACAGGACCACTACCTGGATGCCCTTCTTAGCAGCCAGCTGGCACTGGCAAAGATGGTGTGCTCAGACTCTCCGTTTGCTGGAGCTCTTCGAAAGCGTCTCCTTGTGCTGCAGCGTGTCTTCTATGCACTTTCTAATAAATACCACGATAAGGGGAAGGTGAAACAGCAGCAGCACTCACCAGAAAGCAGTTCTGGATCCACAGATGTGCACTCTGTCAGTGAACGCCCCAGGTCAAGTACGGACGCACTCATAGAAATGGGAGTTCGGACTGGGTTGAGCTTGTTGTTTGCACTGCTGAGACAAAGCTGGATGATGCCTGCAGCAGGACCTGGCCTCAGTCTCTGCAATGATGTTATCCATACTGCAATAGAAGTTGTGAGCTCTTTACCACCTTTATCTCTAGCTAATGAAAGCAAGATTCCACCAATGGGTTTGGACTGTTTGTCACAAGTAACAACTTTTCTTAAAGGAGTAACGATTCCAAACTCTGGGGCAGATACTCTAGGTCGTAGATTAGCTTCTGAGTTGCTTCTTGGTTTGGCTGCCCAACGAGGTGCCTTGAGATACCTTCTTGAATGGATAGAAATGGCCTTAGGTGCTTCAGCTGTAGTAAACACCATGGAGAAAACCAAGTTGCTGCAAAGTCCAGAAGGGATGATCAGCTTTGATTGTTTTATGAGTATATTGACCCAGATGCGACGGTCTCTGGTAGGTATAACCAGCTTTGGTTTTTCTGCGTTGCAGCGTAGTTGCATTTTTAATGGAGCAGTTTCTCCACACCGAATGCCAGTTTGCTGAGTATGTTAGAAAGGGGCCTTTTTGGAGAACTTTTTTCCCCGCATATTTCGTTTGTTACCTACCATCTCTTTCCTTCCCTTCCTGCCCACCTGTTTCCTCATAGGTAAAGATGTAACAGCAAAATTTTTGTGAAGATGTAACAGTGTAATTTTTGATGTTACACTCTAACTTCAGGGAAAGAATCAAGGACATTCTTGATCCACTCGGACTTTGTATATTTAAGTTCATAGCAAAAAAAGTTAGAAAATTCAAAGTTCTGCAATACAACTTGTTTCCTGTTAGTTGCTTTTATTGGACATTCCTGCTCCCTCATTCACCGACTGTTCAGCAGTTTTGCTGATGCTCAGAAATCAGTGTGATAAGAAAATGAGCTAAATTGGATGTGTGGCACACTGCTTTGTATATTGAGTGCTTACTAGTGGTCCTAGATGAATATTACTTTTAAAGGTATGAAATTATTGCACAGTACACAGTTGGAAGCTGTGGCAAGCTTCTGCTTCATGTGCTCAGACTGAAACAGGGAGTTACTTTTTCCCTCAAGTGGTCATTCTTTCAGATTTGTACTGCTTGTTAATAAACATAAACTTTAAAATCTAAAAAAATATTCTAAAAAGATCTAAAAGTCTTTAAAAGAATGGGGTCCATGATAAGAGCATGGCAGGAGCAGTATCTGAATTGGATTTAATGTTGTGATGAGCAACTTTATTTGTTGTTGTTTTTGGGCTATATATGCAGTTAGAGACCAAAATATGAAAGATAGATAAATATAAAATTAATTATGATTAATAATTTTAAAATAATTATCACTTTAAACACAACTAACATGCATTTCATCACAAAATAACATTGGGAGAAATTAACTCTGAACCCAGATACTTTCACAAAACTGAACCAGTAAGAATGTTGGACTAGCACTTGTGACAGTTTGGTTTTCTTGAAATGTATGCAGATGTCACAACTCAGGAGAGAGGCAGTGTACTTATGTTTATAGAAAGAGCCTTTTGTTTTTGCATAGCAGTAAGAACAAATCCCTAATGTATTTTGTTCAGGTGGGCTGTTGCTGTATTGGTAATGTGTTTCTCCTGATAACAACATTTAAATGTTGTAGGGGTCATCTGCTGATCGAAGTCAATGGAGAGAGCCAACCAGAACATCTGATGGCTTATGTTCTCTGTATGAGGCAGCTCTGTGTTTATTTGAAGAGGTATGTCTTGAAAAAAGCTTTTAAGTTACTGTAGTTTACTTCCTCCTCACACATGTTTGGTGTGCACATGTGGATGTAGTCCAGTCTTGGCCAAGTTATTCTGGGGTAGAAGAGGTGCAAAAAACATTGAAAAACTAAGATGATGTGAAACTAAGTCACTGGGGCAAGCTAATGATATGGTCATGGTGATTTGTATTTTAGGCAGTTACCATGTTGAGGGGCAATTAAAGCTGCATTAAACACTGTGACTGTATAGGAAGAAATACAAAATGCTACCATGTAGTAAATCCCTGGCTTGAACAGGTTTGTCGGATGGCTTCAGACTATTCGAGGACATGTGCCAGCCCTGACAGCATTCAAACAGGCGACGCTCCCATCGTGTCAGAGACCTGTGAGGTGTATGTGTGGGGCAGCAACAGCAGCCACCAACTGGTGGAAGGAACTCAGGAGAAAATACTTCAACCCAAGCTGGCTCCGAGTTTTTCTGATGCACAGACGGTGAGTGACATTTATTACTGGTACCTTATGTAACGTTCAGCAGCTTCATAGTCACAGTACGAAATTGAAAAATAGTATTTAATTTCTGAGTGTCAAGTTGTAATGAAGGGATGATGCTCAGAACTGGTCACACAGGTTATTTTACTGAGAATATCTCACTACTTTTAGTGATGCCTGGGAAAAACATTCTGGTTTGTTTTTAGTCACACACACAGATAAATATCCATGTAACAAGAATGACTGGATTACCTGACTTGCTGTGTGGAGACAAGTGTAGTTGCCTGTAGTTTATTTTTTGTGGGTTTGGGGTTTTTTTTTAGTTTGGTTTTTTTTTTACTGTTGGTTAAAAGGTGTTTTAACCATTCCATGTTCTTTTCTGTTGGTGGTTTTCACACCCAAGATTGCCGAGTTTAAAGCTCCAAACTGGGCTAGCTGCTGACACGGCAACCTTAATTAGCTTTCTGAAAACCAGTGTACATGCTCTTTCTGCTCTCAGTCACAGATTCTGCAGTTGCAGATGGGTACTTCTATTGATGCATGACCCAGAATATAATAGTTTGCTTTGCTGGTACTATATTGGCTTTGCAGTGTTGACTTAAGTAAAAGCACTTTTTGGTCACTAGACACAATTTAGGTGTGTTTTCTGAAATTGTTTCTATGGAGGTCACTGAAGTATTTTATATTCCAATGGGCTGCAGGACTGGACATCATAAAACAAGTTTATGCATTCAGAAAACTTTCAGAACATTCAAAAGACTAATACACAAGAATGGAATGCATCATCTGAATAAATGGATTGCTCTTTTAATAGTACTATATACAGCTGTACAACAAATTTATGTGATTTTTCTACTTAGCCTTCATTGATGATTGTAGTAGAATTATGTAAGATACTAATTCCCATTAAATAGGGCTGTGGCCACCTGTTTGGGGCTGTTTTATGTTGTGCCTTTATGCTTCAGATGGAACCTGCTCTGCACTTCTGCTGTGTTAAGATTCCTATAGGGAATTATTTCTGTATTAGTCCATTTGCTGTTGGGTCATTCCTCAGCTGATTGCTGACTTCCCAATAGGGGCAAGTTCTTATTTTCTTAAAAGCTTTTAGTCTTATTTCTTTGATGTTCACATAATCAAAATTTGTAATCCCAGGTGAGTGGACTTTTAGCATTTGGTGTATTTCTGTAATGTTACCGCTTGGTACTGGTTAAAATTAAGCAAAACCTACAGTCTTTTATCAAGCTGTTACTTTGTCTTTTTTGCTTTTAAAAAATTAAGATTTCCATCCACGAATTTTGGAGATCTGAATGCAGCACAAGTTCTGTAGTCTGTAGAAGAGATATAAATAAATAAAATAATCACTGTTTACATACTTTTGTCATGAAAATAGGTTTAATCATAAAATGTTTCCCAGGAATCTTAGTTTTACTGCTTGATAAAGTCCAAATTATTTTTAATTTTTACATTGTTATATGAAGAAACCCGAAATTCTGTTAAAAAATACAGACTTCTAGACCTATATATGAATCCTAGAGTTATCTAATCTCTGCATTTCTCTATTACATCCTTTTTTCTCTTTGTAGATTGAAGCTGGACAATATTGTACATTTGTCATTTCTACGGATGGTTCTGTTAGAGCCTGTGGGAAAGGCAGCTATGGGAGACTGGGACTGGGAGACTCCAATAATCAGTCCACATTGAAAAAATTGACTTTTGAGCCACACAGGTCTATTAAAAAGGTGTCATCTTCAAAAGGATCTGATGGTCACACTTTAGCATTTACAACAGAAGGGGAAGTCTTCAGCTGGGGTGACGGTGACTACGGAAAACTGGGACATGGAAATAGTTCAACTCAGAAATATCCCAAACTTATTCAGGGTCCCCTGCAAGGGAAGGTATGTTTTCTATAGTAGAGCATCTGGTTTTGTTATGTTCATCTGGGATGTTGTGTAAAGTTTGAAATAGATAAAGTCATAAGAAAAAGTTCTGTGTTTTTTCTAGACTTCTCTTTGAGACTGGGTCTGCTTTCAGGAAAACACCAGAGCTTATGGCTGCCTCTAGGCCTGTGATTTGGGCAGTGGCATTGTCCGGAAAGCTTCTCATAGTCTTGAGTCAAACTTGTTCAGGGGCTTTTGCTGAATCGCAGTTTCAGTTTTGCTAGCTGCAACTTCATGGCTTTCACATACAGCTCGTTTGATGTTTTAAACATCCACTGATGCTTCTTTGTTCTCCTGTAAGACTAGGATATCATGATGTAAAGGCTGCTTGATAAATAAATCATTAGCAGTTTTACATATAAACTTGCCTTTTTATGTACTTATTCCCCTTATCAAATAAATAGAAAAGATTGCAAAGATTATGTGTGTACTTGATCCATGTGAATGAAGAAGTTACTGTAGGCTCCTTCTGAAACTTGATTCTCCCAAGCTTTCAGACTTCCCACTTGATATGTGTTAAAGCTTCATCTTTGTTTTTGCATGTAATGTAGGTGGTAGTGTGTGTATCGGCGGGCTACAGACACAGTGCTGCTGTTACAGAAGATGGGGAGCTGTACACATGGGGAGAAGGAGACTTCGGGAGATTAGGTATTGAAAATTTCATGAGATGCTTCTGGAAAAATTCCTGTGTCTAGTGATGATTTTATGTGTCTATTTGCCTTGTTGTCTAATTGTCCCCTCTACATACACATGCACATGTACTCAGGCATGTGCATACAGCTGACAAGTGCAGAGGCTCTTAAAAGTTTTTAATACAGTTAATTTTACAAAGATTTTTTAAAAGATATTTTTCATTTCAAGACAAGTTGCTTTTATTCATTCATAATACGGTTGCTAATGCCACTGGAATGTAAACAGTAGACATTTGAAATAAAGTGGAATTCTAGAGAAACCTCATCTAGTGTGTGATGGTAGAATGATTCTTTGAACAGTCAGGAATAACTGACTAATAATACCAAGGATCTGATTCTAATAAGGATACTTGGTCTTAAGTTTCCCAGAATGGCTTAGTGTCCTTTTACCTCAATATATCTAAAAAGTTACATTGAACTGAAACAAGAAACCCTGTTTTATGATTTTCTTCAAGTTCACTTGTCTGTTTTATCATCTTTGCTATACAACTGTTATGCCTGGTATAAAACCACCCTTCTCGAGCAGGTTCAGTTCAACCAACAGGTTTTACATAGAAAATTGTTTCAAATTGGGCTTTAGTTCCCTTCTGTTTATTTTCTTTGAATGTCACAGTCACCAAGTATAGAGGGGTAAAAGCAAGCAAGTGGCAGGGGTAGAAGATGAGGACAGTGTTTGACCATCACAGCTTTCAAGGGAATCAGTAGAAGTTCTGAGTGTATGTCTGTTGTTAGGAAAAGAACTCTGTTAGAAGTTTAACTGGACTTTTGATGGGAATTGTGGAAACTTTCTCCTTGAGGTTTAGATTAATGTGGAGTCTTGATGTCCTTTGAGGGTCTTGGAGTGTGCAATGGTATGTGGCTAAAAAGTAACATTTAATTGGGTTATGGAACTTGTTAATATTTAATTAATTATGGATACCAGTGATATTAATTTTCCTTTCTTCTCCATTTTTCTTCCATACCCACAGAATTTTAGTTTAGTAGAAATGAAACTTTTTCTAAAGTAGGTGATATCTGTAATGTACTTGGTTTCTGCAGAAAGGACCCATTAGAGCTGTAGCTGCCTGAAGGCAGCTGAGGGGCTGCTCTGTTCAGTCTGTGCAGTATGGGCAGGAGTGACAGAGAGCCCTTATTGCAGCTCCCTCGTGCTGTGCAGGATACCTGCTGCCCGCTATTGGGAAGGCTAGCTACATGATCAACTGGTGTTCAAGGCAGTTGTGTTAGCAATCTTTTTTATTTCTTTTCAGCTGGATAGGAAATAATCATAAGTTTTAGAGGCAGTGAGATATGAGCAGGTGTTCTGAAGTATGTCATAAAGTTTAAATGTTTAACTATACCACAGATGTCTTCCAGACCGTACTACGAATCTTTCCAAAAAGTGGGCAGAAATCATCATTTGTGATGACTGCAATACACTTGGAATTTTCAAAATCTTACGGTTGCAAAACAGAAATAGGACTTTTATCGTCACAGAAAGAAAATACTTTTTTCTTTTTCCCTTAGGTCATGGTGATAGCAACAGCCGCAACATTCCAACTTTAGTAAAAGATATTAGCAACGTAGGAGAGGTTTCCTGTGGCAGTTCACACACGATAGCTCTGTCCAAAGATGGGAGAACAGTGTGGTCGTTTGGAGGAGGAGACAATGGTAGGTAAAACATGTTTTGGTAGTAATTTTTGTCTTACTCCATCTGCCTCATAGTTTCAGTACTCCTTGCAGTTTGATTCTGGTTTTTATTTGTTGCTTGGTAGCTGTTTAAGGAAGGGATTCTTAAACAAGCTAAATACAATATCTGAAGTTCACCTGCAAGATTAAAAGGTTAAAAAGACTATTTTGAGCAGGGGAGGGGTTTCACAGCACAGAGAGGTCAGTGAATGGATGAACAGTTCTGGAAAAAATGCTGTGCTGATGACTTTCAAATAAACTAATTCATGATATGGCAGTAGCTGTTCATGTCCTACATACTATTACATTTAAACTGCCTGGGATTAATATTTCAATTTTAAAATAGACTATAGTCAATATATATTTCTTCAAGTCTGTAATTACTGTAATTGAAGGAGGTTTTATAAAAATTGTAATGTGTTTTAATTTAAAAAATCCACTCTGATATTTTTGCAAATCCAAAAAGAACTCTTTTGGGGTACTTTTAATTGTTGTCCATTCATTGAAAATATTTTCCAGTTGTGTTTCCTCCTTTTGCAGGCAAACTTGGTCATGGTGATACAAATAGAGTATATAAACCTAAAGTTATAGAAGCCTTGCAAGGAATGTTTATTCGAAAAGTTTGTGCTGGAAGTCAGTCTTCACTTGCCTTGACATCAACAGGGCAGGTAGGCAAAAACAAGTTTTCACTCAAATTGGGAGAGATGATGAAGAGGGTCTGGGCTCACATTATCTCAGCATTTATTATTTTGACTGTTGAGAAAATGTTCAACAAGTACTTAAGTAGGAGCGAAGTTCTTGATTAGAGATTGAAGTACCTAATGCACAAGAGTATTTCAAAATGTGCTAAGTAATCTAAAACGCGCTTCTCAAGATTCTTGCTTAGCCACAGAAAACGTAGTATTTTTAGGTTAATAAACGTATCCAGCGTAAAATCAAATTGGATTCAAGAAACAAACAGCAGTGAAGTGCCTGTAATTTTTAATAAAGTAATCAACTCACGTGATTAAGTGATTTAATAGTTTTTTAAAATGTATGTTTATATTTGAATATCCGTGTTAACTGCAAGTTTTATTTCTAATCTGAAAAATCTTGGGAGAGCTTGGAGTTAAGTGTTGGGGTGTTAAATGAGGGCCCTTCCTGGCATGATGGATACATGTCATCCAATAAGCATTTCCACAGGTGTAACCCAGCTGGCCTTCCCACCCTCAGCTCTGTGACTCGAAGGCAATGGGTTGTTTTCAGAGTGGGGGTTAGATATGTTGACATTCACTGTAGGAGCTGTGCTCTGTGGCCAGTCCCCTCAGTGCTTGGGGAAGGAATGCATGCTGTGTGAGATGTGAGTTCAGTCAGGACAGTCATGTGCACGTTGTGCTGGAAGTGTAACTGCAGTCATTGTGCAGGTGTTTGCTGGATGTTGTTTGCTGTGCTTAGCGGCAGCAGCACAAGTCTGACCTGCAGCTGCTCTGTGGTTCTTTGCTCCAGGTTTATGCGTGGGGCTGCGGGGCCTGCCTGGGCTGTGGCTCTTCGGAGGCGACTGCTCTCAGACCCAAGCTCATTGAGGAGCTGGCTGCTACCAGGATAGTTGACATTTCCATCGGTGACAGTCACTGCTTGGCACTTTCTCATGGTAAAGAGAATAAGCTGTAAAAATCCATAATCCTCCTCTTGATCAAAAGCAGTTGTATCTCAGCTTTTGTTTTCTACTTTATTTATGTTTATAGATAATGAAGTTTATGCTTGGGGTAACAATTCAATGGGACAGTGTGGTCAGGGAAACTCTACTGGCCCCATTACTAAACCGAAGAAGGTCAGTGGTTTAGATGGAGTTGCAATTCAACAGATTTCAGCAGGAACATCCCATAGCCTTGCCTGGACAGCTCTTCCAAGGGACAGGTAACTATGACTTTTGGGACAGGTATAATTTTATTCTTTCATGCAAGTCCATTTTTGGATACGTTTAACTATTTCCTGAAGGTATTCCCAGCTCATGTGTGTCAAGCATCCTGGTTGTAATGTTTTGGTCTGGAAAGCCTTCGCCTCCTCTTTCCTCCCTCCTCTTCTCTATTTGTTGCATGTTACAAGTGCAAATGTATCAGCACCAAAGATTTGGATGTTTCTTCTTCATATATGAATGTTTCTTACATGCAGTTAGACAAAAGCTACCTCTGTTTATTAAATATTGACAAGGTAGTCAGTGGGAGGTGAACAACTCAGTGTTTTTTATTTTTTGCCTCTGAGGGGATTATGTATGGCTTGGGAAGTTTCTTTTAGTGTAATTAGTAGTACACTAATTAGGGAAGGGAGAAGTTCAGACAAATTACTGAGGTGCATTTAAAGACCTTAAAAAATTTCTGTATAGTTACACGTTAAAGTAAAAATAGGTACCTAAATAAATAGTTTGGTTATTAGTATATAATAATTCAAATAATGCTTTTACATCAAAGATGTTAGCAAGTCCATGAAGTGAACCAGTAAACTTTTATGCATGGACTAACACAAAGGAACAGGAAAACTTAATATTTGGAAGAAAATTCCAGAAGATTTTCAAATGCCGTGTTTTCAAGGGAGCTATCAACTAAGGAAATAGTGAGACTCAGGACTAAGTGATACTTCCTCAAAATCTCCAATCTAACATTTGTATTAAAACCAGCTTTGTGACTATTGATCAGCCTTTGCATGAATCAGATTAAATGCATATGGCTTCAGATTTATGGCATTGAGGTGTTTTTGTCCATAATTGTGGAGTGTTTGTAAAGAGTTTTACAGAAAAGAGAGCAGAAAACATGTTCATGGATCAGGAAGTTGGTCTGCATAGTTGTATTATCTTGTTCTAAGAAAGAAACTGGTTAGTTGTGTATCCAACCTGCTTAAACTATTCATTTATTGAAGTAGCTAAAGTATTTCCTGAAGGTAATTTTCTTTGATGTTCAATTCCAGGCAAGTTGTGGCATGGCACAGACCCTATTGCGTGGACCTTGAAGAAAGTACCTTTTCACATCTTCGTTCTTTTCTCGAGCACTACTGTGACAAAATTAACAGTGAAATTCCTCCTCTTCCTTTTCCTTCATCAAGGTACATACAGCATATGCATGTTACAGGTTTTTATATTTTTTTTTTCTTTACAGCAGTGCTGCATGGCTTAGTCTTGGTTAGTCTATCCTTTAAGAAGCAGAAGTCTGCTTTTCTTGCTCACTCAGCTGCCATTTGTTTTGAATTACTCTAGTGAATTTTAAAGCAGAGAGGCTTTACAGTGTCTCAAATGTAGCAGGATCTTTAATCTGAAATTTATTTTCATTATGCAATGAACTAAATGCTTTACTTCAGAGTTTTCCTTTGAAACACATTTTTCTATGTAGTTGAAATGCATTTACTGTTTCTGTGTTGTCAGTTCTTACTCCTGTAACCAGTGTTTTAAATTTTTAACCTGATTGTTGTACTTCTAAATCTTCTGAGAGAAGATCACATGTATTAATTCTTAAAAGTTTTTTTTTTTTCTCCATGTATCATATTACTGTTTATTTCTGTATTTTGGGATGGTTTTGCCTCATAATTCATGGGACTAATAATCTAAAGTGAATGCCTCTTGCAACCGTTGTACACAAAGACACTTCTCTATTCTGGTTTCAGTTTTTGTTCTTTTAAGCAGATTGGCAGTAAGTTTCTCAGAGGGGTTTCCTTAAACTCCCAGTTGGAATTTGCTTGCCTTTCTGGTATGAAAAAAATCTAAGGAGAGTTAAAAGCTTAGTGCACAAGTAAGTGGAAGGGAGTAATGCTAAGAATAGGAGAGGCTAACAGGGATATATTCCTTTTCCAGGGAACATCACAATTTTCTTAAATTGTGTTTGAAGCTGCTTTCCAATCACCTTGCACTTGCACTGGCTGGAGGTGTAGCCACCAGCATTCTTGGCCGGCAGGCTGGTCCCCTTCGAAATCTCTTGTTCAGACTGATGGACTCTTCTGTCCCTGATGAAATTCAGGAAGTAAGTAATGCCTTGTTGTTTACATGTGAAAATTGTACTGCTCTCTTCCCTTTTTTCTGACTGTGTGGTTAGATATTTATCAGACTTTCTGAACAATTCTGACAGGCCAGTTTTACTCATTACAGTTAAAAAAATGTAGTTGCTATCACTGTTTTATGATCTGAAAGCAGAGGAGAATGTTTGCATAATAATTTCAAAAAACTGCTTTCTTTTGTAACTTTTAAATTATTCTTCCCTGTAATAATGAACCTAAAATGTTATTGTTGTGTATTGAGTAACTAACTTGGTTGAGTAATTCTCCTACGATGCACTTCTACAGGAAATAGCAACTTTTGTGTGTCTTGTTTCACTCCTTCTGTGTACTGCACATGTTTGCATCACAACATAAAATATTAGTGTGCTATTGTGTGGTAGAATTCTGATATGAAATTAAATTAAGCAGATATTTGGGATTTACCAGTTGTGATGTACAGTATTTTTTAAGGATACAGGTGAGTTGATTATTTCCTTTCTCCACTGAAGAAGTATTTTCTACTGCTCCAATTTTAGGTTGTAATTGAGACTCTGTCAGTTGGAGCAACGATGCTACTTCCTCCATTGCGAGAGAGAATGGAATTGCTACATTCTCTTCTACCCCAAGGTCCTGATAGATGGGAAAGCTTGTCAAAAGGACAGGTAGGGTCAAATCAAAATATGTCTGAGAGCAGTTTGTGGTTTGCTTTGGGTTTTTCTGTGAGAACATTTTGAGTTAAGAGGTGAGCCTCATTTGCAGAGTGCAAGCACATTTCTGGGGAGATGCAGTGCAAACCCCAGTGGAACAAAATCTGTATGGCAGCCTGACTAAATCAGAAGGGAGTGAGGCAGGGAGCACTGCTTGTTTTCTCAAGGGAAGGTCAACTGCAGAGAGCTTAGGAATTGCTGTGGTTGTGTATCCAGACAAGTGTAGAGATTAGATATTTTTGAATACTGGATTGATTTAACAAGCCTTGGTAAGAGAAAATTAACTGTTTTCTGGGATGAATACTTGTATAATGCTTTCCCTACATGGATTTCATCCTACACTGCAAAGATCTACTGCAAGGTTGTTTTTTGTACCCTTTTTCCTATGTACACTGTAGGGAAGTTGTGTGTCCTGCACCCATCTTGCCAAATAATCAGATAATCAGCACATACAGGAGAAAGCGTTCGGTTCAGTGGCTCACCCTCATTGCCCACCATGTGGACAATCTAGTTTCTGTCTTTCTTAAATTCAGATTTTTACTAGGTATGGTCGGTCTAATGTGGTATATTTACCCATTCTCTTAATAGTACAAATCTTCAGGAAAACCTAGAGTGTATTGGTAAAGCCCTTCAGCTTATTTCCGTGTCCCATTAGAATATTTTTATTGGGTAACTATGCCTAATGCTTTTTTCTCCTTAGCTCATTATTTTAGCCTTATTAACAAAGCGTGATTTTTGTGTCTCAATGTTTCTCTTTAGAGAATGCAGTTGGACATCATTCTGACAAGCTTGCAGGATCACACCCATGTAGCGTCCCTGCTTGGCTACAGCTCCCCATCCGACACCACAGAAACTTCCTCCTTGTGTGTCAGCTATGGAAACCTCTCTGATCAAGCATATGCTGTCCAGAGCAGTCATCCAGATACTCATCTGGCTGAAATCTTAATGAAGACTCTTCTAAGAAACTTGGGGTTTTATACAGTATGTACAGGCTTCATATTAATTTTTTTTTTTAATTAGAACTAATTTTTAATACTTCGAAGGGTTACTTTTTTCCCCCCCATCTTAAGGAAATGACGCTCATTGTGTTTATCTAAAGTAGCAGTGCCACCGGTGTTTGTCCTTAAGTGGACTAAAGTCAGTTAAATCATCTCTAACAGTGGGGTTCTAATATTGCTCTAGTGGTATTTATTGTTTAAGGTGACTTATGTAAATGCAGCTGGTTTCATATCAGACTATTTTATTGCTCTTGCTTTGACTTCAGATTCTTTTGGAAGATAAAACGTAACACAAGAAGTAAATTGATTGTATGCAGTGTTTGTCAGTATAATCTCAGCCACCAGGGAACAATAAGGAGACACCAGGAGCATGACTCTGTTTAATTAACTTCACTAGGGTGATAACTACCTTGTCATAGAGCAGCAAGTACAGGTCTTATTAAACACTGTGTGTCAGGCAGATTGTTGTTCTTAGGAAGAGTAGGGGAGCGTGAGAGCTAATCACTGACTCAGCTTTTTATTCAACCAGCCAGTTGGATTCAGCTCTCAGCGAGAAGAAACCAGAGGTTTGGACTTCCCTGGCACAGTGTGGAGCTCCTCAGGGCAGGGTGGCAGTGTTTTGTTCTTCTCGCTAGACCTACCTTCAGTCAGCAAGGTGGAACTGTCTGCTTTGAATCGGCTGCTTGAGAAACTAGCTCAGTTTTTCCAATGGATTCCAAAGGAAGTCAAGCAGCCATCTATGTTCTCTTTCCATTGCTATCCTAGATAATGCAAAAAAGGATTCTAATGTGAGACATCTTATGCGTCAGCCCACAACAGATCCCAAGGAATTATTCCTTATTTTAACATATTGTGCTTTGGGGGCTAGTTTAGGAAGTGAGATTTTTAATCTTGTTTTCCTTGGTGAGGAATAGAAATTGCTGCATGCGAAAGAAACATCTTAAGAAATGTTTGCCTGACAGCTACCACAATCGCTCCTGTGACATAATAAACAATTGGAATTTCAAGTTTGGTTATCCCATGATCCACTTGACTTTATTCAATTACAGGTAATTACAGGTGCACACAGTAAAGATAAAAATGCTTCTTTTTAGGTGATAGTGAAGTATTATAGCCCTTGAAGCAGCAGAGTTAATTGTTATCTTTTTCCCCTTTTTGTCTTAATAGGACCAAGCCTTCGGAGAACTGGAAAAAAACAGCGATAAATTTTTACTAGGTACATCAGCATCAGAAAACAGCCAACCTGCTCATCTGCATGAGCTTTTATGTTCCCTGCAGAAACAATTGCTGGCTTATTGCCACATCAACAGTGTTACTGAGGTGTGTGTCCTTAATTTTACCATTTAGGGAAAAAAAAAAAGATTCAGTATTCATAGGCATCAGGATGTTGTAAAGTTCCTTTTGAAAATCTTCTGAGTATTGGAAAGCTGTATTTGAAGTGATTTAAATAGTGAACCCCTTATATGTATTTACAGAATTATTCTTATGTTTGTTTCCTTCTAGAATTCCAGCAGTGTGGCGCTGCTTCACAAGCACCTTCAGCTTTTATTGCCTCATGCTACAGATATCTATTCCCGTTCTGCAGCACTGCTTAAGGAAAGCTCTTGGAATGGTAGTGTTGGGGGAAAACTGAGAGGTAACTGTCCATGGAAAAATCAGTAATGATGGCTCTGTAACCTCAGGGCACTTTTTCTTTCCTTAGGCTTGAATTTAAAAATCCCTTATTTTTCCTATATCTGCAAAAATTAGGCATCCCAAGTCTCTCCTAAAGGAGGAGATGAGGTGTCTACCCAGGAATGGCATCTGGTTCATGTTTTTCATAGGACATTTTGTGTGCAGGAAAAGCACAGGTTGGAGAGTTCACCATTCTCTTCACTGTCACTCTAGAATGTGAATGTGAACATAATACAGAATGTGCATTATTGTTTCAGTTTCATTAGTTCTAGATTTCTCTTTTTAAAACTACAGTTACTGTGATTACTGAGAAGTGTGTGACTAAAATGAGAGTTTAATAATTATTAAACAAACCCATGAATTCATCCTTTATTGTTTAAGACATTCTGAGGTGCAGTTCTTTGACTTGTTGTGCTTACTTAATTCCGTAACTGTAACTAGTTCAGGTTTTGTTTTTTCCGTGCAGATGTGATTTATGTGTCAGCTGCTGGCAGTATGCTCTCTCAGATTGTCAACTCCCTGTTGCTGCTGCCGGTGTCAGTGGCCCGGCCTTTGCTGAGTTACCTGCTGGATCTGCTGCCACCTTTAGATCGTCTCAACAGACTCTTGCCTGCTGCAGCCCTTTTGGAAGATCAGGAATTACAGTGGCCTCTTCATGGTAAGTATAGTAACAAACATGCTTTTAATCTGAAAATAAGCAATGGCACCTTTTGTAGTGGAATTTAGCTCTCCCTTTTAAGATGGCTATTTTTTTAAAACTATATGTCTTGCTACATCTCCTTTTCAATTTCTTAATGTGTTATATCCCTTGCTGTGAAATATTTTTTTCTGCTCTGAGTGCTGTTTCCAGTTGTATCATTAATCTGTGCATGTTTATCAGAACACAGAGAAGTGTGTATTAGACAAAGCAGGTTCTTGGGCAGAGTTTAAAAGAGCCTTTACCTCGTGAACAGCTGTGCCATGAATGGTGGTGGCCTTTGCTGCTGCTGCAGTTTCAATGTTCAGCAATCTGTCCTAGCTACTTTTTCTTCAGTTGAAAGGTTGCTAATTGAGGGGCAAATTTGCCATTAACTGGGAAATATTAGCGAGATCTGCCATTAGCTTTGGAATTTTGGGATTGTTTGTGACACGTGGGCATCGGTGACTAACGTGGCAGTGAACACTTGCAGGTGGCCCTGAGCTGATCGACCCTGCGGGCGTGCCCCTGCCGCAGCCCGCCCAGTCGTGGGTGTGGCTGGTGGACCTGGAGAGGACGGTGGCCCTGCTGATTGGGCGTTGCTTGGGGGGGATGCTGCAGGGCCCACCCGTGTCCCCTGAGGAGCAGGACACGGCCTACTGGCTCAAAACCCCACTGTTCAGCGATGGGGTGGAGATGGACATTCCTCATTTAGGTGAGCTCATTTGTTATTCTTCATTTAGGTGAGCTGTTCAGTGCCAGTGCCTGATGGTCAGTGGAAATATTTGTGTTCAGGTGTGACTTTTCTGATGATGTGTGACTAAGCCTCTGTACTTAGTGTTTGTCTTTCAACATTCTTGTCTATTTGTGTAGTAATACTAGAAGTTCCAAAATGGTATTTAAGTATATGATGTAGATTATAAAGGGTCTTGGAAATGCATACAGTAGAAAAAAATTGCTGTTTCTCAGTGAAAGAATACAGACTTCACGGAGTGAATTGGAAATGTTTTACTCTTAGATACACAGCATTTAACAGACACTCCAGTAACTCAGTTTTTTAATACTAATTATTGGAAAATCTCCCGTATTTTATATGAATTTTTTATTAATTAGAAGCAATACTATTAATAGTAAACTTCATTCTTTATGGTCTACCAGAATTACTAACGACTTAGCAGTGGTGTTCCAGTCATCCCTTCCTGTCTGAATTGGACACTTGCTTTTGCTTCTTTGTGCCCTGTTCCTCTTAGTTCACATCTCCTCTTTCATCTGGTTCTGAGTAGGCTGCTTCAAGATGTACAAGACAGAGTGTTTTGAAATGGGTCCAGGCAGTAGTTGCAGGTGTATAGCTGTGCAGTTCAGGTAGAATTAATGATACAGATTCATGATATTGAAGAAGAGTTGGATAATGCTTTTAAGTCTCCATAGGTTTTATGTAGATTGTGTTTTAAGTAATTTCCCTATGTAAGGTAAATTTGTGAAAGGACAATGACAGGTCTTGACTTTTTTTTAAGCTGAGAGGAAAGTGAAAGGTGGTTTAAATGCTTTTAGATAGATGTGTGTAATTCTCAAAATTTGCAGAGTTTAATTTCTTTGGTATTTCCCTTCTGTTAGACAAATGCATGAGCTCCTTGTTAGAAGTGGCCCTGTCTGGAAATGAGGAGCAGAAGCCTTTTGATTATAAGCTGAGACCAGAGATCACAGTCTATGTTGATTTGGCCTTGGGTTGTACAAAAGAGCCAGCAAGGAGCCTCTGGATCAGTATGCAGGACTATGCTGTCAGTAAAGGTAAGGTGTTGAAAATAGCTGTGTATGTTGAAAGCAAGTTAAATGCTCCAGCTGTGCTCCTAGCATAATCCTGTGTTTTCTTTCGCAACAGTTTTTGATTCTACACCATGATGGACTTAGTTTATTATTATGTTCCATGATCTTTCTTCTGCTTTTTCTTTTACTTACTTTTGGCACTGATTTCAGTGTTTGCAAACATGTAGCTCAATGTTGTTTTTCCCTCTGGACTAGTAAGAAGAAACTCTTGCTTGCTTATCAGTTGCTGTTTTTTTCTATTTTCTGAGTAGAGCAGGGTGAAACTTGCAATTAAAAAGAAAAACTAAAGGGGAGGAGATGGGGGAAGGCAAAGTAACTTGCAAAATATGTTAGGAATGGAATGAAGGGATAAGTCATCTTTTGTTTTTCAAGTCTCGGGAGGCTGGTCTTTCAGTAGTAATAGTTTGTCATGCTAATTGCCTAATATCTGGGTTTCCTGCTCAAGCTTTCCAGGTTCCTTTTGATGAGATCCACTGAGCATTGTAGTTGCACTGTAGTTACTGTATCCAGAGATAATTTTCTGTAGCTCTGACCAAGCTGAGCCTGTTGAAAAAAACAGCAAATGGTATTGAGTGCCTGTTGAGAGCAATGAAGGGAATTCTGTTACAGGATTCCACAGAACAATTCCAGTAAAAACAGATCTGGTTATCTGTTTGCAAAATCTGAGTTGAATGGGCTGATACGGGGTATGGAGCCGGGTTCCTTAGAAGTTGATGTGGGTCTCCTCTGTTCAGCTGACTGAAAGTTGTGTGGTCATGTTAGCCCAGCATCACAGGCAAAGTCATGGCACTTGCTGAGCGGCAGGTGTGTTAGACTAGACTTAGCTATGGCCAGGTAAGTTTTGTCATTTCTACAGCAGTTCACAAGGATTTAATGATAGCATTTAACAGAAAAAAATATTATCAACGTATTTGTCAAGAAGGGGAACAGTGATTTTTTTATTTCCTCATGGAAAATTATGGTGCTCTGTGAAAGTTTGCTTGGCAGTTCAGTTATTTCATAGTGGAACAATATTATTTTCATAATGGCTCTTTTTAAAGTGGGAAAAAGCTTTTTTGAGATTAAAAAGTCATTTCCTTAAAAAAAAAAAAAGAGATTTAAATTGCTCAATATATTGAATAAAATATTGAAAAAACAAATATTTTTGATTTTTGGGAACAGTAGCCAGTTTTTATGAATCCTTTCTATTTTCAGATTGGGATACTGCAACTTTAAGTAATGAATCACTCCTAGACACTGTGTCCAGATTTGTGCTTGCAGCTCTTCTGAAACATACAAGTTTACTTAGTCAAGCTTGTGGTGAGAGCAGGCAAGTAACCTAAAGCTGCTTTTAAAAGCTCAGCTTGGCTTTTTGAAAGGAAGTTTGTGTGATTTTTTTCTGTCTTGGGTGTGTTTTTCTGTAGGTACCAGCCTGGCAAGGCCTTGGCAGAAGTTTACCGCTGTGTGTATAAAGTTCGCAGTCGCTTGCTTGCCTGCAAGAACATGGAGCTCATTCAGACCAGATCGTCCTCCAGGGACAGATGGGTAATGCTGTGCATCTCTTTTCAGTTCTTCCAGCTTTACTGGCTATTAAGAAAATATTACATAATGTTAGTTTCATATATATTGTCAATATTTCTTTTATCTTGTTGAAGAACCTCCATGAGTTTTCAAATTATAATGGGCAGGGTATAATTAGGAGTCTATTAGTCTGGAGTATGTGATATTAAATCAATTAAAGCAAATGACTGGTTGGCATCATTCGACTCAAGCACAGCCTCAAGCCTGGTTTTCCCTGTTGCTATCTCTGGAATACTGTTGCTATCTCATAGAAGCCCTGCAACTTAACTGGAGATGGCTCAGCTGTGTTGAGCAGGCCACAGCTTTGCCTGGCTGCCATTCCTGAATCCAGCTCTATTACCTAGGCCTCTGATCTCTGTACTTTTCTTTTCCCCTTCCTTACTTACCCCTTCTTCCTTCCTCCATGGCCAAGGAACTACCACTGACTATCCTTGACCACTGACTATCTTCTTTGTCTAAGCATTACTTTAGGGCAACTTGTCCTTGTCAGCCCGATGTGAATGTCTGATACAAGAGCACTGGGCCTGAAAGTCACAACTTCTGAATCACTTTATTGAGCCAGATCAGCATGGATGATTGGAAGTGTTCAGTGAATTACAGGGTTTGAGCCTGTTTGGCAATACAAAGTAGTCCTTAAAGCAGGTTTCTCTGATAGGCTTTTTAATTGTTGTTTGCAATCTACAAGCAAGATACTTTTAATGGGCAAAATTCTCATGTAACATCAGGATTACGAGGCTTTTTTAGCTGTATGGTAAAGCACTAGTGGTGCTCTTTAAAATAGTATAGGTATGTCTCCTACTTTTGATTGATATTACGGGGATGTGTGTGTCTTGCCCACTTCCTTTCTCAGAGCAGGGGTCTAACATAGCTGCAAGAGGCTCAGCACTTCTGAAAGCATTGGGTGTGCATGCAGTAAGTTCTGTTACTCCCAAGAATTCTCACATTTACAGATGCAATACAGTACATCTGATAATATGCAGTAGATTTGTTGCTTCAGGTCTAATACCAATGGGAAAAAGTACCTGGTTTGCTTTTGCACAGTATACCCAGGCTGATGGTTTCTAAAGGCTTTGGTGCTGAAGTGTCAAAGTTTGACTGTAGTGTCTAAGTAAGCATTAAAAGGAGACATTTTTCTGCAGATGATCTGAGTCACAGTTACGAAAGGAGAATTCAATTTTCCAACTTACGTATTTAAAACCTTGAATGTAAACAACTGTCTTTGTTGTTTATTTCACACAATTTCACAAAAGTATTTTTGTTGGGAAAAAAACCTCTTGCTCAATACCTGTGTCCTTGTACATTCATCTTTCATTTTGGTGAGAATTAATTTCACTTCATGTGCATATTTTTTTTAATCAAGATGCTAGACAACCAAGAATCTGTTGATGTTGATACTCAAGAACATTCTTTTACTCGTACGATTGATGAAGAAGCAGAAATGGAGGAGCAGGCAGAACGTGACAGGGAGGAAGGGCACCCAGAACAAGAAGATGAAGAGGAGGAAAGAGAACATGAAGTTATGACAGCTGGTAGTAAGTACTGATTCTGTGTGTCAATAATGCCATGTCCTTTGGAAGGACAGTGTCTTCTTATCTCTGAGGTAAAATTGAGAAATTATTTAAAAGATTATGAAAAATTTGTCTGCATAAATATTTTGAGAGATTTATTTTTATACCATGATGTAGTGTTTTTTATGGTTCAGGAAAGTTTTTGGATACAAAGGAATGTGAATACTGTGCAAGTTCACTGCAGTTCAGGGCATCTGACATACACCAACGCTTCTATATGCACTGTCTACAAGACTACTTGGTTTCATCTTGTTATCTCTTAAGTTTTTGTCATTAGATCTTTGAGTTTCCATCAGTATTTAAATACAGAATTTTGGCTGTGTCTATATGTGTAATTTTATGTAGCAAGCTTCAAAGGGTAGTGTTGTTCTGAAGTTTGGAAACAAAACTGTTGATAATAGTGGACTATGTTGGAATTCACTTCTGTCTTTGATTATCTCTGCCCTTAAAAATATGGAGGTTTTAGTCAGTTTGGTATTTTTAACCCTATTTGTCATATTTTCTCCTGGGCTTTCTAAACATCTTGTTTAATTCTTCAGAAAACAGCTTGAAAAAGTTGAATTTCAAAAACTGTTGTTACACTGATTGGGGCTTGTAGTCCATCTTGATGGGATAGTTAATCCTTAATTTTTGCAGTTTCAGTTGAGCAACAGACTGTCACACAAGGTTGGTTTTTCTCTGTTGTGAACTGAGTGTTCTCCGAGACAGCATTTGTGTTAGCCTTGGAAAATTTCTGTAGAATGCATGTAGCTTAAAAAATGAAATTGGCTGACTTGAAATATTTTCCATAGCTGCACATTTTTCTTTTACATTTCCAAATATTGTTCCTCTGGATACTGTTAGAAAGTTCATCTTTTTCCAGTCTCTGCTGTCATCTCTTGTTTTGCTGACAGTTTCCTGTTAGGACTCCCACATTTCTCTTTGGGACCTTATTGACCAAAATGTATGTTACATCTTCAGTTTCATAGGATGTCTCATTCCATGAACAATGCAGGGGAGCTGAAGTGCACAGTCATGAACTGGTTTGTGGTTCTACAAGGTTTACGTGTCACCTGCTCAGTACCTGCAGCGTTTTGCAGATATTCTGAGCAAATGCTCAGAACTCTCAGATTCCACCTGGACAGGACCTCTGAAGTGATAAAGGAAATGTATCCCAAAGCATCCAGACAGACAGTAGGGTTACATGCACAGATAAACAGGAAGATGATGAGTTTCACTTGTGTTTCTAAGGGAGGCTGAACCTGACGTGTGGAGTTCTGTTCATATCAGTGAAGGAAGTATTTAGTTTTATCTTTGCCTTTCCAAAGGGGAACTGAATCTTTAAAATTAAAATGATTAAATCAAGGAAACTTTAGTTCTTTGGACATAGATGAAGCGGTCTCTCACGCATACTCTTATGAAGAATCTGGCCCTTTAGACTATAGCAAAGTGTAGGCTAGAGATTTTGAAAGGATCTTCATTGTACTGCCCAAAGCTAAGAAAGGGCTGAAACTGTTCCAGTATAGAATTGGAGATATTCTGGTGTCTGCAATACAGATTTACAGAAGCACTGTTTTGTGTACATCTGCTAAAAGGCAAACATGAAATAATCTTTTTCTTTGATGCTATTCAAACACGAGTTGGGGTGCAGTAAAACACTGAAAGAGTTTTGGTGTTCTGTCAAAGTGCATTGTCCTTCATTTTAAACTTAATGTTGTGTAAATGTTTCATCTAACTTGTTTGCATGACTTCTTTTATGGCACTGTAATATTATTGTATTCTTTTACTGTTAGAATAACATAGTGTGGCACTTTTTGGCCCAAGATGTAGATGAGTGTTTTATTCTCTGTACCTTTGTCTGGAAGTTAAGACTTTCTTTTTGTGTTGCATGTTACAGAAATATTTCAATGTTTCCTATCAGCCCGTGAAGTAGCTCGCAGTCGGGATCGCGATAGGATGAGCTCGGGGCCAGGGACTAGACTTGATGATCCCCCTGCTCAGTCCCAGCAGGAACGCAGGATCAGCACTGATCTGACAGAAGGGCAGGATGTGTACACTGCTGCCTGCAACTCCGTGATCCACAGATGTGCCTTGCTGATCCTGGGCGTGAGCCCTGTCATCGAGGAGCTGCAGAAGCGCAGGGAGGATGGGCAGCTCCAGCAGCCTCCCTCTGCTGCCCCGGAGGGCGTCGGGCTCATGACAAGGTGGGCGTTGCTGACTCTACACCACGGTTAACTCTGCTCTGCTCCCTTGAGAATTGATTAAACAGCCCCAGCTTTCCTCTGAGGATTATTGCAGTTTTAGAATTTAGAAGAAAATTTCTGCTGAGAACAGTGTTATGCTTCTATTGAAAATAGTGATTTTTCTGAGTTTTCTTTGGCCATGCTAAGTAAACCTGATGAGTTTTATTCTGTGTGGACTCCATTTAAGTTTCAAAGTTGGGCTTAGTGGTAAATAGTTCAGATCATTAGGTGTACAGATAGCTTGAAGTACTTGGAAAAGTTGTTTCTTTTTCCTGTAATTTGTTTGTGTTTGGATTTTTTTTTACCATATTTGTGGTTTTTTGAACCATACCGATGTTGTATATAGTAGTGTTAAAAATTTTTATGTTTAAAACAAAAGATTCAAAGCCTGTTATGGCAAAAGTGTTGTTCTCGATTGATTTTTGTAAATATGCCTAACATAGGCATAGGTAAGACTTGTTGTTTGGTGTCCTTTGGTACTTTAAATATTTAAATTATGATATTGATGGGGAAGATACTAAGATATCGGCAAGGAAAATTATTTATATTCAGTGCCCTTTTATTCTTTTTGCCTCTTTTGAAAATCTAGTCCCTAAAGCATGGGTGGCTGCCTCTGTCATTGTCAAAGTGGCTTTCATCTCCAGCATCTCAACTTTAGGATGCATTTTATGGGTGGGTTTTTAATAAGTTCAGTGCTTTTTCACCCACTTAACTCTGTCTCTGTTTCTTGTCCTCCCAGCTCAGAGTGTTTTTGTTTACTCTCTGTAATACTTAACAAGGCTCTAGAGCACTCATTTGAGGCTGCCATTTGTTCAGTTGACCAGTAAGGCTGTTACGAAGTAACAAAGTTTACTAATACCCTTTATAAGCATAATTGAAGTCATCAGACCACTATTTTCCTCTTTAATGTGGTCTTGTGATGTTCTGTGATAGTCTGCTCCCAAATAAAACTGTGGCACCTGCTAAATTTGGCTATCAGCTCTTACTTTTGTGTAATATCAGCTTTTTTTTTTCTCTCTGTGTGTGCACGTGAATGTGTATGCACCTGAAGCAGGAGTGAAAGTCTTACAGCAGAAAGTCGCTCAATGCACGCAAACTCAAGCTACAGACTGATGAAATCAAGAAGTGAATCGGATTTGTCTCAGCCAGAATCCGACGAGGAAGGTTATTCACTGGTAAGTAAACCAGCAGGATGTATTTAGGGATTGTCAGTAGAATATTTAGATGGGAAGTACATCTGAAACATTTGTTTAGCACTGTGTTTCAGTACATTAATTCATCACTGTTAAGAGAAAACACTAATGGTAAAAAAAATTTGAAATAATTACAGCTCTGTTAACTGTCTCTCTTTTATGGATGGGGGTGAAATGTAAATACTCTAATATTATGCACTGCATATGATCACCTGAGGAAATGAGGCTTTTATTAATCTTTTAATCTAGAGTGGAAGACGAAATGTTGATTTGGATTTGGCAGCATCACACAGAAAGAGGGGTAAGTTCTGTTGTTTACCTAGTGAATACTAACCTGATAAATGTTAATGTTTCTTAAGTTAAACTATATTTGCAGTTGCATACAGTTTACAGTTCCGTAACAGGTGTTAAAACTGAGCATTTAAAAATAGCATTTAAAATAATGGTTACCTACTCCATGTTGTGTGAAGTTCTGTTGCTTTCTATTTCATATCAGAAACATGCATTCTGTTTTCACTCATGTGACTTCAGGAATAAAAAATTATGAGAGAACTTCATGTGGAACATTCTATTCTTGTGCTAACAACGAACCTTTACCATAAAATGTGCTTGAATCTGGAGAACTTGCATTCAGAAGGCACTGCTTTACTTTGCATCCTTTGAACACCAGCACATCTACAGAACCAAGCAATCACGTTTTCTATTGCTCTTTGTTGCTGCTGCATACTGGGGAATCTCAGTGCTTGATAGAAGGTGGTGGAGGGACCAGAAAGTCCCACTTCCCTCTGGATGATCCAGAATGTGTCTGAGAATCACAACTCAGGTCTGCTGTATCTGTAAAAAACATGGGAATATGCAAGCAGGAGTTAGGTTGAGTTATGATATGCCTCAGCAACAGAAGCCTCGATACTTTTGGGTAAGGTAAGAGTTCTGATTTAAGAGGCTTCTTCATTAAGCAGAGTATCAGAGGTTTCATACCTTTTGAAGTATTTTGGTATTGTAAAGAGTGTTATCAGTGGCAGCACACATTAGATTTCAATATTTAAGTAATGTGGAAAGATATGCCTTGTCCATGCATAATCAATTCAAACAGCTGAACAAAAAAAGAAATGCATTAGAGCTGCTTTTACTGTGACAGCAGATGTATCATGGCATTCACAGGGTTAGAAGCTCTATCAGAAGGCCTCTGTCAGCCCCCTGATCTGCAGGATATTCTTTGAAGTCAGTATTTTTAGCTTTTCCGTTACTCTGACAGAACTCTGTACTTGATATCTTCTGTGTCCTAAAAGTAACTTAGGAAATGATCTTGGATTAGGTCTCAGGTACAATATGTCTCATGGATTGTGGTTCCTGGGCTATTCCTTAGGCCGATGTTGCTTTGGTCATGAGCCTCAGGAAGTGAGGAATAGTGCAAGCGTAGACTTCATCAAAACTTTTATTACAGCAAGAAGATTCTCTACCAGGTCTGTAACTCTGAGGAGAAACGGGTGAATGCAGTGAATCTGTCCAGAACCTAAAAAGAAGCTCAAATAGCTCATTTCCAAACTGAACACTGTCATAACATGTACAGATGCCTCTGCTTTGGTACTGGAAGACTTCCTTGGGAGTTAGCACACAGAAATGCAAGCTTGTCTGCTTGTGCTGGGTGATATATGTGCCAGTTTTGATTGATAACCAATGCCAGAGTCAGAGAATGCAGGGTTCACCTGCAGGGAAACATTCCTCATACATCTGTCAAGGTCAGGAGAAGATCTACAGATACTTGTGTGATAAATGGATGGGCTGTTCAGCTCAGTGTTTTTTATGGTCTTTTGTCTCTTGTGACATGTCTGTTTTGTGAATCCTAGTTATCTCCTAGAACTGAAGCATGTCCCAGTGTTTGGTTAGGGTGTAAATTGCAGCATTTTTGGATTGTCCTCCCCTTGTCACATGGCCAGCACAGTGCAGTGCCAGCTGTGGATGTTCGGTGAATCCCCTGCCGTTTTATCGTTATTCTTGTGGTGTGCTGTGATTAATAGAGGGGATAATACTGAGAGTTCCTATGGTTGTGTGAATGAGTATGGATGGAAAAACATTATCTTTTTGCTTAATTAACATCTTAGCCACTCAGTCCAGTCTTTATTCTAACTGCCTTCTTAATTTAGTATGTCTATTCAGAAAGAGAACTGGGCTATTCCTACTTCAGCCTGAGGATCCTTTGAGTATCTTGTTCCTTGCTATTATTCAGTTATTTCTGAATTAGTAAACTTTTCTTTCCATCTCTACAGAAAAAGTCTTTCTGAGTAATTTTGCAGTGAGAGATGATGAGCAGCACGTTGTTGTTTCCCCCTTACATCACAGCCCTTTGTTTTTTCTGTTACTTAGATTAATTTTTTCAGTTTTGCAGACCCAGAGAGTGCCTGCAGATGTTACAGGTGTGTGCAGGGCCTGTGGGATGCTGTACACCATGTTAGGTACACAGCAGTAAGGAAAGCCCAGCCAGCAGTGCAGGCACAAACAGCTACAGATCACTAAGAGTCCTCCACCCTCGACTTTCCATCACCTGCATCTTAACTCAGTGAATTTCCATGTGCTTGTGTGTACTGCTCTGCCTGACTAACACAACTGGGCTACTCCAAAAGAAGCAGCAACTTCACTGAAATCCAAATAGAATTGAAATATTTTAGTGTACCTGCAGTAATGAATTCTACCTTTGAAAACTGACAGATCATGCTTAAGGAAGGGACTTAAACGTACAAGAATGAATGCATACAGCTGTGCTGCAGGGGATTATTTCTTTTTTCCTTGAAGGTGGAGAATTTAGGAAGACTGTTATCTAGACTGTGTTTATGCCAAACAGGAGTAAATTTTTTTTTTTCACATACCTTGCTGCTTAGTGTATTGTATTGATTGCAATGAGACTGATTGTTTAAGTCAGAATAATATGAGGCAGAGATTTTATGAGTATGTTACCTTCTGTTTCAAATGTCTGCTTTTGTCTTCTGATTCTTGTGTGGTGTAGTGTATTTACTCCTTTTTGGCCAGTTGAGCCCCAGAAAAAAGAAGAGCTTCAAGCAAGTAACTGATGGCATGTTTATTTTTTGTCTCTATAGCTTCCCTACATTTTTTTTTGTTTTACAAAGTGTGCATTGCAGCTGTGCCACATTCATTTAGAAAACTCATTATTACAAGCTGGCTTATAGGGACAAGTAAACTTTTTTTACTGTAAGCTTCAGGTTTATTCGTCCGTACAGCTCTGCTCATGTGATTGTAGAGGCTTCTGGAAGTGCTGTGCTGCAATCAGTTCTGTGTGATTGATATTACACAGAATCAAGCTGAGCTCCAATGTAGTCATACATTTGATTCTTCTGCTGATATGTAATATATTCACAAGAAAAAAAAAACTTTTAGATCTCTGTGCCCTAATTGTTAAATTATTATGTTTTTAGTTCTGAAGTATGCTCCTTTGATTTCTGACTTATTTGTGTTTAAACTCTCTCCTTTCAATTATAAATGCTATTGTTTTACATCTAATCTGTAACTCATAATCATTACACTTTTCTCCAAATTAGAAACAATTTTACATTGATCTTACATTTAAACATTCTTGCGTTTTGTACTAAAACAATTAGCTAAGACCTCATAATTTCTTCAAACATTAAATAATTTAGGGTTTTATTTATACGTGTTTGGATTTCTTATAAGGTTTGTTGCCTATCAAAACTAAATTATGTTCTGTAAACCCATTTAAGGTTTCCTTTAGCTTATGATTTAAGCCACTGGAATTGGTTTTTGTTTCTTTACAAATGCTTTGATTCTGTGCTGTGGCACAGTGCAGTGGGGCAGGTGGAGGGGGAGGAAGCTGAAGTCACTATGGGTGCTTTGAGCTCTCCTGCTGTAAAAAGGTTTGGAGGGCTTGTGGGGCTTTTGGAAGGAGCTGTTGCTCTGCACGCCACATTTTGTGGACTTGGAAATTATTTAGCTGTGCTTCCTGTGGGTAATCTGAGGCTTCATTTATCCTCTCCCCTGGGCTCTGTTCACCATGCACTTGCCAGGAAACCACTTCCTACATGAAACCGAGTATTTTAGCACCTATTTTTTCTGGTCTGTCTTATTTATCTTATGTTTCTCAACTGCCACTTCCCCATGTAACTTAGATTTTAAAGGAAAGCTTTAAAGTGACTATTCTAAGAATTAATGTTAAAATTAGAATAAAGTGATCTGTCTTAATTTTGTTTTAAATATTATTGCCAGATATAAATTGCAAAATTGAGTAACAGAATTTCTTAAACTTTTTTCATAGAAAACACAACAAAATAGGTGTTCTTTGTAAACCGTGTAGTCTTACTGTGTTATGTAAAGGAGCAGAGATTAGGAAATTAGATTGCTCTTTGAAAAGTAGTGTTTGAACATAGTCTTTACATTATCCAAAATAAACTTGAGTCTGTATGACCTAAGTACTGTGATGGTTCTTCCTGAAGCCATAGTAGTCTGCTTAGTAGCAATTGTAAGGAATACTGTGGAAATGCACTTTAACACTATTGACTGAAAACAAAATGGGATGCAAACAGGTTTTCATAATTCATAGCCCTGACAATTAAATTTTTAGCAACTAAGTGAAGGTAACCTGGTTTACAAAAGCGAAGCAAAATTTCACAGTATTTTGAATTTGTAAGTTGCATGAAAGTGTCAGTTGTGACCTGCAGGTGCTGACTCATTGGCAGAATAACAGCATTTTGCCTTTATTTCAGGAAAAAAGTTATGTAGGTTGCTAGGAAAGTTAGCCCAGGTTCAAAACCTCTGTGTCTGTCTTTGCTCCTTCCTATGAGCAGCTGCTGTAGGTGGGCAGTGTTTAAAGGAGGCCCTAAAATTTGAATCTGGCTGTTACCATTGGAACTCAACCTTACTGATGAAAGCAAGCTTTGGACAGATGAATTCCTATGAATCTGTGTGACTTTTCCCTGAAAATGGCTATGTTTAATAATGGTTGAGGCTGATACCCTGCAGAAAGATGTTTAAAGCTGAAGTAATATGGATGTGTATGAGTACTGTGAGCAGGTTGTGATTCTGCAAATTATAACATACTGTACACAAGGTAGATAAATATTTAAACGTTTCTTGTACATTATGTAAATAATACAAACTAAAATTTCAAAGCAAGTATAAACACAGTTTAGGTTTCCACAAAGGTCTCCAGACACTGCCTCTCTGTACAGATGGGAAGTTCTTCTGAGCAGGGTGTGCCCTCCCGTAGTTCTTTGCATGGCTTCAAGTGGGCAAACAGCACTTACAGAAGGAGGAAAATACAGGCTGATGCCTATCAATTAACCGCTAATGAAGTTATGACGTGAGTGGCATGGCACTCATTTATGCCAGGGAGAGAGTTCTAGCAAAAAATCTCTCTTGGAAATGAGATCAAACCTATGGTGATAAATTCCAGTGAGGCAGACTGATGACTGATGCTCATTTGAAGAAGTCCATTTATTAGTGGCAGTACAGTTCCAAGTAATGACATGCTGATGATAGGAAATACTTGAAAATAGATTTGTGAAACTGGCAGATGTCAGAGATCTAGCACTTACTCTAGAGGGTGTTTAATACACATGTATCTATGAGTTGAAGTAAATGTTGTCTTTTAGTCTAAGAAATTTTCCGTTCTCTTCCGCAGTCATGAATTCTGTAAATATTTTATTTAAAATAACATTGTGCTTTTTCAAAACTACGAAATACAGTGGCTTGATTAAAACCAAAACTACTCTTGCTTTATGTTTAAACCTCGAAGTAAATATCTGAGTGCGTAAGTTGTGTTGGTAGAAAAATCTTTTCTTTACTGTTCTGTCATTTAGCTGCAAAGCATTTTTTATTCAGTGTTCTAGCTTTAAGCTGAGCAGTTTGAGTGGCTTCTTTTTGTTTTTTTGCGTGGCAGCGTGTTGCAATAGTGCTTAACATTTAAAAGAAATACAGCCTTTTCTTTAGGGAAACGGCTGTAAATTTAAATCACGTGTTTTGCTCTAAGTTGCTTAATGCATGGTATAATTAACATGAATACTCATTTTCCACCTGTGTCAGTAGCAGCAGCGCAGTCTTTACCTACTGCCAAAATGTGTTACCTGAATTGGAGTTGATGAGACTTCCTTGTGTGTATCTTTAGGAGCAATACACAGTCAAATGGAATCTCTGAGTGACTCGTGGGTTCGACTGAAACACAGTAGAGATTGGTTATACACATCCTCCTACTCATTTGTTGAGTCCGATTTTGATCTCTCAAGATCCCTTGGAGTTCATACTTTGATTGAAAATGCTGTCAGTTTTGTAAGTGGAGATGTGGGAAACTCCCCAGGATTTAAGGAGCCAGAGGAAAATATGTCCACCAGTCCACAAGCATCAGTAATTGCAATGGAGCAGCAGCAGTTAAGGGCTGAGGTAAATTTCAGTTTAACAACTCTTCTTATTTTTCATTCATTTATGCTCATTATGCTCATTAGTTTTTTAAACTGTGTCCAAATTCTATCTATTAAAGTAATTTTTCTTTCTTTTCTGTTGAATATCATAACTGGAACTGGGAACATTATGTAAACAAACTCTAAAACAAAACTGAAAGTACTCCTTTTTTAAAAAAAAAGTTTGAAGGAGAAAACAGTGACCTCATTCATGCTAGCTTGCACTTCACTATGATCCAGTTTCAATTTCTAGGGGTACTGGCTTCTTACTTAATTTTGTCTTTTGCTTGCCTTTATTTTTAGCTTCGTCTGGAAGCACTTCATCAGATTTTAGTGCTTCTGTCAGGAATGGAGGAAAAAGGCTGTGTGCCATTAATGGGAAGCCGCCAAGTACCAGCATTTCAGTCTTCTTCACTGCTTACTTCTGTTAGACTCCAGTTTCTTGCTGGCTGCTTTGGTCTGGGCACTGTAGGACATGCAGGGGCCAAAGGAGAGAGTGTAAGATTGCATCACTACCAGGTGTGTACTTCAGCAGCTTCTGCTGTTTCAATAACCCAGTGATAAAAATATCTCTGCTTTTCTAATATTTGTTTGTTTGGCCCAGGATGGTATCAGAGCAGCCAAGAGGAGTATTCAAATTGAAATCCAGGTGGCTGTGCACAAAATTTACCAGCAATTATCTGCTACGTTAGAAAGAGCTCTGCAAGCTAATAAGCATCACATAGGTAAGTGAAAAGCAGATTTGCAAACCAGCTGTTCTCTAATATAGAGTACAACAGCTTGTATGTTTACCAAGGCAGATTTTGATATTAGTGACCAGAATTGACCAAATGACCTATCTGATGTCTTTTCCTGAAAGAGAGAAATCTGCATTTGTTGGTTGAACCCAGTGGCCATTCTTACCTGGGTTGTTTTGTTGTTCCACTTGGAGAAACAACGTGAAACAAGTACAAAATGAAGTATTTCATGCAGTTATTCTTACCTTAGAGAGAAGATACAGGTTTGAGATTTAGCCTCAGAACATTAATGTCACAAACTAGATCTGCATGCTACTCTTCCTTGGACAGTCTGGACACAGAGTTCCATTGAGTTAAAGAAGAGTGCAATGATTCATCAGAAAGACTACCTCAAAGTGTCTGACAAGACTCACTTTTTCTTTGATAATTTAACTAAATTGTATTTTAAAAATAATCTGCTGTTCTTCTGTCTTAGTATTCTTACTCTGAACATCTTATTAATAAAAACAACTTTATTTTAATCTTAGAAGCACAACAGCGTCTTCTGTTGGTGACAGTCTTTGCTCTCAGCGTGCACTATCAGCCCGTTGATGTCTCCTTGGCCATTTCCACGGGGCTGCTGAATGTGCTGTCCCAGCTGTGTGGCACAGACACCATGTTAGGACAGCCCCTGCAGCTGCTGCCCAAAACTGGCATTTCTCAGCTCAGCACAGCTTTGAAAGTAGCCAGCACGAGACTGCTGCAGATCCTGGCTATCACCACAGGGTGGGTGTCCTTTGCTTCCAGGAAACTTCTATCAGCACCCTTGAAAAATGCAGTGTGAGCTTTCATTAGGACCATAAATGTTGCTCAGAAATACATAAGTGAATGTGGGGGTAGGGGAAAGAGTAGTCACATTATTCATAGGAAAGATGCACGTAAGATTAACAAATATTTTTCAGTTGTGAATGTTTGAACCTGAGTAGTTACAACATTGTGGTCTGTAAACACTGTATTCTAGTAATCCCCACTTTGCTACTTCAGCTTTGTGTGGAGGTGTGTTCAGTTGATCTGATAAGACTTTCTGTTGTGTATAAGTCATTTGTGTAAAAGCAATACTGATAATGTGGGAGTTCCTCGAGCAGGACATTGTGCTTCTTTCCAGATTGTGAAATAATTTTCTGAGGAATAGTGGTCTCTGCTAGACCATGGGGACAGCATGCAAAGTCCTAGCAATACTTAAATATTTAGTCTTAGTAAAGGAAACAACCAGTGGAGAAAGCATATTCTAGTTGCAGCAAGAGTATTATTTGATATTCAGTACATGCAGTCTTTGTACAACATGTTGCATTTACCTGCCAAATCTGTTACGTTAAAAAGCCCAGTAATCCTACACCAAAAACCCCCCAAACCCATAGAAACAGCACCCTATGTTTAGAAATTGCTGTGAAATTATGATTAATTAGGAGTTGTTCCTTTTTTTCTAGAAAGTACTGAACACTTATCCTTTGACTCCAAAGATGAATAAAATACAATGTTTTAAAAATAGAGTTAAAATAATTAAAAGAATCTAAGCCTGTGGTGGAGGATGGGGAAAAGTAACATGCTGCAATTATTGTTCCTTGGATCAGCTCTCATGTACTCTTCCTTTATGTGTGTGTACAGAACCTATGCAGATAAACTGAGCCCAAAGGTGGTGCAATCCTTGCTGGATTTATTGTGCAGCCAGCTGAAGAACCTGTTATCACAAGCTGGTGTGATGCTGATGGCTTCCTTTGGAGAAGGGGAAGGTGAGGAAGGTGAAGTGGAATCAAAAAAGGCAGATTCGAATGGGGATAATGAGAAGAGAGACTTCAGAGGTAATTATCTTACATGATTTCTGCTACAATTGTAAAATACCAGAAAACATAATGGAAGAAACCACTGAATGCTGAGGTCTTCATCCACTCTATTGTGTATTGGTTTTTGCTGTGTCATTTTTAACTCTGTAAATTAGATTAAAGTCATCAAATGATTTTGTGCTCAGTTCAGATTTATACAGAATTGATGCACAAAGCTGCAAGGATAGGGGCAGGCTGAGAATAAGAATTACTTCATTTGGTTTGGAATTAGTAAGGGAATACAGTTTTCCTTGAAAAATGAGTTGGTGGTAGTAGTGCTTTTCATAGATGTGGTAATAGGAATTTAATTATCTAAATTTTAAAGGACAAATAAATACAGCTTTATTCAGGAAATTATTGTATTTGCTTTGTATTTTGCAATTTTGTGGTCTTGAGTGGATGGCAAGAAGGTGACACTAACGTGTCATACAGAAAAATCTGCAACAAAAGATTTTCTGAAATACTGGTGTCCTCACATAACTTGCAGTCTCTTAATGAACATTTTGAATTTCTGTGAAAATTGTGCTTGAAGAACTTTTAATTGTAGCTTGGTTTTAAGTGTGCTTATGTTTTTGTTTGTGCTTTTAACTGTCTTCACATATAAATAATGCTATGGCTGATGAATTAATAAGATAATTAATCAGGAATTAGAATATGACCTCTCACAGAGGTCTCCGTCCCTTACCTTAACCCACAAAAGTTTAACGATATTTTCTCTCTGTGTCTTGCTGAGGAGCAGGAGTGAGAGCACAGCTTGGTAGGCACCTGCCAGCCAGCCAGGGTTAACAGCCAGCCACCATGTAACAACTGATCCTTGTGCAGATCAGTTCCCTGCAGAACTGGTTGTTCCCAATAACCAGGACTGCCAGTCAAGTTGTAATATTAAGGTTGTAAGTGAAAATTTTGCTTTATCTTCCTAGCTGCCCTCCGAAAGCAACATGCAGCAGAATTGCACCTGGGAGACTTTCTTGTTTTTCTGCGTAGAGTTGTGTCTTCAAAAGCAATTCAGTCCAAGATGGCATCTCCAAAGTGGACAGAAGTCCTTCTTAACATTGCTTCCCAGAAGTGTTGCTCAGGTATGACCATGTCAAAATGTGCTCCATGGTTACTTTACATTTCTGTAGTGCAGTTCCAAAAACTAGAATGTGTGTTACATAGTGAGTGTTCATAGTGACCAGTTCAAACCAACTGCAGTCCAGGTGTACAGGGGTTACACTCTGAGGCACTGGGGATGTGGAGTCAGGGGCAGGCCTGGAGAAGAAGTATTTTTAAGATTATTGACACATTGTTCCATCTTCAGGAGTTCCCTTGGTTGGCAATCTGAGGACTAGACTGCTCGCACTTCACGTACTAGAAGCTGTGTTACCTGCTTGTGAATCTGGCGTTGAAGATGATCAGATGGCTCAGGTCTTTATATTTTGTTATGAACTTTTACACCCATTTCCTCAAAAAGTCTCTTAAAACTTATAAATGTTTCAGAAGTTTCAAAATCCAAATGAAGCAAGGCTCAGTGTAGTTATTTGTTAATCTAAGAACACTAAATATTTTAATGTTTATACGTAGAAATCAAAGTAAAACAATAGGATGTTGCTTTGTCCTCATGTTGGAGTTCAAATTATCTGAATTCTGTCCCAATGGCCCAGGTTGTTGAACGATTATTCTCGCTTCTGTCTGACTGCATGTGGGAGACTCCAATAGCCCAGGCCAAACACGCAATTCAAATAAAGGAGAAAGAACAAGAAATGAAGCTCCAGGTAACAATGCTTGTACTTTGTCTCGTGACTGAATGCAGCTGAATTACATTTACTGTAAATGTTTTGTCCTTTTTCTGGTAGAAGCAAGGAGAATCTGAGGATGAAGATGAGAATCTTCCCATCCAGGAAGTGTCCTTTGATCCTGAGAAAGCTCAGTGCTGCATAGTGGAGAACGGGCAGATTCTAACTCATGGAAGTGGAGGCAAAGGATATGGCTTAGCATCCACTGGAGTTACTTCTGGGTGTTACCAGTGGAAGGTGGGTTGCATAAACCTTCTCTCACATTGTTTTGGAAATGTGCTGTGATTTATTAACAGTAGCTGCCTGTGCTTTTCGCTTACGACAGTTTCTGAGTAAATGACAGTGTTACGTTTATGGTTGGACTCAATGATCTAAATAATTCTGTGATTTTCAGTCCCAAGGAAAGAGGTTATGGCTGCTTTTGAGTGCTGGGATTTGAGTATTCCAACACGCAGATTGGAGACTGTGGATGTGTATTATGTGTTATTAGAGGTAATGGTACTTGTCCCTAAGGTCCATAGTCAGCATGCAAGTACAGTTTTGCAAAACTTACCTACTGAATTACGTAGATTTAAGATTTTTTTTGTAGCAAAACATTTCACAAAGCATGTTGTTCTCCTGCAAAAAGACACATCAGCCTGACTAACAAGAGCAATGTTTATTACATCATTTGGAGTGATTTTTTTAATGATTTTACCATATAAACTTACTGTTTTTCTTATTATAAGCCTCTGTGAGAAACAGTTAAAAGTAGACATACATATGTGTGAGGAAGATTTTCATTGCTTTGGTGTGTTAAAGTGTATATTCCTGACTTTTTTCCCTGTGTGTTTATTTTGCCTGCTAGTTCTACATTGTGAAGGAGAACCGAGGCAATGAAGGCACTTGTGTGGGAGTGTCTCGCTGGCCCGTGCATGACTTCAACCATCGCACCACCTCAGACATGTGGCTCTACAGAGCCTACAGTGGCAACCTCTATCACAATGGAGAGCAGACTTTGACTCTGTCAAGCTTTACCCAAGGAGACTTCATCACGTGTGTGTTAGATATGGAAGCAAGAACTATTTCCTTTGGTAAAAATGGAGAGGTATTTAACATCAATTTGGTTTTTGGTGGGCTTTTTTGCGATGGTAATATGGCATGGATAAAGCATGAGAGTTAAAACATGTGGCGGTTTCAGTACATAGAAGATTTATAATACAGATGTAACTTTTTCATGTTTCATATTTTCACTTGTTAAGGTGTTCTAAGGTTGAGGGGTTTTTGTTTGGTTTCTTCCCTAGGAGCCAAAACTGGCTTTTGAAGATGTGGATGCAGCTGAGTTATACCCTTGCGTTATGTTCTATAGCAGTAACCCGGGAGAGAAGGTAACTTAGATGTTCATCCGTGGAGATGTACTGGTTCAGTCTGGTATAAAGTCAGTATTCACCAAAGCAGCCTGTTGCTAATACATAGTGTTTTAACTATTGTAATCTATTGTAAATTTAAAATATATTTTACTGTTTAGATTAGAAGGCTTCATGGTCTACACAAAAGGTTCTATTCCCCAGAAACCAAGGAGAATGTAGTATTAGTATTTCTAGATAGTCTTGTGTGAGAAACCATGAAATATGTAATCTCAGCATCCTTGAGTCTGAAGGATGGAGGTTTTGCTCATTCTTAAGGTGGATTTCCTAGGGATTCCAAAAGACAGTGCTTGTAATTATTTCTATTCAGCAGGCGACTCCTGTATTTATAAGAAGAGCTTATAGAGGTATGTTGAGAAGGTAACTTGTAAACTGTTCTGTTCAAACAGGTGAAGATCTGTGACATGCAGATGCGTGGGACACCAAGAGATTTGCTGCCTGGTGACCCCATCTGCAGCCCTGTTGCTGCAGTGCTGGCAGAAGCCACCATCCAGCTCATTAGAATCCTGCATCGCACAGACCGCTGGACACACTGCATCAACAAAAAAATGATGGAAAGACTGAATAAAATCAAAACATGTCTTAAGGAAGCAGGTCAAAAACTGAAGAAAAGTCGCTCAGTTCAAAGCCGAGAAGAGAATGAGGTGAGAGAGGAGAAGGAAAACAAAGAGGAGGAGAAAAGCAAGCACAGCCGGCATGGCCTGGCAGAGCTCTCGGAGCTGCAGCTGAAGATGCTTTGTGTGGAGGTGTGGCCTGTTCTGGCAGTGATTGGTGGAGTGGATGCTGGGCTCAGAGTTGGAGGTCGATGTGTCCACAAGCAAACAGGCCGTCATGCCACCCTGCTGGGAGTGGTGAAGGAGGGCAGTACCTCTGCCAAGGTCCAGTGGGATGAAGCAGAGATTACCATCAGGTATACCCATTTCCTATGCTTTTCACAGTCTAGTGGTACTGGCTTGTGGTTGGAAATCCTCAGAAGTAACTCAATACTTCATGTTAGAGTCATGCTGATCAGTTATGTTAAGTGTAGATTTCAGTAGTATTGAAATTATCGCTGCCTTGAAGTAGTGTTCATTCATTCTCCCACCTGCCTTAGAGGGCTCAAGGCTGGAAGCAGATGCTCCTTTTTCCTCCTGTCTTGCAGACAAGCCTTCAAAGGGAAAGCATCTGGAAGGAAGCTGATATGAAGCTTCTCTTGGTTCTTTGTGCTCTCAGAGGAATTGCCTGTGTTTTTGTGTGGAAAAGATTTGATTAACTTAATTTCTTAAACTCTTTCTGCCTATAGCTTTACTCTTACAGCTGTTGCAGCATTATGTCTGTTCTGTCTTTGCAAAGGCTGTTGTCACTTTGACTAAACATACTCAAGTGCACTTGATTTAGTTCCAGATATAAATTCTTTCAAGTATGCCCATATTTGGGACAGTATAGCCTTAAAGTAAGAGTGCCCTTAAAATAATTTGAAGCTTTGAGTGATGTGGAGCAGCACTTGAACATAGGCGAGCTTTTGGTAGAGCATTTAATTAGGTTAATTTTATACCTTCTTAATTAAAACCAGGCTAAGGCTTGCTTTCCTTTTTAGGTAGAAGTTTACATTGTAAGATGGGAAGACTTTTTGGGATAATAAAGGGAAGATTTAGAAGTCATTTATCTGGTGGATGTATAGAAAATAAAAGGGCTGGTGAACTTTTGTCCTAATTCAAGTGAAAACTAGTCAAGTGTAACAGTCCTAAATAGTACCAGACAATATCACTGAATATTCTGACACGTGTTTTTCAAAGGTCACTGTCCTTGCCAGGTGATCTGTCCTGACACACTAGAGACAGAATTGTCCTGAGCTCTCAGTAGTGTGTTCCTGGTGATGAATAGCTGAGGTCAATCAAAGCTTTTCCTTAATGCTTAAAAGTTTTCTTTATAAGCTTTTTTACCTGTTAAGATTCAGAATGATGTTAATACTACCTTAAGGTAGTTTTTCTTAATGAAAGTCTGTTGAATATTTCTAATAAAATAGTCCAGAGCCTGTATCAGCACAGAATGGATAGCTTCTGTGGGACTTCTGGGTTTCAGTGCTTGTTGTTGAAAACCTGTGTATGCTTTGTTGCATTTGCTTTGAAACCATATCTCCCTGTTTTCTGATCATAACCTCATTTTCCCTGTTTGCATTTAATTTTTAGAATCGGTTTGTTTTATTAAATATATTTTACATCTTATTTGCCTACATTATTTCCTGTACTTTCCTCCTGTCTCTCCCTCACTTGCTTTTTCCTGTGTCATTCTGATCTTTATTAAAGCTTCCCAACTTTTTGGTCGCCTAGTGATACTCCATTGTATAATCTGGAGCCCTGTGAACCACTGCCTTTTGATGTTGCAAGATTTCGTGGGCTGACAGCTACTGTGTTGCTGGACCTTACCTATCTGACTGGCATTCATGAAGATACTGGAAAGCAAAGCACCAAGAGACACGAGAAAAAACACAGACATGAATCTGAAGATAAAGGGGAAACAGACCAGAAAATGGAGGGTGATACTGGATCAGATGCACGATCAGGCCAAAGTGCTGATGATAGCAAAGGACATGGTGCTACAACCTCTAAGTCAGAAAATGAAATTGTTTCCTTTTCTTTAGAACCATCAACACTAGGTATGGAATCCCAGCACCAACCTGCTGAAGGAAGAAAAAAGAATCATGAGCACACCCCAAGAAGTCACGATATAGTGCAGTCAGAAATCCGAGCTGTGCAGCTGTCTTACCTTTATCTTGGTGCTATGAAGTCACTTAGTGTTCTCCTTAGCTGTAGTAAGTATGCTGAGCTGCTGTTGATCCCCAAAGTGCTAGCAGAGAACGGCCACAACTCAGACTGCGCGGGCTCGCCGGTGGTGCACGAGGACGTGGAGCTGCGCGCGGCGCTGCAGTTCCTGATGCGGCACATGGTGAAACGCGCGGTGATGCGCTCACCCATCAAGAGAGCGCTGGGGCTGCCTGACCTGGAGCGGGCACAGGCCATGATCTACAAACTGGTGGTTCATGGGCTGCTGGAGGACCAGTTCGGTGGCAGACTGAAACAAGGTAGGTTGTCAAAATGACATTAAAATGAATGGTAACAATGATAACACAATTCACAGAGTCTTGTCATTTTGCAGTGGTTATACTGCTGGGGAATCTTAATCAGACAGAGGAATTTTGCAAAACTCAGGTTACTCTTTTATAGATGTAACACTGACTTCTTTGCCATTTTCCTAATTCCTTATCTTAATAAAAAGTGTATCCATATCAATCAGAAGTAAGAGTTTTTAGTATGTCTTTAATACTTTCAAAAATGAGCAATACTGTATGTATTTGTCAGAAGGGTTTGCACTTCTTCTAAACCAACAAAAAAAAAATACCCCTTAAAATACTACTTGCACAGCTGAGTTAAAAATAGCTTTATAGTTGATCAGCTGTATTTTTATATCTAAGACCTCTTCCCCTTCTGCCTGTTTTGAGAGTAATCCAGGCTGTTACAACTATAAATCTGAATATCATAAAGTTTGGCATAATTAAATGGTTTGTTTGCTATTTACCTTGTATAACTGTGAGAGCAGCAGGAGTTCCTGGACTGATTTCTTTACACAAGTCTATTAGTTGGTGGCAGAATCTGCACACCCCTTTCTTTCTCTGGGGTGAATTCTAAATAATGATGGTTATTTCTGAAAGTTGAAAGTTTAGCAATGGCTACTGTTTTTATCTACACAATTATATTGATGTTGCATCTTTTTTTTCTGTTGCAGAAGTGGAGCAACAAGTAGAAGAAGGTGATCAGTCTCAGCAAGCCCAAACCCCAGTTACAACCAGCCCTTCTGCTTCTAGCACAACATCTTTCATGAGCAGCTCTCTGGAGGACACTACCACTGCTACTACTCCAGTAACTGATACAGAAACCGTTCCAGCTTCAGAATCACCTGGTGTTATGCCTCTCAGTCTCCTGAGGTAAAATACCCTATCAGCTTGTGTGATTCTGTGGGTGTAGGGAACCGGTGATGTGGTTTATGTAGAATATATGTCTTTAGCTGCCTAAGCCTTTGAAAATGCTGTGAGGAGCTGCCCCTGCAGAGGGACACATTTTAAATGTTACTTTGCCTTGCAGAGTTTGTGTTATTTATTAGAAAGCTGTTAATCTTTTGCTATACACTGTATATAAATGTAATACCTGAATTCTTTAAGAAGGAGAAAATGTTCTCCTTAAGTTGTCCTCTAGTTCTCACGTTTATTTGGTATGCTTTAAATTATAAGTCTCTGAAATTCTGTACTTTTAATGAGTGTTTGATTCTTAAACTAGACTAGATCTTGGTAGGTAACATCATGTAAAGCTAAGATGTTGTTTCAACTTACCTTTACATACTGAAATGGAAGATAAATTACTGAATTTGCAGAGGCAATTTGTGTGTCAAAGGAAATCTGCTTCACCTTGTATAGAATACTTTTCTAAGTTTAGTAATTCGTAGAAGTTTTACAGACTTCTTTTGATAAAAGCCAGAACAATGTCCTCATACTAGGACAGTGAAAATCGAATACTTCCCTTATTTATCAGCCGGCCTGGGTTCTGAACACACCACAGAAAAGGGAAAAGTGTTTATTTATCTTCTATCTCCTAGGACAGCTCCTGGTCTCTGAGGGGTTTTTTTATGTGCATTCTTAGAACTTAAGTGTACAGATAAGGCTGGTAGGAATGAGTTGTGAATGTATGTGTTGTGTCTTACCATTACAGAACTCAATTGCATCAAGTAGGATTTGCCACGTGCACTCCAGTTGGATGTGTTTCTAGTGTCAGACCTTTTTCAGCATGTTTCTGTTCAACATAAATGTGTATTGTTCTTTTTTCAAGGCAAATGTTCTCCAGTTACCCTACTACAACTGTACTTCCAGCACGACGTGCTCAGACTCCTCCGATATCTTCTTTACCAACATCTCCTTCAGATGAAGTTGGAAGGAGACAAAGTTTGACCTCTCCAGATTCCCAGTCTGCAAGGCCTGCCAATCGCACAGGTAAACTTGTCAGTGGAAATAGGGACAAGAGGAAAGGAAAGTCACAGGAGCTCAGGGATCGTGTTTTAGGAGATGGAAACCCAACAGTTTCTTCTTAAGGCAAACTAACATGCAAAGTACTTTCAAAAACCTTATGGTGACTATCTTTGGAAAAAAAGATACAGATTATATAGTGTAGGCTTTATCAAGCAAACAGAATGAGTTTTTAAAAGCTGTGGTTTGGATTACAAGCTGCATGTATAAAACAGTAATGAAATATTATTGGTAACTGCTTCAAAATGTTCATCTGATTTGGGTTTGTTTCCTTGGTTGTGTGCTGCTGCTAAGTGCATTACTTTAGCTTTTGTTAGATTACCTACCACACAGAAAACAAGAATTAATGTATTTCATGGTACATGCACCAGTACTTTTTCTTCTTACCCTTACATGTGTGCTGTTAATTGAGGGGTTTAATGGTTCATGTGTTGCATAGCAATTGGTCTGCTCGGTTTCATGTCTCTTTTTTTTTTCATTTTGATTTAATTATGAGATGATTTGCTTCTAGTCATGATAGTGTCTTTACAACAGTGTTTGTTTGTTAGTGCATTTTTGTCTTCACTGATTAGACATCACTTTTATGGCAAGTCATAAAGGAACTGTGGGCTTGGGGCCGTAACTGACCTCTCTAGAGTCCCTTGAATAGCTCTCTGCATGGAAATTCAGCCATCACCCACAAAGAGGTTTTTCAGATACGTTCCCAGTTAAGCTGAGGTCTCGTTTTGTACCTTAATAGAAATGTATAATGATCTCACCATTTGGGAGTCTCAATTATTTGGACAAGGATAACTTTATCTAGGCTATCTAAATATAGATCAAATAGATACTTTGGTACAGTTCAAAATGAAAACAATCGAAATTGCTTAAATAGTTCTTTGCATATCATCAGTATCCTACTTGATCAGAGTCAGTCAACATAATCTGTGTTACAAAGATGAATGAACTCCATCTGCTTTTGTTACAGAAAGTATCTTACTTTGTGGAAAGTAATTGAGAGAAAAGTTGAGAGCAATTATTTCCTTAGTTCAAGCTGATATATCAAAGTAAGGTGTAATCAAGTAACACTAGAGGAAGATTCATGTGCTTTATGTTTATCGTTTTCTGTCTTTTAAGCTTTGTCTGATCCAAGCAGCCGACTTTCAACATCCCCTCCTCCTCCTGCCATTGCTGTTCCCTTGCTAGAAATGGGGTTCTCCCTCAGGCAGATTGCAAAAGCTATGGAAGCTACAGGTAATCTATGGCTATAATATCAGTTTAACTGAAAGACTGGATACACATGAAACACTTGTTTTCCAATGGAATATTTAATTTTTAAGTTATATAACCATTCCTGTGGGTAAATAGATTGCTTTTTTTTGTAACCATCAAATACAGTTCCAAAGTGTGGTTTTCCTGCTTTCAGGGGCCAGAGGAGAAGCAGATGCACAGAATATCACAGTGCTGGCCATGTGGATGATCGAGCACCCTGGGAATGAAGATGATGAAGAGCCCCAGTCAGAGGGGACTGCAGAGTCACGACATGGGACAGTCGTCTCTGGCAGTGGTGGGAAATCTGGTGATCATTGCTATTTGCAGTCTCCCGGTGACATCCCTTCTGCTGATGCCACTGAAATGGAGGAAGGCTTTAGTGAGAGGTAAAATAATCTTGTAATTGCTTGTAATGTGTTCCTGAAACTGGGAATCTCACAAATTCATTGTTGCTGACAGAGTGTTACTTTGTAATGCAGCTTTTGAATTTTGTTACAGCATGAGTAGAAGCAAAGATGCAATTAACTTAGATGTACATGGTGCATTCATTTTCCAGTACTGTGTGTGTCAGAACTGGTGAAGAGTGTAACCGAGCATGTTTTCTTCACAGCAAAAAAAGATAAGAATGGAAAAATGAGGGTTTATAGTTGCATTTTAACTAAAAGACAGAATTATAAAGCAAAATTCCATTAAATTCGTGTTTTGCCAAATTCATGTGAAAGGCTGAAGGTGAATTGACTCAGCCAGCAACAACAGAGATGATGTTAATTCTTTGAAAGACGAGAAAGAACTAATTCAAGCTGATTAATTAACTATTGAAGCTACTAATTAACCTAGTATAAAAGGAGTCCTCTCCCAAAATTTCTGCCATGCTTAGGCACTCTGGAAGATCAAAGAGGTGTTGACTTTGCTGCATCTAATTTTTTTTTAGGTAAATCTCACAGTCAAAAAGACAGTATATATGTGCTCCTTGAAACTGAAGATTCTTGAATTCCAAATTCCTTTTTTTTTCTTCTGTTAAAGAAAGGAAAAAATGCTAATAAAAGAGACTTAGTTACTGCATGTGGTTGTTTAAAACTTGGTGCGGTTGACCTGTAAATTCCGAATTCCTGTAGCCCTGATAACCTGGATCACGTGGACAATGCAGCTGCAGCGAGTGGGCCTCCCTCCCGCAGTCGATCGGCTGTCACACGGAGACACAAGTTTGACTTAGCTGCCCGAACGCTGCTGGCACGTGCTGGTAAGGGACTGAAAGGATTCCAAGGGCTTTGCTTATCCAGGAAATGAATAGGAGGGGGACTGGGACTTTGCATGATGTTTAGAAAACTCCTTCTCATATGTGTGCCAATGTGTATTTAAGAGTTTTATGTAGTGATAAGTAGATTGTTTAGCAGAAGAGTTGAAAACAAAAAGGAAGTTGACAGTGCAGCCACCTCTGTGCCATGGAAAATAAAAGTCCTGCTTTCCTGTTTCTCTCTTTTCCTACCTTGAGCGGGACTGTACCGCTCAGTGCAGGCCCACAGGAACCAGAGCCGCAGGGAAGGGACCTCCTTGCAGCAAGATCCAGGGGCACTGTATGACTTCAACTTGGATGAGGAGCTGGAGATTGACCTTGACGATGAAGCAATGGAAGCTATGTTTGGGCAAGACCTGGCTAGTGATAATGATATTCTGGGAATGTGGATCCCAGAGGTACTGGATTGGCCTACCTGGGTGTGTGTGACTGCAGCGGGGGCTGCTTTAACTTACTGCTTTTTGCATGCTTATATTTTTCAATTTAAAGTAACGTGTATGCTTATAGCCTGTTTGAAACTATCTAAGTGCCAGCAGTGCTTGAAATCATCTTGTATTCTGTAGCATCACTTCTAGATTAAGAATAGTGATTTCTTGTGTTGCTTGCTCTGCACTTCCACGTGTAGTTTTCTTCTCCCTCCCCTGAAAGATGAGAATAGAACTCGTATTCTTGTTCTGGATGCCAATTAGAAATCGAGTAGGTGTTCCAGATGGCTTAGCTGTGTGAGGTAACAAACACAGTTGTAAATATTTCTTTTCCTGCTACTGCTAACAGTATCTGATCTGTAGCAACATAATTTGCACTTAAATCAGTTTTCCTTAATTTAATCGTGTCATGTATTCCATCCCTGGGAAGGATGTGGTGACAGTCCTCACTGAATTGTTGTATAGAGCACTAAAAAAACTATTGAGGTGGAAAACAAATATAGTAACAGCACTTTGTTAATCTTTGGATTATCCGTGTCAAATTAGACAATCAACCCGTAAGACTCAAGCTTTTCATCTCCTAATTATGATGCTACCTAGCTTTGACATGGAAGCAACTTGCAGGATACCTAACTGAATTTTTCAGAGCACTTGTTTCAATGAAGCATCTCAATGAAATTACTGACTTTGGACAGCAATGAAATTATGAAAAATGAACTTCATATTGAGATAAAACCTTGATATTTGCTGACACAAATGGTAATTTTCGTTGCTCAGTAAATGTAAAATCTGGTTGTCTGAAAGCCAAAAAGGATTATTTTCCTTTGTTAGATCTAGTTTCAGACAAGTTCTGAGGAGAAACAGGTAGAGACAGTGTTGAATGTGACAGAGTTACAAATGGAAAGTTATACTGTCAAGAATTTTTGAGTCAATCTGTCATGAAATAGGAAATTGTCTCCTCTGAAACTTTACTTCCAAATGTTTTTTGTGTTCTAAGATGGCCTTGGTTATATCATAAATTGTATGTTTCTGCTTTGCTTTTGTACAAGGCAACCATATAGATATCACTCGGTGACAGAAATGCGCAGGGGCACTCACCTAGGAATATTGGCATGTTTTATATCTGAGGTGCAGACACTTACTCTGTACAAATAACATGTGAAAACCTTCCTGTGCAGCACGTTTGTGAATCTGAAGACAGAGAAGAGGTGGTGGTTTGTGAGTTGTGTGAGTCCAGCGTGGTCAGCTTCAACCAGCACATGAAGAGGAACCACCCTGGCTGCGGGCGCAGCGCCAACCGCCAGGGCTACCGCAGCAACGGCTCCTACGTGGACGGCTGGTTCGGGGGGGAGTGTGGCAGTGGCAACCCCTACTACCTCCTGTGTGGCATCTGCAGGGACAAATACCTGGCCCTCAAGAGCAAATCCAAAACATCCACCTCAGAAAGGTACTGAGAGAGAGGACAGTGGGTAAAGAAAGGAAATGAAACATGTTTACAAGCCATCAGCATTTTAAAAATTTGATTTGTGAGATAAGAATTCCTAGCAGGATTTTCTGATACTTAAAATCATTCTCTGTATTCAACAAATGCATAGTTAGAAAAAAAAAGGTTGACTTGATATTTCTGGTTTTTAAATTCAGAACAAGGAATAATTTCTTGGGACGTTGCTTACTTCTTAGTGACTTTTGAAAGCTCTTCATCAGTTTTGTCTGACAATTGCAGTATTTTTTTGTGGACCTTTTGTTAGATCAAAAAGTGCACATTAGTACTGCAAAGTGCTTCCCTCCTCCACATACACTTTCAGAAGTCATTTTATCTGTTTCTCTGTTACTAGGCTTTTCTGGAATCATTCATAAATACATGTAGATCTAACTGAAGTTTGACTAAATAGGGAACCAAATTTAAAATTGCTATGTAAATTTATAAAATATTAGAGCTACTCAATAATTTTCTTTGTTATTTTTTCATACAGGTACAAGGGCCAGGCTCCTGACCTAATAGGTAAACAAGACAGTGTCTATGAAGGTATGTTTTGAAGTTGCCCGGGTTTTTTGGTTTTTTTAAGAGATACTTTCATGCAAATAAACGTGAAGGTGTATTTTAAAATCTCTTCCAGTTAGATACAGTATTTTAGTTTTGGGGATTTCTTTAGTTCAAATCAGAAAAAAAATCAGTGACTTTTCCCCTGTATTTCATGTAATCAGCTGAAAAGGCAAATACCTTGGGGTGATAAAGTATTGTGAGGAGATGTTACATCCAGAACTGCACATACAAAATCTTATGTTCAAATATCTTTCTTCAGCTGCCTTTGTGGGAGAAATTAATTACTGTAATTTAGTGTCCCAAAAGTATGCCATAAGCCTTGTTCTTAATTTTTCTCCCTTTGTCCAAGCTGAGAGCGTCCTGAGGGCAGCTTTTATTTTAAGCAGATTATTTCTGATGTGTGTAGAAAACCTTTCCCGGGTGGCTCTTTGATTCTGCTCCTTGTAGTACCTGTGATCACAGTTGTGTGATTTACCACATTGTCTATTTGAGATTAAATGAGTGCTCCAGTACTTAGGGCAAGTCTATCTGCTGTAGGTCAAAGATGTTCTGTTTCTACTGTGTGTGGTGTGCGACAGAGCAAAGAGATCAGTAAATATAAGCTGACTTGTGTATAAATGGTTGGCAAGTGAAGGAAATGCCTCACTGGACTGCAGTTAAAGTGATTTTTCTTTACTGTTTGGCGTTTTTTTATTCCCTGGGAATGGAAGGCAAAAGTCTGGGTGTTCAGTTATAGTCCATGAACTAATGCAAGCTTTTTTGAAAATATGAAGACCAGAAATTCCTAACATCTGTCTTTACTATTCAGTCCTTTGGAATACACATTTGTTAACATGATTTAAAGCACGACTGTATGTCTGCACTTTTCACTGTATTCTAGGTTTTGGAGCTCTCTAGTGCTGGAAGTGATGACCCCTAATGTCTGTGTTTTTAAAGAGCAGCTACTCTGGTACTTCAGAGAATCTTCCATAAAACTTTTGTGCAATATCAAGATGAAGTTGAATAGAGAGGGGCAAGAACAGGATTTTGTTTTTCTGATTTGCTTTGTTGTGTCTATGTCAACATCAGAAGATGAGTTTTTCGTGCTTCTGTTCTGTAGATTACAGTACACGTTTCATGCCTTCTGCTGTTTTTTTTCTTTTTAATTGAAATGATTTAATATTTGAGCTTTTGTAACCAAGTCTAATTCTATTTCTGCATTTCTAGAAGACTGGGACATGTTAGATGTGGATGAAGATGAAAAGCTGACAGGAGAAGAGGAGTTTGAACTCCTGGCTGGGCCTCTTGGGTTAAATGACCGACGCATTGTACCTGAACCTGTTCAGTTCCCTGACAGTGACCCTCTGGGTGCTTCAGTTGCAATGGTGACAGCCACCAACAGTATGGAAGAAACATTGATGCAAATAGGTACATTTGAAATGCATTTCATTTAAAGGAAGAATGATAGTAATAACAACAGCAGCAACAACCATAATAATAACATCTATCACCACCTCCTCCCCTTTTTAGTGTGGTTTTCCTAGAGGCAAGGCAGGAACATTTTGACAGTGTTTCCTGCCTGGCACCAGGAGGAAGTGAAGACCAACTCAGAATCTGAGGGAAATTAGAGAGAGGAGCATGAGGCATTATGAATTGACGGAAGGATTTTGCCAAAAAAACTTGTGACCGTAGTCAAACAGTAGATGCCAGTAACATGTTTTGCAGAGCTCAATGAATGGATTTAAGTTGGGACTTTAAAATAGTCCCCTCTAATGGAAAAGGGAATCAGAGGAATTAAGATTGAGTATGTTGGAGTGTATTCGTGTCTCTTTGAAAATAAGGAATAATTAAATTATGGAGTGTATTTCAGGAGTGTGTTTTCCTCTCAGTCAATATCATTGTAGTTCTGTAGGTATGAAATAATGAAAAAGGAATGAGTAACTTAGGCTGACTTGGCTTCTGTGCTTATTGCTGTATGATAAGGGTTTTTTTTCTTTAAACGCTAATGCAAATCATCATTATTTCCAAGGCTGTCACGGCTCAATAGAAAAAAGTTCTTCTGGCAGGATAACCTTAGGAGAACAAGCAGCTGCCCTGGTAAATCCACACGACCGTGTCATGGCTCTCAGAAGAGTGACAGCTGCTGCCCAAGTGCTCCTGGCAAGAACAATGGTTATGAGAGCACTCTCACTTCTGTCCGTCAGGTTTGTGGCATCTTTGGCAACACTTCCACCTTTCCTTTTGTAACCAGTTGCTTAGTTCTGTTTGATAAGGATGCAGTTTCAGACTAATTGGGAAAACCATTCCCGTGTCTATACTTACGTAATACTGCTAAGAGAAGAAGTTGTGTCAGTTTTGTTCTTTTGAGCCAAGGGCTTTTATATGCATTTCTGCAGTGGTTCCAGTTGTAGCTTGGCAGCTGGCCTGGAATCCCTAGGACTGACAGACATCCGTACTCTGGTCCGTTTGATGTGCCTGGCAGCAGCGGGGAGGGCAGGCCTGTCCACCAGCCCATCCACAGTGTCCAGCTCCACAGAGAGATCCAGGGGTATCCACAGCAAAACCAGCAAGCCCATCTCCTGCCTTGCCTACCTGAGCACTGCAGTTGGCTGCTTGGCATCAAACACTCCCAGTGCTGCAAAGCTGCTGGTGCAATTATGTACACAGGTAGGAGTTCAGGACTTACTTGAGACTACTTTGATTATTTGTGCTTTTATCTTCTCAGCTGGAGTGAGACTGCCCTCAGTTTGAGGATCTCCTTAGAATCCTTGTTTATGGCTTTGCACAGGGATATGTTTTCTTGTTGGTAAAAATCAAGTAACTGTGTATGTCTTTGCTGAGAACTCTTCTCAAGCAGGGAAAAAGGATGTGCTTCTTGTGTTCATAGCGTTTTCCTGTTAAGGTTTTGGTTTTTTAATTGAATCGGTTCTATGTAGAGCACAGGAAAGAAAAGAAAAAATCTGTAAACTATGCACAATTTATGCAACAGAAAATGTTTCTAAATTTGATAGTTCTGTTCATTGTGATTATTTATCATCACTTATTTCTTTTCAGAATTTGATTTCTGCAGCAACTGGTGTGAACTTGACAACAGTTGATGATCCAATTCAGAGAAAATTTTTGCCAGGATTTTTAAGAGGAATTGCAGAAGAAAACAAACTTGTCACATCTCCAAATTTTGTGGTTACTCAAGCACTTGTAGCATTGTTGGCTGACAAAGGGGCCAAACTGAGGCCAAACTATGATAAAGCTGAAATTGAAAAAAAAGGTATGATACAGCTTTATTTTTAAATATTAATCATTAAATCTTCAATTCCTCATTTGTATGTAAGGGAGAGACTTGCTGTAAAAATGTATAAATAGATGGACTTCTAAAAATGTACAGAACTTGCTTTGACCAAAGGAATGCTGCGGTTTATGACACACATTTTTACTTAGAAATACAGTCTTATTGTGTAATTGCATCTTTCACCATTTCAGAATATAATCTGAACATGTGTGTATTCAAAGCCATAGAGCTGAGGCATTGAGCCTGGTTGTGCCTCCTGATGAAATTAAGGAAGGTATCAGCTGATTGCCACTACCCAAGTGCTGTCCAGTGTCTGAGGCCGAAGTTGGTGCTGCCTGTGCTCTGAGAGGTCAGGGAGCCACAAAGCAACAGCTGTGCCTCCCCCCAGGCTGGTGCCAGCATAGAGGGAAGGACAGGGCAATGATAGTGGCAGGTCTCTGTCAGAGGAGGCTTTTCCTGTTTAGAAAGCACTTGCTCTTTGACCAACCATTTTCATATGGTGGGATTAAGGCTATTTAGAATTCTATTCTTAAGGTTCTTTTTGTGGAAATTGAACTGAGGTTATGTTGCTCTTAGGATCAGAAGAGTATTTTTGCTGTAGTTCACATGATTGCAGCATGTTCTGTTAAGATGCTCGTTAATCTCTGTCTGGAAATGCTGGCTGTTGCTGTGTTCATGCGTGTACTCATGTAGGCATCATCTCACTGTTTTGTCTGAGCAGGTTTAATTGCCCATTTGTATGCCCATCCCTCCTATGATCCCTCTGCTGTAGGCCCTCTGGAGCTGGCAAACGCGCTGGCCGCGTGCTGCCTGTCGTCGCGCCTGTCGTCGCAGCACCGGCAGTGGGCGGCGCAGCAGCTGGTGCGCACGCTGGCTGCGCACGACCGCGACAACCAGAGCGTGCCGCAGACCCTGGCCGACATGGGCAGCGACCTGCGCAAGTGCTCCTTCATCAAGCTCGAGGCTCACCAGAACAGGGTAAGCACGCTCTGCTCCCGCAGCTGCGCTCTCCTTTCCAGAAAAAGGAGAAGAGCATTGTTTTAAAAATACGCTGGCTGAAATGATTTCCCGCAGGAAGTAATTTTTTGGGCATAAAGTTATTGCTTGATGCAAGTTACTGCACCTCTGATGCACTAAAATGTTTCGCTTCTTTGAGGTTTCAATTAAAGGGGTCATGAAAATGTTCTCACGGTATATAAAGTCAGCAGAATCGCTCTGAATATTTCCTTAGATCTTGATTTGCATTAATTTTGCTGTCGTAGTAGTTAACATATTTGCGCAGTATTCTGTGCAGATAGTGGCCTGTGGAGCATGGGGCTGTATGAAGTGTGGCATCCCTATCAAGCATGCTTAATTGCACTAAATAATGCTGTAAGAGTAGAAAAATAAATCTAGTTTGGTTGTTACAGTATATTTCAATAACGGTCTCATTGGTTAGTGTTTGCTTAATATTAGTGAGCAAACATACCCAAGTTTCAAATTCCAGTTTTGCCATGATTGTTTTCGTATTTGTAGGTCGTGACATGTGTTTGGTGCAATAAAAAGGGACTTTTGGCAACGAGTGGAAATGATGGCACCATCAGAGTCTGGAGTGTGACAAAGAAGCAGTATTCATTGCAGCAGACCTGTGTGCTCAACAAGCTGTAAGTTGATTCTTTACAGCAGCTAGATATTTAATTTAAGCTGTAATTGTGCAAGATACTGCGGGGTTGGCTGTTCTTGTTATTTCCTACACTTGTTTTCTGTTGCTGTGTTTATAGTACGAGAAATAAATTAAATGGCTTAAAACTGAAAACAGAACTTAAATATCAGCCTGGTAAGAGTCTCTAGAAAGAGATAATGTCAATGCTGTTTAAAAACATCCTTAATTAATTGATATAAGGAGACATGGGTAAAATAAAAATGGTATGGGACTGTCATATAGCAGAAAAGTGAATATCCCTTCAATGGATTCCAGTGGACAGCTCCAGCATATAACATGATCATTACAAGTGTGATCATTTGTGAAAAAAAGAGTTTGACTTCTGAGATACAGAAACTAAACGTAATTCTAAACGAATGTCTTGGAAGTACTTTTTTATCATTTGGGTGTGCCCAAAAAAAGAAGAAAGAAAAAGGAAATATTAAAACCTATCTCTTTAGTGTAGCATAGATGAGTTGAACTTGGAAGAATGAAGAAGCAATAGTGAACTATAAGGTTGTTTTGTGACACTTTCTTAGTGGTTGGCTTAGTTCTTGTTTGCTTGCTGCTGTTAGATGTGGTCTTAAAAGGAATAACCAGAATGATATAACAGTATTATAGCCTTCATTGTTTTGGTACTAAAAGCAGTAAAAAATGTGGCTGTTGTGTATGATCTTAAGGGCAATTAAAGGTATCAGTGACCCTGTTACAGTTAGGCAAAGCAGACTTTAAAATGGAATTTTAGAACAGTGTAACAACATTGGAACAGGAAGAAGAGTTGAAAGTAGAATTGATAGCAAGATGTGCCTCTTTTATTTTATTAACTTCCCAGAAAAATTTGCCTTTGCTGAAGATGTTAAATTTGAGAAGTAAGTAGGTAAAGAGTTTCCATTTGAAACCCAACTTGAAATTTCTTGGAAACAAGTAGTATCTCATTCTGTAATTTGAAGTGGTTTTAGAGGGAATGTAGTACTGTGAGCAGGAAAATGCATTATGTAAATCTGCTGTGATGGCAGGACTCCAGGTTCTTGCTCAGATGTTTTATGAGTTCTAGGTTTTCCTGTCTGCTTAAAGGGAATGCCCTCTTCATTTCATTCTTTTATTCTATTACAGAGAAGGAGACTCTGAAGAAAGTCTGGGATCACCCAGTGACCTTAGTTTATCTCTTGTCTGTTGGAGCATCAGCGGCAAGTACCTGGCTGGAGCTACAGAAAAGATGGTGAACATCTGGCAAGTCAATGGTGCGTCCCAAACTGCCTAGGGGCACTTCCTGCTCCAGCATATTTTTAGGGGAGCTGCCAAGTTACTCCATGTTTGTGTACCCCAGTGTTTAACTGTCCAGTTTAAATGCCTACCATCTCCCAGTGTCTCGTGAACCTGTTTAGTTTGAGAAAGGCACTAACCCTAAGTGGATGTGTGATATACATCTTTGAAAGGAAGACTTCTAATGCCTGTAATTTGTAATATTGGAAGCTTAATTATGTTGCTTTGCACTTGCGAAAGTCATCAGTTACCCTGCCTATGGTAATAGACAGTCCCCAAGAAAAATATAAATTTACTGAGTACTGAAGAATTCAGCTTCCTTCCTTAACAAAACCACCTAACTTGGATGATAATTGAGGTTTGTTATCTAGATTTTGATTCTGTGTCGATCAGCTAACCACTGCTTTGTATTCTTGTAACTTAGGTGAATTTGTAGTAGGTCTTAGCTCTCAATAAGATCTCTTGATTTTTTTCCCCCACGGAAAGTATTATTGTTTTCTTTTCTTTATGAAGATGAAGTAGTTTTAACAGACTTTTTGATCTCCTAGGAGGAAAAGGCTTATTAGATCTTCAGCCTCACTGGGTATCTGCTCTAGCCTGGCCAGAAGAAGGGCCAGCTGCAACATGGACAGGAGATAATCCAGAATTGTTGTTAATTGGGCGCATGGATGGATCTCTGGCTCTCATTGAAGTTGTGGATATCTCAGCCATGCACCGGCTGGAACTGGAGCACTGCTACAGAAAGGATGGTAAGAGACTGCATCAATATTTGAAATTAAAATGATGAACACACTCCCGCTTTTTATTAAGGAAGTATATAATAATTTTTGGTTATTGTTTGTGGGATATGATTTCTGGTTCATGGGAGGAGGAAAGTCTGTGGGATCTCTCTCTGCACCCTGATTCCCCCACAATCGAGGCAAACAGTTTGCAGTAACCTGGTGAAATCCTGCCTCTCCTTGCCATTGTGGGCAATCAGCAGAGATCTCCTGCAGTGTCTGCTCTGTCTGCAGGTAGCATGTACAGTGTCATTGGAATTCCTCAGAGATTGCTATTTTTTCTTTGTAGTTCCAGTCCCAGAGGACGTCAAGTAGCGCATCTTTGGTGGTATTGTGTGGTTTTGCATATTGCTTCTTCAGGAAGCCTGTAGACTTTTTTTTGGCAGAATCAAGTGAAGCAATATCTACTTGCTAAGGAAGGCAAGTTGTTTTCAGAGAATTTTTTAGAAGCTGATCTCAGATACAAGTATAGGATTCAGTCTACCCTTTTTCTTTGACCTGGTGTAGTTCTTTTCACTATGCTAGGAATACAAATTATTTTCATAAAAAGAATGAGAAAACTAGTACAAAATAATCTCAGCATCTGTCATTACAGTGACACTCAGTTTTATCTTTACCATACCAATTCAAGAAAATTTTCAGACCAAAAGTATGTTAAGTGACCTCGGTGGTGGTGGGCATTGTTATGCACTTCACAGTTTAGACAACTGCACTGCAAACCCCTCTTTGGCAGGAGTGGAGTTCGGTTTAGTTTAATGAATGTTTGTGTTGTCTGTTCACAAAGTGTCTGTCACATGCCTGGCCTGGTTCAGTGAGGACAGACCATTTGCTGTTGGCTATTCAGATGGAAAATTGCTCATAGGAACAAAGGAACCAGCTGAGAAAGGAGGAGTTGTTCTCATCGATGCACATAAGGTACAGCTGGTCTTAAACTAATGTAGAATTCTTGTAGGTAAATTCTGTTTAAGCTGTTCTCTCTATTTGAAAGCTGTTTATAAAGACAAGTGCAGATTATTTTAAAAATTCACACCTATTTCTGATACACGTACTAACATAATCTGCTCTAATGGAACAGTCTACCAAATGTAAAAAAAGAAAAGAAAAGATAAACTTGATGCCCTCTGCTATCAGAGACTGTGTATGTACGTACAGTGACAGAAGTGAATTAAGCACACAGCTGTGCATTGACCAGATTTAAAAGACTAATTGTTTTACTTGGTAAAAGTGCTCATAATAAATGTTAATTTTGATCATGTCACTTGTTTTTGTTTAGCTTCCTGTGCAAAGCAAAAGGTGTTTTTCTAAATATGCAGTTGCAAAGATTTAGAACCTTGGCTCGGCCAGTATGTACTAATGAGTCATTAACAGTCTATGAATTATTTGTTAGGCTAAGAGCAGAATTCCTCAAATGTAGGTGTAGTAAGAGCATCTTGAATGTTTCCAAGAGCTGCTCTGCATGTGTGAAGAAGGGCAGTCCCAGAAGGGAGCACACTGTGGTAATAAATCTCTACTTGCTTTCTTACCGTGGGCTATCTTCCTTTCCTACCTCAGACTCAAAGCTACATCTGGGGAAAAATAATCAAGAAAGGTTTGCAGTGGAAAGAAAGCATCTTTTCCTATGTTTCCCCTTTAGTTTCTTTCAGCAAACTTTTTAAAGTCTTTTTAGTTTGATAGTTGTGAAATTTATCACTGACTTTATAATTGCAACTCACTATCTATGTATGAGAATATATGAGAATAAAATATTTTTGTTATTAGTAATTAAAAGTTACATTAGCTGTGAGAGTTAAATTTCCTTCTCCTTACTATGTCATTTCATTTTTTAAAATCCAATAGGATATGGTTGTTAGTATGAAGTGGGATCCAACTGGTAAGATTCTGCTGACCTGTGCCAAAGAGGAGACAGTGAAGCTCTGGGGCTGCCTGGGAGGGTGCTGGAGGCGCCTGCACTCCCTGTCCCACCCAGCCCTGGTGAATGGTATTGCCTGGTGTGCTCTGCCAGGGAAAGGACCCAAGGCCCAGCTGTTGTTAGCCACGTAAGTCATTGTTTTGTTGTTGTTTCTGTAGTTCTTTTGCAGGTCTTTTCTACCGGTCTGTAGTGTCTAGAGCAAAGAAAAGGGTTTGCTTTTTTTAAAAATAATATTCCTGCAATAAATCAGTTGCCGTGAGGTTCGTGAAGTTCCAGAATTCAAATAAAGAGAGTGACCCTGGTTGTGTTACCAGCTGTTTTCTCCATGACCTGTGGGTGCTGGTCCTGCTTGGAATTTTTTTGCTTCATCCAAGTATTTTTTCTGTAAATACGTTGTTAGTAGAAATGGAAAAGCTACAAGATGTGAGGAATAAGAAAAAAAATGTATTTACCCATTGGGAACAAGCCTTTCTACTTTAGATCGATTGATGCAATGTAGTTTTATAGGAAGGTGGTGAAGACTACTGGTACATAAGTTAATATCAGACCACTGATATTTTGTTAGTTAATATTTTTATTTTGTTTTTCTGATTTCTCCTGAATTGCTTTAGGGGATGCCACAATGGTTTGGTGTGTGTCTGGACTGTTCCCCAGGACATAGTAATCACATTGCAGTCCAGCCCAGGTTGCTCAGAAGGATGGTGGGAGCAAGAAACAAGTGCCAAGGTAAAAGGAGGAAACTTGGTATGTAAGAAATTCTCTTTGCTCGTTGTGAAGTTGAGAGAGGAGAAGAATGTGAGTTACTTGAATCTCAACATTTCCTGAGAGAAGAAATTTGCTACAAAGAGTTTACGTTGCATTTGTGTACATGTAGGCACTTTTAGAAGAGGAAATTGAAAAATTTATTTAAGATTAGGCTAAAGATTGTATTTTTATCTGTTTTCTTTCCTTTAAAAGTTGATCACGTTATCCTAAAGTTTAGTAAGAGTTCAAAGTTTTTTGTAGATAAAGACTCAAGAATAATTTCACCTACATAAATTGTAATATAGCCTTCGATGCTGATGGCATTTTGTAAGGGGGGGAAAGCTTATCACGTGATCAAGATATCTATAAAATATTGTCATAGTCCTGGGGGGTTTTTAGTTATTTAGTGGAACTTCCCCATCTCTGTGAATGATCAGCATTTATTGCAGAATACAGACACTGTCATACTGCTCTGTTTCCTGGAAGTAGTGCAGTGTTCCATAAGTGTGCACTTGTTTGCAGGATGGATACAGGAAGGCAGTGGAAGTGAAGTGTGTGTTCCAGCTCAGAGGACACATCACTCCTGTCCGCACTGTTGCTTTCAGTTCTGATGGGCTGGCATTGGTGTCTGGGGGCCTTGGTGGCCTCATGAATATCTGGTCTTTACGGGTAAGATCATCTTCGGTGTGGCTTGATTCTCATTCTTAGTGAGAGTATCTCAAATGGTCAAGGTATCAGACCAGCCTCCACCCCACCACGTGTCAGATACGTTAGAGAAAGCATGGTGTAAAATAATGTTATGACATCATAAATAAAAAAATATAAATTGAAATTGTACTTAACATTGAAGTACTTCATGGTTCAGTATTGATTGATTTGTAGGTTTGGTTATGTTGGCTTTGCAGAACCAGCCACTTTCTTTATAGTTAATAACAGTGTTCTCTTATGTTGAGGGCTCTTTAAAGAGTCAGATAGTGTGGATTATTAAACACTTCTAAATCCTTAGGTATATTATCTCCTTAATATGATAGAAATGGGGGTTTTCTGCTATTAGGTTAAGCAGTTCAGTGTTTAAATAGTGATTGAAAGCTTGTTGAGAGTATCATCCCTTAGGAATATGTATGCACTGGATCAGAACTGTAGCTGTGTCTGCACCTGACTCAAACCCCTTTTCTCCCTAGGATGGTTCAGTGTTGCAGAGTGTTGTGATAGGATCTGGAGCTATCCAGACTGCAGTGTGGATCCCAGAGGTTGGAGTAGCTGCCTGCTCTAACAGATCTAAGGTGAGATATTTGAACCAGTGTGTTTTCTGGCCCCTATGGAAACCAAGATGGTTGGTGATAAACCAGTGGAGCTGAATGATCCTACTTTGTGAATTTTTAATTTCTGATGTGTCGTGTGACTGCTGTTGAACAGGATGTGTTGGTGGTGAACTGCACCTCGGAGTGGATCTCTTCCAATCATGTGCTGGCCACGTGCAGGACTGCGCTGAAGCAGCAGGGAGTGCTGGGTCTGAACATGGCTCCGTGCATGCGGGCGTTCCTGGAGCGCCTGCCTGTGATGCTGCAGGAGCAGTATGCCTATGAAAAGGTAGGTAATGCAAATGTTCACCATTTCTGCCTGACATGAGGTCACTGCTTAGATCTCAGCTGGTTTCAGTCTTCTACCAGAGAGCCCAGAAGACTTTCCTACATACTACTTGAAATATCTTTCACTATTCTCAAAGCTAGTAGTCTCTTAATTTGAAAATATTTAAAATATTACAATTCAGTTAAGCATGGAGGAAGGTATGGTTCTACAGGACTAGCTTTTAAGGACTTGTATTTTTGAGTGATTGATGTGTATTTCTAACTGTGGGTGTTCCCTTTCTCTCCCTGCTGCCCTGCAGCCCCACGTGGTGTGTGGGGACCAGCTGGTTCACAGTCCCTACATGCAGTGCTTGGCATCCCTGGCTGTGGGGCTGCACCTGGACCAGCTGCTCTGCAACCCCCCCGTGCCCCCTCACCTCCAGAGCTGCCTCCCCGAGCCCTCCACCTGGAACCCCACAGAATGGGCCTGGCTCGAGTGCTTCTCCACCACTGTAAAAGCTGCTGAAGCCCTGGCCAAGGGAGCTCAGTTCCCAGAGTCCTTCACTGTCCCAGACCTGGAGCCTGTTCCCGAGGATGAGCTTACTCTCCTGATGGTAAATTTGGTGTATTGTCTCAACAGCCAAGTGTGCTGTTACTGAGCACATAGTATGATGCAGCGAACGTCTCTGAGCTGTAAAGATTTATATTTAGTAACATAAGCACCAGCAATGTGTAAGTTTATTTTTAAATTAACTGTTAGAATATACTGTTAAGATTGCTCTCTGTGTGTGTAATGATTGCAAGTCAGTTGCATATTAAAATACAAAACAACCCAAAACTGTGACAGTAATTTTCATATGTGATAGCAAGAAATGAAGAGCTTTGTAGTGCTTGTTTAAGAGTAACATTTTGCCACATTCCCACACAAATACTTTGCTAGTGTCGGTTTTCCTCATGACTTGTTATGTAAACCAAACCAGAAATTTTTGACTAAGAATTTTTTATAACCTAGCTTATAACATTTTAAGCCACTGTTTGCGATTGAAACTTCAGAAAGCCCTATGCATCATTAAGTAGAAAAAGATTACTTCATCATGAATTTAGTTTTTCTTTCTTTGATTTGGATCGCAAGTCGTGGATAACAGTGTCATTGCTAGTCTGCACACATTTGTTCTTATTGCTAAATTGTTTAGAATAATTTAAATATTGTTCTTAGGAAAATACGTACTATATAAAAGAAAAATAATGTGCATATCTTCAGCTGAATCTGGTAAATGTGGTTTTTGCTGTGTAGGATAACAGTAAGTGGATCAATGGCATGGATGAACAGATCATGTCTTGGGCAACATCACGGCCAGAGGTGAGTAAAATTGATGTTTTGGAGGGGTTTTTGTTCTTTTGAAACATGGCAAGCTGTTGAAAGTACTCTTGTTCTAAAGCTTCCTTTCGTGCTCTTCCCTAGGATTGGCACTTGGGAGGGAAATGTGACGTGTACCTGTGGGGAGCAGGGCGGCACGGGCAGCTGGCAGAGGCTGGCAGGAATGTCATGATCCCAGTGGCAGCACCTTCATTCTCCCAGGCCCAGCAGGTGGTTTCTTCAACCCAGTCATGATTTCATCATTTGCCATCTGTTATTTGTACAGCTTGTCAAAATCCCTCTAAATGTCTTTTCAACTTGTTGTCTGAATTTACTCTTAAGTATCCCAAAACATGGGTTTCACTAGAAAGGAAATCTTAAATTATTTGACAAATTCAGACCAAGAAGTCACTGAAATCTGACAACACAGAATTATTTTATATGAGCCAGATTTGAAAATATTTGCACAGCTTTCACATAATACATGTGGCAGTTTTGCTTTCTGAAATAGCTTTGACTTGATAGACTATTGTCCTGATATAATTGCTAAGGAGACAAATTAAAATGAAATGGTGCACTGTAATGCAAGTATTACAGCATTGCTGCATCTAGCATATAATTTATTTACATGCCTTGATGTCTTTCTAACCTAGGTGGTTTGTGGTCAGAATTGTACTTTTGTCATCCAAGCCAATGGCACAGTTTTGGCTTGTGGTGAAGGGAGCTATGGGCGACTGGGACAAGGAAATTCCGATGATCTTCATGTCTTAACTGTCATTTCAGCACTGCAAGGTAAAACTGCTGGGTCTGAGAGGAATCCAGTAAAGGAGCACAAATAAGCATTTTGGTAGTTAGTGTAATTGTTTCTGCTGATGCTCTTCTTACAGATTTACTCATTAAAATATGTTAGTGCTTAATTAAAAATTTGAACAAATAAACAAGGTCTTCATATTTCCTTAAGATTTAAATAGCAGTATGTTAAAATTGCTTAATTTTAAGAAGGCTTCAGGGAACACTGCTCAAATTAGGAACATTTAATTTCAAAACTAATGGCAGGACAGAAGCCTAAGTTCTCCATAAGAAAACAAAGGTTTTGTTCAAAATAAAAGTAAATTAGTTGCTATAAAAGAAGCCTTATTGTGGCTTGTTCCTCTCCCCAGACTTAAATGGCTGCCACAAGGCACTCTTGGATGAATGCATGTAGGAGTCTGTTATAAGTTATGCTGAGCTTTGTTTTCTCCCTTGTCTTTGACAGGCTTTGTTGTGACACAGCTGGTGACCTCATGTGGATCCGATGGCCATTCCATGGCTTTGACAGAGAGTGGGGAAGTGTTCAGCTGGGGAGATGGGGACTATGGCAAGCTGGGCCACGGCAACAGTGACAGGCAGCGCCGCCCCAGGCAGATCGAGGCTCTGCAGGGAGAAGAAGTCGTGCAGGTTTCAAAATGTTTCTGTCTCCCTCAAGCTGCAGGCCTGGAAACCCAGTGCTGTATAGCTGCATGAAAACAGGCAGCTTCTTACTGCTCTGGGCTTTATGAACCAAGGGGGTAATTTCCTGTTAAAGGATGTCAGTACCACAAAGATATTAATTGACAGTTGGTACTGGAGAGGACTAAAAATAGAAAGGGCATGGAAGAAAGGGGTGATTTAATGATCAAAATGCAGGCATGATTTATAAGCTTCCCCTGGTCCTTGACAGGTGACTTTGACCCACAAAACTGGTGACCAAGACCTCCTCCTAAGTACTGACAGTGCACAAAACCCTGTTTGGTTTTGACTGGAGGTTTCTTTATTGAAAAATTAGATAACCACACAGCAAATTCCTCATGCTAATATCCTCCAGTCTCCCTCCATAACATTGCCATTGAAAAGAATTAAGAGATGAGTTGCTGGAGAAATCATTAATACTAAAATGTCTGTATTTTAGCCCCGTAAAAAGGAATATAGTTTAGGGTCAAAAAAGGTGGTATGTATGTACATAGTCAATATAAACTTCCACCCAAATTTACAATGTATGTAAAAATAATGATTATTTTAACTTCCAGATGTCATGTGGCTTCAAACACTCAGCTGTGGTGACAGCAGATGGCAAACTTTTTACATTTGGAAATGGTGATTATGGTCGATTGGGGCTTGGAAATACTTCCAATAAGAAACTTCCAGAAAGAGTCACGGCGCTGGAAGGTTACCAGATTGGCCAGGCATGGTTTATCTGAAATTAGCAATGTCTCTTAGTTTAAAGCTCGTGTTTTTAACATATTTAAATGTTGAGTTGTGTTTTTTAACCTTGACTTTAATTTTGATTATGATGGCAGAATTTGACTATGCATGATTTTTTAAATAATTGCTTTCCTGACTCTTTTGATCCTCTTTGTGCAAAACTGCCTATGTTTGTAACATTTTAACATTTCAAGGTTTAGGCATTTTTAAGCATGACTTAATGAGATTTTCCATATCTTTAAGGAGGGAACGTGTGTGCCATAATACAATCCTTTGGTTCTGTGAGCTGAGAGAAAGCAAGTGTTGAAAAAATACTACTGTATTTTTTCAGTGTTAAGTGTCTTTAAGACACTCTACTAAGCGATGGAAGTTCTAGTGGTTTTACAGGGATAGTTTATTTTTAAAACACAATTTTTCATCTTAAAGGTAGTTGGTATGTTTGAGTTAGTAAGTCAGTAAAAGCAGTAAGTCAGCAATAAATAATATTATTTCTCTCACCCAGGTGGCCTGTGGCCTCAATCACACGGTGGCTGTTTCAACAGATGGCTCAATGGTTTGGGCTTTTGGAGATGGAGATTATGGTAAACTTGGTTTGGGAAATTCCACTGCAAAGTCCTCACCACAGGTTAGATTCCCGGGGAAATAAACTTTGCATAAACTTCCGGTGCTGTTAAAGGTGTTGCACAGTGTTGAGGGTGTGGTTTCCAGATGTTATTAATTCCCTGCTGTTACACAATCTGGCACAAATAATTCTGATGACATGTTATGCTGAGCCTGGTACTCTCAAGAGTTTTGTGTACATCATAGTGACTGTGTCCTAGTAGCAGTACAAATAGTGAAAATCTGAGGTTTATCTTAGAGAAAAGAGATTTATTCTTTTGGAAACTGGGGAGAAGAAGGTTGTTTACTACTTCTTCTGATGCCACTCCCCCTCACTCCCAGTAAAAAAAAAAAAGGTATTTTGAATCAGTGTACATAGAATAAGGTGTTCATTCCATTGAAAAAAAGTGTTTCTGTTTCCTGTATTAATTTCCAAGTGTTAATCAAAATAATCCTACAATGTGCGTGCTGCACTGTGAGAATAAAAAGATTTCTTTTTTGGGAGCAGGAGTTACAGATTAAATTAGTGTTTGCTTTCTGTTTATGTCCTTGTAATACTATAGCTGGTTTTCCTTTCACTTTACCCCACAGAAAGTGGATATTCTTTGTGGAATTGGAATAAAAAAAGTGGCCTGTGGAACTCAGTTCTCTGTTGCACTGACAAAAGATGGTCATGTATATACTTTTGGCCAAGGTAAGACAAACTGCTCTTTGGACATTCCTGTGTATAGGCTTGTGTGTATTGCAGGTGAAAAGGAAGAATATTAGGACATATTTCTAAGACTGACCTAATGCTACTTTTTAGAAACATGCTGCCCTAATCTAAATTTTGGAACTTGAGCAATGCACTTTTAGCGTACACCTGAAATCCAGATTTGTAGTTCTGTCTAGTTTGATCTCAGAACAGTCTTTCATTTGACTAATTTACTTTTTGAACGGCATTTTCCTAAAACTTCATTGAATTTCACACATCCGAAAACATTGGGTTACTTCAAAGTTTACATCGTCTAATTAAGCACATACTTACACGCTTTTAACGATCTGGCCCGGAAGATTTCCACATGCACCGAATGAAACATGTGGAAAGTTTTGAAGTCAGTTAATTCATGTTTGTTATAAACTCATACATTTAGATCTGGAAGCCTTGGTTTGGTAGAATTTGGTCTTGTTTGACTGTCTGTGGACACAGTGTAAACGAGCACTGCAGTCAGCCCTGGTGTGCAGGCAGTTCCCACGCCCTTTGTCCCTAGAGGGTTCCCCTGGTGTCCTAGTTCCGGGGCTGTACACAACTGCTCTCTGTCCCTCCCCTCCTCGTGCCTGTCAGTGTAGTTTGTCAGTGCAAACCCCCCAGCATTGCCTGCCCCTGGAGCCTGGTGCTTGCCTTGCAGATCGGCTGATCGGGCTGCCCGAGGGCCGCGCCCGTAACCACAACCGGCCGCAGCAGGTGCCGCTGCTGGCCGGGGTGTTCATCGAGGACATCGCCGTGGGCGCCGAGCACACGCTGGCCCTGTCCTCCACCGGGGACGTCTATGCCTGGGGCAGCAACTCCGAAGGCCAGGTACGTCCTGCACTCTACTCCTCACCTCTGGGAGCACCTCATGCACTGCACAGCTCCACTGGCCATGGCTGCCCTTTGGTGGAAAAGAAAACTTTGATTTTCCTCCTCCTTCACCCTGAAGCATGATCGTGTTTTAGGCAATTCTCATTATTTTCTTGTTTACTCTCTGTGTTCTTCCATGGTAGCGGTTTGAAAAATGCTACCCAAAGTACTCTAATCCAAGCTTTTTAAAAAATCACAGATTATCTCCTAATTCTTAAACTGTCATCAATTTTTTGAACATAATAAAATTTATGGTTGGTGTCAATCAGATTTTTGAACTCTTTAGATGCTTTCCATAATGGAAATAATAAATGAACCTTTTTAAAGGAAAGGTGTTTTTGAAGATAGAAAAGAATTTAGTAAATGAGAAATTCTTCTCCTTCACCACGTATATAACTCAAAGTTTTCAATTGCAGGCTACAAATTTAAGAAAGTGCCTCTTGATGTATTAGCTACTGCTGTTTCAGGAAATTCATCCTGTGGTGTTCTAGGATTGACTTTTTGAGAAGGCTGGTTAAGTAAAGTTTTTGGAATAATTTTTGAGGAACTTCTTTGAGGTGGTTTTTTAAAATTACTTTTATTTGGTTTTTTTTTTAATATGGTACTTTGTATTTCTGGAAGAGAAAAAGTAGTGTAAGAATGTAGAGAAATTAATTCTGAAAGCTGTTTATATGATTCTCCTTTTGGTTTGAAATACTGGTTTTATATTAAGTGGGGAAAAATACACTTTTGTGGTATGAAATTTTTAACTCACAGAATATGAAAGTAGGGTATGATGTGAAACTCTGTGAAAAGTCACAACAGCTTCAGTAAATGTTCTCTTTACACAAACTATGTTTTCGTAAACTAGGATTTACATTCTAGAACAAAAATGCTTTTTAAATAGCACGGAGGAGATATAGGAGTTTTGTCTATGTCTGAGAGACTGCAATACAGGATTTAGCAGCATGGATCAGATCCTCAGTCTGGGAAACATTTTTTGAGAAGTCTCCAGCTGTTTTCAGGTCTCTTTGACACCTGGATCTGTTACTCTTGTTGGGCGCAGGTGCAGTATTTTGTCAAAAATAAAAGGTGAAAATATGTATGTATGGCAAATATTTTTTATCACAATATATTCTGTAAGCAAATATGATTCTTTACCATAAAATTCTCTGAATTTTTGCTTGGAGAGTTGTAGAAATATCATCAGCTGTTGCTTGTTCCCTTTTGCCAGCTGGGGCTGGGCCACACCAACCACGTGCGGGAGCCCACGCTGGTGACAGTGCTGCAGGGCAAGAACGTACGGCAGATCTCGGCTGGGCGCTGCCACAGCGCCGCCTGGACGGCTCCTCCCGTGCCCCCTCGAGCTCCAGGTGAGCAGCTGACACCTTGTCTGCCTTCAGTCTTGGTGTCTCCTGGGGTGTGAGTGCGACAAGGATTTCTGAGTATTTGGGACAAAATCAGTTTTGTTTTATATCCGGACCTTGTTTTGTTTGATATCCAAATTATCTTACTCTCAGTTTGACTTCTGTTGTGGTTTAACCCCAGTAGGCAGCTGAGCACCATGGAAGCTACTGCGAGGAAAATCAGCCTCATCCCAGCCAAAGCAATGCAGCTCCCCTTTCTCAAGTAGCGCTTTGTTTCTCTGTCTGTGGCAGGTGTTTCAGTGCCTTTGCAGCTTGGTTTGCCTGATGCCATTCCCCCCCAGTATGGGGCACTGAAAGAAGTGAGCATTCATACAGTGAGAGCAAGGCTGAGACTGCTGTACCATTTTTCTGATCTCATGTACTCTTCATGGCGATTACTTAACCTCAGTCCCAACAACCAGGTAAAATTCCATTTGAAAAAACTGGCTTGGCTGTGTTGTTCTGCTAGAGAGTTTCTGACCAGATCTAGATGGACCTTAGTAATAGGCTGTATAATTTTTTTGTAAAGAAAAAATTGAAAAATAAATAATTCCAGAATAAAGCAAACTTTATGAAGGTATTGCTTTACATTTTCACTTACGCCATCACCGACATGTCAGTGTTCTGGTTTCCAAAAGCTTACTAGCCTCAAAACCGAAAAGTGCTGACCTGTTTCCTGAAACACTGAAGTGCCAGTCATTACTGTGAAGGGATTAATTCTCTAAAGATTGGAATTATATCCTTTATTGATACGTTTATTCTCATTCTTGCTTTATTGCAGAATAGTACATCTCATTACAATGCTGGAACCTGGGGCATAGTGCAGGGACAGCTGAGGCCCTTGCTGGCACCACGGGTGTACACCCTGCCCATGGTGCGCTCCATAGGCAAAACCATGGTGCAGGGCAAGAACTATGGGCCCCAGATCACTGTGAAAAGGATCTCCACCAGGTCAGTGCTGCTCTCACTTGGATGCACCTCGTGTGCATGCTGGTATTCATACATTGCCTTCCATTCTGGCGTTCTGAGCTTTCTGGGTACAGCTTTGTTAATCGTGTGACTCAGAGCCTTTCCATGATTATGAGTTACATTTATGGCTGTGTCTCTTTCCCCCAAAGGGGTAGGAAGTGCAAGCCCATTTTTGTCCAGATAGCAAGGCAAGTGGTAAAGCTGAATGCATCAGACCTTCGCTTACCCTCCCGTGCCTGGAAAGTGAAACTGGTAGGAGAAGGAGCTGACGATGCAGGTGGAGTGTTCGATGACACCATTACAGAAATGTGTCAGGTACGTCTGTGAATATTTTGGAAGCGTGTAACAGGAATGTATCACAGTGCAGTCACAGGAAAAAAAACATTGTAGTCTGACACAAAGGCAGGTCTTGAAATAAACATGTCTTTCCTTCTTACAATCATCCTACCATATTTACTTTCAATGTGTCATAATAATTTCTAAGGAATAATCATCACTGTAGTGAAATATTCTGTCTTGTAATGCTACAGTGTCTTAATAGTTCTGTCATAAGTTTGCTTTCCCTCTTTCTAAGAAGGCTTTTTTGTTGTTGATTTTTAAGGAACTGGAAACTGGAATAGTAGACCTGCTTATTCCTTCCCCAAATGCTACAGCTGAAGTAGGCTACAATAGGGATAGGTAAGTTGACCAGGACTTGCTTTTATTGCAAATGGTAGTGAGTGAAAATCAAAATCTTCTATTGACTGTTTTATACCAAATTATGAGAAATCATGATTGCCTCAAGTATATTTTTTCTTTTAGGGTCTGTTGTTATTTCATTGTGGAGGGAGGGCATGGTTGGATTGCTGAGGGCAGAATTCAGAGTAGCATCAAGATGCCAAACTTTGTGCTGAGGAATTCTGCCTCCCTCAGCCTCCAGTGTTTTAACAGCTAAAGATAACAATAATCTTACTTGGACAGCCCTTGCTGATAAGTGTGCTGGCAGTTACTATGCTGTGCTTAGAAGTGTTTTCCCTTTCACTGCTAATGGAGTAGCATAGAAATAATACTCTTTTCACTGCTTTTTTGTCCTTTCAGGTTTCTCTTTAACCCTTCAGCATGTTTAGATGAACATCTGATGCAGTTTAAGTTCTTGGGCATTCTCATGGGTGTAGCTATTCGTACGAAAAAGCCATTAGATCTTCATTTGGCTCCAATGGTCTGGAAGCAACTTTGTTGTATCCCACTCATCTTGGAGGATTTGGAGGAGGTAGATCTGCTCTATGTGCAGACCCTCAACAGCATTCTTCACATTGAAGACAGTGGGATTACTGAAGAAAATTTCCATGAGGTAAGATAAGAAAGTCAGCACTTTTAGATTTATTCTGAAAGCAGTTGCTTTATCAGTTTACCTTCTCATCAGTATTTATGTAATTTCAATCTCCATTCTTGGGATAACAAGCACTTCGTTTGCATTTAGAATAGTTTGTTCTAGGGGACTTGTAGTAAAAGGCTATACTCAGATCACTGGAGTAACTTACGCTTTTCCTGTTTCGCATAACAGATGATTCCTTTAGATTCTTTCGTTGGCCAAAGTGCTGATGGTAAAATGGTTCCCATAATCCCTGGAGGGAACAGTATCCCACTTACCTTTTCAAACAGGAAAGAGTATGTGGAGAGGGCAATTGAGTACAGACTCCATGAAATGGACCGGCAGGTAAGAACCTCGCTGTGACCCGGCCTCGTTGTTAGTGGGAACAGGGGATGATTTGTGCCTATTTCCATTACAGTTTATTCAGTGATAAGAACACCTTGGCTTTCTGCATCCTTCCGGGTCTCTGTGCTTTTTCTTTCCTCACAAACTGTTTTGGCCCTTTCTAAAAATTTAGTCCTGTTTTTTCTCAGTAATTGCTCAGTTGGCAAAAGAGCATTAGAAATCACAGTAGCCCCAGTTGAGAAAAAACCTGCAGTTTTGCATGCTGGATACTGTAACTGGACATGTGAACAGCACAGAGTCTGGCTAAAGTAAATATTATTGACAAACATTTGTTTAACTTGAAACTGTTTCTCTTTTGTTGTAACACAAATCCTGCAAATATTTCATGGTATGTTTTGGGAAGTGCTCATTACCTGTTTGCATAGTTCTGTGTATTTTGTCATTTGTACAGTGACCCTTGTGAAAGTAATGTTCTAATTATAAGGTGAAGATGCCTGTGTGATATTACCTGCATTACAAAACATCAGAGGTACCAAATCCCAAGTCTTGCAGAACAAGTACAGCATTCTCACCATACATCTGAGCTGGAACAAAGTTTTTTTTGTATTAATGCAGTTGCTTGGTTTAGCCTTCATTATTTGTGCTGCCAACTTGTAATTTTTTTAAGTAGTTCTGTTTTGCATCAGAACATGTTCTTTAATGTACAATTACAGTTAAAAATAACTATCATATTCTCCATGATTTTGAGATACACTACAGACCTTGCAGGGGCAGTGTGTGTGGGAGGCTGTATTTGGCAGACGTTGGTAATTCTTTCTCTCGATGCCGTTTCTCAGCTGAGAAGTTACTTGTGTGTTCGGATGGTCCACGAAGTGGCAGAGATCAGACAATTGCATTTCAACCATCTCTCCTGTTTTTGGCCAATAGGTGGCTGCTGTCAGGGAAGGAATGTCTTGGATTGTTCCTGTTCCTTTGCTGTCCCTTCTGACTGCCAAGCAGTTGGAGCAGATGGTCTGTGGAATGCCAGAAATATCAGTTGAGGTTCTGAAGAAGGTTGTGCGATACCGAGAAGTTGATGAGCAGCATCAGCTGGTGCAGTGGTTCTGGCACACCCTGGAAGAATTTTCAAATGAGGAGAGAGTCCTTTTCATGAGGTTTGTGTCGGGAAGATCTCGATTGCCAGCCAACACAGCTGATATTTCTCAGCGATTCCAAATAATGAAGGTTGATAGGGTAAGACACTGTTTTTTAATTATTATTATTATTATTAATTATTATTATTACTACTACTACTACTACTATTACTATTATTTCCTTTCTAGTATAGTCTGTGCTTTGGCACTAGGAGACAATTTCCATAATTGTAAATTTACAGAAAAAGTATGGGATGGTATTATGTTTGAGTTAATAAACTCAAACATTTTGGTTGTGTAGAAGGACACAGGCTGCATGAATTGCATCTTAATTTAATTGGTACAATTGATGGTTGGAGATCAAGACAAGAAACATACCTTTGTGTACTGTAACTGTTCCAATCTCTTTTCATTTAGTAATTTTCTTTCTGTTTTTAAGTTTTAATTTTGTGTAAGTAGCAATATACGACCACTAGTGAACTCTTAATGCTTTAAAACCACTGCAGTGAGTTTACAGTGTATTATTTTACGTACAGGGTGCATTCATTTGGAATTCTTTTGGGGTATTGTGCAGTGAAAGCACATTCTCTGTGAACAACACAAACCAAAAAGTTGACAAAATCTCAGCTATCAGTGGTTTGTCTGTCATCCTTGGTTAGGTGTCTCTCAGATTGCCTTATGCCTAAGGCACATTGTGGTATGTAATTTGAACATTGGTATCTTGCAGTGGGCTGCTAAACAGCAGTGTGATCAACTTTTCAAAAGGCAGAATTTCAGTGGTGGGTTGATTTACTGGCAGAGTAGGTGCTACAGTGGTTTTGGACATACTTAAGGATGGAACAAATGCTGTAAACAAGGGCAGTCAGTCTGCTTCTTAGAAGGAATTTGAGCTAGAATGTGAAAATGATAGAGGCAAGGAGCAATGAAATGTGGATATGTTGCATTTTTAACTTCATTAACAACTTACCAGTGTCCCACCTTTTATCCATTTCCACAGCCTTACGACAGCTTGCCTACCTCACAGACTTGTTTCTTTCAACTGAGGCTCCCACCTTACTCCAGTCAACTAATCATGGCAGAGCGCTTGCGCTATGCAATCAATAATTGCAGGTCTATAGACATGGACAATTACATGCTCTCCCGGAATGTGGACAATGCAGAGGGCTCAGACACAGATTATTAACATTCTGTGAACAAAATCATCTTCCTTTTACTACAAATAATGCCCCTAAGTCCAATTCATCGTTGACATAATTTTACAGTAACCATAGATGTTTTAGGAGCATAAAACCAGATGTTAATAGATGGTGGCCACATTTTAGTTACTTTAAATGTAACAAAAAATTAGATGTTTTTATTTTTTTGTGATTGTAAAAAAGAAAAAAAGGAAAAACAAAAAAGTATGATCGGTAAGTTTTTTCTCCTTTTTTGGTCACTTTTGATAAGTTTGCATGGAGACATTTTGGTGCATTTTTGTTGGGAATAGTACATTTGTAAGCCCTCCCAGTGAACATGAAGAGTTGTACATTGTGTATAATTGTTCATTAGCCAGGACAGTTTTACATGAATATTCACATATTTATTTTGTTTTAATTTGAATTGCCTGTGCAGGGTTCCTTAAGCAGAGAAAAATAAAGCAAATTCAAGACCCGGTTGCTTGTATGCATTTGTGAACTGTGGTTGGTTTACTCAGGCTTCACACTTTTATATTTTGTCTCAGGAAATTACAGTCTTACAGTGTTGAGACAGGGTGTGACGTTTGCATCTTGAAATGTTTCTCCTGCCAGACTGTGCTGTGTCTCTGCCTTCTCCTGGCCTGAGGCCCTGCCTGCTCGGGTGTGCTGCTGTTCATTCCTCGTGCTGCAATACAAGTTCAAGTTGTTCTTTGTTCCTTCTTGCTTTTTGTTTAAACATTTTGCTCCTCCAGAGTAGTTGTTGACAGTAACAGTATTCTGCCACCTTGATTCAGAAAATTTTAATTTTTTGATCAAAACAATAATTTTTAATAGACACATTGATGTGGTTGATTCCTACTCAGAGTACAAAAAAATTCAAATGGAAGTGACAGGGTCCCAGTTGAGGCTGTGGATTTCATTTACATTTTTAGTTCTGCCTTTGGTCTCATATTGTTGCAGCTGTAACTATTATGATCAGCATGGTTTGGCTTACTCTGTGATTGATGTTCCTGTTTGGTTAGGACAGCAGTGTACTGCACAAGGAGATCTCTGCTCTGTGCCTTAGGAAAGTGCTGGACAATAGATAATTGCCCATTGTCTCTATGAAGGACATCGATGAGTTCAAGCTAGAAAAGCTGCTTGGTGTTGAAAGCAGGATGTACCTGGGGGAGGAAAAGGGGAGAGTCTGTCCCCAGGTGAGTAAGAGCTGGTCTGCCCTCACTTCCCCCAGCCTCTTCCTCCCTGAACTCTTTGGGAGGGTGCCGTGAGGACTGAGGGCTGGTGGAAATGTTCCTTTATGTCATCTCACCTGGGGCAAGACTGGTCCATCTGAGTCTGAAGTGTAGGGTAGAAATTCCTGTTGTTTTCTTTCATGTGTGAGTTGTATGTTAGTGAGGATTGATTGGGAGATTTCCTGGTTGTCCAAGACTGAACTGCTGTATTGCTGCCAGCTGACGGTGCTCAGAGGGAGGGCTTGATAAATTGTAAAAAATTGCAAATCTGGGTTTTATCTGGTGAAGTTCTCTCAGTTAGGACTATTGTTGGCTCTTGAAAAGGGCAAAAGCCTAGCTATGGTCAAAGAGCACACTGTAATGTGGAACATTTGAGGGGGATGAGGAGTTGGGGGGAAGGAGGGTCTCAGGGCTGTGAAATCATGCAGACTTGGTTTCCTGCCTCATTCAGTATTAGGTTTCAAACTGGACTGAGATTTTGGTGTCCTATCACTGTGTTGTGAGGATGTATATTCACATCTTGGCCTAAATGTATAAGTTTAATAGGTAAAAAATACAGTATTTAAATAAATGGGGAAACTGCTGTATCAAGTCTTGTATTACTGCCTTCTACACCTCATGGATGTGTCTGATTTAGTGGCACTGATTGTCAGCCTGTTTCAACCAGCACAGAAAGCAATAGAACTGTATCTAAAACCAGCAGTTTTATGTGGACCATGCAGTTGCCTTCCTGGATAATGAAGATCTTTTTGGAGGCAGTTTACAGTAAAATGAGAGAGGATGTTGATTAAAGGTTTGTGCTTGATGGAACTTTAATGGCTTGGAACTGAAGAAAACTGTAGACATTTTTCCATCCTTCCATAATACCCTAAGTAAAATGCAATAATTTTCTATATTCAGTTTTCAAATTGGATTGTGAAGTAAGAAAATTCATTATTGATGCTGAAAAAAGGTATCAATACAATTGTGTTCAGATTTTACCATGTCATGAACAAATATCCCCATTCAAGGAGGGAAAGAACAAAGTAATAAGTTAGAGCACTGGTATACAAATAGGCAAGGAAACCAAGTGGAGAGTGTTTGAAGAACCTTTCTAGCTCTATAAAAGAAAATTAAAAAACAAAACAAACCACAAACCCCACAAAATACCCTGGCCCCCCTCCCCGCCTAGTCCTGGTGGCAAAAAGACTTAAGTAATATGTAGACAGCTGCAAATGTGCTTTCATATCTTGTGAAAATACGTTCTTGTTACACTTACAGAGACGTGTCTTTCACCACAGAGTGCTGGGAGTGCTGGTGGCACGAGGAGGTCTTTGCTTGCTGCTGTGACTGTATAAATTCCTGCCTTGTTCCGGCTTCTCAGCAGTGTGTGGAACTGGTGTTGTGTATCCAAGGTACGAGATGTGTCGGCTACCCAGTTTCCACAAGCCAGGAAGTTTGTTCAGCTCAGCGATGTCCTTTCCCAGCTGTCAGTGCTGGGTGAGGATTGCTCTTTGTCCTTGTCCACACTTCCAGTTTTGTTCCTTACTTTGTGGTGCATAAGGGCCCTACTTAAACTTTAGGAAGGAGTTAATGAAATACCAGTTTTACAGTGTCATGCTGTTAAATATCTCTTAAATAGTGAAGATGCAATAATTTATTTTCCTCATTGGTTTCTCGGCGAGTATTTCTTAGAGATGCTCATACTGCTCAAGTATTTCTCTAGAATTGCAGCATTGTTTGACTAAGTTGCTGTAATGCTGTGATCTATTTCTTAGCTCAGCCAAATTAGAGAGTACCAACAATATCTGTGGATCAATTAACCAGGATGGGAAGGAGAAGTAAGTATATTCAGTTACGTTGAGAGCTGTGGAGTCCTCTTTGGTGTCAAATTTTGTAGATGGTGGCACAGCATCAAAAGCATGTAAAAAAAAGTTTCACTTTCAGGTAGCAGAGCAGTGTGCAGGAAAGGGACAGCCTTGTGATTTGGGATGAAAATAGCTACTCGTTTTGTACTTTGCAGTGAGAAATGTTTATATAGAGCTGGTCTGCAGTGTGTTCCTAATTTAGCATTTAAAGCTACAGACTGTTAGTCACTGTCTTTTCTTGTGGGTTAGTTCTCTGAACTAGCATTTGTTCATACTGCACTTCCTTTAATGCCAGCTTTAAAAAATAACTTGGTGTATCTTATATTATCTAAGTACATCATGCAGAGGGTCAAACTGTGTTTTGTGTGCCTTGAATCCATGCTTCCCTCATTTAATCAAAAAGCCTGGTAAATTACCTGCCACTGTTAATGACTGAGGAAGTGTTGGTGGTCAGTACTCTGCTTTTGGCTAGAAAGACCTTTCAGGGAGTAGTTATCCCCCTTAGTGGCTGGAAGGACTGTGGATATACCCTTTAACAGAAGTTTGTTAATCACTGTTGCCCTGAAATTTGTGAAGATCCTACAGTGTGACTCAGGCTCTCTCTGCTGTGGCTTTATGCCCTTGCCCATTACATAAGGAGTCTCAAAAGTGCAGGGTTCAGTTTGAACCTGGTGACTCAGTGGGAGGCTCTTCCTTAATCTTTCTGTTCTCAGGTCCCTGTGTGACTCGTTCTGCCTCTGTTCACTCCGTGTTTCTTCCATGCAGTCAGTGAACCTTGCCATTGAACTTACTGCAGCTTGTCACACTAATGTTAAACGTCCTTAAAAAGCCTGTATAATTTATTGAACTCCGTCAAATTAATTGGCCTCAGTAAACACTGTGAGGTGCATCTGCAACAGGAAGGTACCAGAACTGCAGTTTTCAGCAGGTCTGGCATTTTGTGACAGCAATGCAGGGTTTTCCAGTTTCAAGGAACAACAGAGAGCAAATGGTTGTTTCCTGAAGGCCGTCCAGGAGGAGTTGATTGCCTTTTCCCTGTACACCCTTTACAAAACAACCATTCATCGGAACTCGACCAGGACCCAGGGAAGTAGCCGCAGTTCATTGCTACCTCAGTGAGGTAAAATACCCATTGTGATTATTTTGCTGCATTTAAAGCTGAACCAATTTTCTTGATGCTTTTTCAAGCATGAGCTTTTTTTCTGGCTTACTGTCTGGGATCATGTTAGCACTTCTCTCTGCTCTCAGCATTACTGAAGGACACTTTTCCCTGACTCTCTCCAGCCCAGCTCGTGTTACGTTGCGGCAGAAATCCACGTGGAGCGTTCGCAGGGATGCCCCGTGCAAGGTCACTGCCTCCAGGGTGTGGTCAGTGATTCGCACACAGTTCTCCAGTTTGAGGCTCTTCAGGTTTGGGCAGTTCTTGAGAAGCTGCAAAATGCAGTCGTCTGTAACATGGCCACATCCAGAGAGGGTCAGAGACAGCAGATTTGGACATCTGAAAGCAGGATGATGACAGGTGAGATGGGAGAAATAAATCATAGAGCTTGGAGAAGCAAATAGCATGAAGAATAAATATGAAGGCTGGAAAAATGCCTCCTCTTCATCAGGAGGGGTAAGAAGGCACAGGAAGGTGAGAGCACATGTAGATCATAATGTTCAGATTAACCAAAGGCAAAGCTTACCTCCTTTGCTTTTTCTGTTGGTAGCAACATCTCCAGTTCAGCTGGCAGAGTGCACAGGGGCATGTGGGGGCCTATTTAAGCTGCAGCTGCACTGTTCTTTCTTAAGGAGTTGGATAGTGCTGTGCTTCTCCAGGCACAGACAGTGGAGACCCAGTAGAGAGGAGATTCGTATCAGGATGAAGTGGAGGACAGTTGAGAGAAGAGGCTGTTGTGCAGACATGCTGAGCACGAGCAAGTAAGGCACTCCCACTCCTCATTTTCAGGAATCACAAGTATATTTTATCTCTTTGGATTTACTGAATAGGTGCCAGCTGCTTCCTAAAGAGTGTTGATGTTTGAACCCCACACAGTTCTCAAACTTTGAGTCACTGAAACTGGTAACTCAGTTGTTATAAACAATGATGCAGCAAATGAAAAAAGCTTTTTCTTGCTGCTTGAGTAGCCCTGGGGAAGTAGAGGAAAGGCCTGTCCCCAGTGGAGTGTGGATGCTGTACAGGAGCTGTCCTGGAGCAGCTGCTGTGCTGAGCAGGGCCCTGTGCAGCAGCCTGCAAACCTGGGCCATGTCTGGCTCCTGGCTCAGCCCCCTCTCTAGGCAGTGGCAGTTCAGCATCCACCTATTCACCTAAAAAGAGCATCATGCACAGGTCTGTGTCAGTGTTGCTCTTGAGACCTCTAGACAGAATTTTTTTTCTTGTAACTCTTTCTGTTATGAGCAGTTGGAGGAAAAAGCTGACAGGGTCAAGAAAGGCTCTAACAGAATAGAACTACTTAAGACTCAGGGAGAAAAGCTGGATATTTAATTTGCATTTTTCTGTGTACACTGTGCTAGGAATTTTGACTGGGAATGCTTTCAGTGGGTTGCAGAAAAAAGGGGCAGGACCTTGTATTATCCTTTGTAGACACAGGTGTGCTGATTCTTCCTTAATTAAACCAGATTTTTATCAATTGTTGTAGAACATCTACTTCAGAAATTTGACACTTGCAATTTAATCCCTGTTTCAAAGTTACCTTTTAGTCCTTGGTTTGAGATTGCACTGCTGCTGGCTCTCACCAAGACACCTCTGTCCTGTCACTATCCCATAATTTGTTGGCTTTTTTCAGTTGTTCCTAAGCTGAGGGCTGGCTGTGGCACAGGTGCCCCATGTCAGGGAGGCTCTGCCACAGCTCCTTGGCTCTGCTCTGGGACCAAGCCAGCCCTGGTGTTACCCACACACAGAGTGGGACTGGCTTTACCCTGTGAGCCTCCTCCTATCACTGCTCTGCTCTTTCCTCAGAGCTGCCTTGCAGCAGCAGAGCTGGTAAAGAAAAGCTGTGCACCCACAGCTGCTTTTCCATGGTGGCATTTCTCTTCCCTTACTGTAGTTTAAAAGCAGCTAGGAGCTTAAATATAATAGCAATATTTATTTCTTAGACTGAAGTAAAGCTGACAGTTAGTAACATGTTAATTGAGGTGTGTAATGAGGTGTGTTCACCGTTTGAAATCAGGGCTCTGCTCCAGGCACCCCCCAGACACTGCCAGAATGGTGCAGTTCAGCTGAGCAGCAATGTGGGAGGCAGGAGTGCACTTTCCCATATTAATAACTAATTCTTAGAAAAAAAGAAGAAGTAGGCTTAAGGAAAATCTATATGAAGTATACACTATTGCCACTGTAACATGAACTTACATTACACTGAAGGCAAAGCACTCATACGTCATGCTCCGTTTCAGGCAGGTGCTATGGAATATTTGAAATAACTCTTTACTTCACTCATCTCAAGGCAGTTACTGCACACTCACACCCACAGAACATACCTGTTGCAAACGTCTAGTAAAAAATCACTGACAGTGTTCTCATGCCTGCTACAGAAGTCTTTCTGGAAACTGTTTTTCATCCAGTCCTCAATGTTACACACTTTGACTCTCTCTGAATACCAGCAGATGGATAAGTGTCTTAAAGCAGGTCCCAGGAGAAAATTATCCTTCTTTAGTTCCACTGGAGAATGAAAGGTCAACAAAGACCACAGTAAAGGATCCTGAAACGCTTCTAGCAACTTGCGACATGTTTTTGCTAAATTTTTCCTACTGTTTTTGTCCAGAAAAGAGAAGAGATGTAAAAGGCATTCCCGGTTGAGCTGTGTTATGTGCATTGCCCGGCAGCAGTGGTAGTGTCTCTTAGCCTCATGGAGTAGCAGCAGTGCTGGAGGGGGCTCACACTCACCAGGAGGCTGTTGCACATATATGGTTGTGGAATGGGGTTTATTTTTGGCTAACAACTGGTGCAGAAGCTCAGAACAGAGAAAGGAAAAGAACCATGTGTGTAGCTTGTGCTTCCTTTGTCCAAGGGAATGGAATGGGCATGCACAAGTTGACTGTCATGAAATGCTTCCTTAAAAGGGATTTTTTTTTTTCTTTTCCCTTGTAGACTGTCATGAAGTTTAGCAGAGTTCTTGTGCTGAGTTACTGGAGTGGGGTGGGACTGTAGCTACAGCTGCCGGGCATGTCTTTGTCAGTGTTTCCCATTTGGGAGATTTGGCTTTCTGAGCAGTAGCTTAGTTTTGAAGTGTACACCACTTCTACTCTCTATTTGTTCATTCATTTTTCTGAGGTTGCACATTTGGTTCATGTTCAACAACTGTTACATGGATAATGGAACTTTCAGTTTTTTAGGAGGAGCTGAAACATTTTCTGGGTCACACAGTCAGCAGCTCAGTTTACAAGCCTCAGAGGTAGGGGCAGTTTCCTGCCCACTGTTATTTGAGGTTCAGCTGTGATTCTATAAACAAAGCTGGCTATGTCCCCACCTTCTGCAGGAGGGAAGCAGTGACACATAAGCAGCCATGCATGGGAACAGCAAGGCTATGTTTAGTTCCTCGTGGGCTTGTTCTTTTAATAGATGTCTTCTACTGGCTTGAGTTTTACAAGTTTGGCTGTTCTGCTTTTGTAGGTTTACTTCTGTTACCACAGAAACCTTTTTTCCACCCTTTGGTGGAAAAAGGAGATATGAAAATGGTTTTCCAGGTAACAGTATTTGTTATAGAGTAATGGGAGAAAAGTAGCAGAAAGTTATTCCTAGAAGAAAAATAAAGCTACAGCAAGGGCAGGTTGGAATTAAAAGCAATAAGCATCCCTTTAAGTTTCCTGCTTGTGAATCAAAAATGCTTGCAATGAAGGTATTCTGTAGTCATATTCTGCCTCGTGTTAATACAAGAGAATAAATGCATTCCACAAATCCATAAAAAGTTACAGCAAACAGCACCGGGGGAGTTTTTCAAGTGGCCTGCACACAAATAGTACCTGTGAGACTTTATGTAGCTATGGCATTTTAATAAGGAGAGTTTTAATACAGGGCAAGGTTGAGTGGGACCCAATTTTACCTCTTCCTTCTTACCCTGAGAATGCAGTTTAAAATTAAACTCTGAAAAACAAGATCTGAAATTCATTTGTAGTCTGCAACAATTGCTGCTTTGTAGTTTGAGGAAGTGCTTGAGTACCATGTGTGGCTGAACAAAGCTGGCATACACCAAGAAATGGCATTTTTTCTGCTTCATTCTTTAGTTAGTAACTTTCTGCTATATAGAGTAACCTGTGTTTAACAACTGCCAGTGTTTTTGGTTTCTTATCCTTTGTCATTTAATCTTTTCCTTGAAATGATAAGGACATTGCTATTCCCCCTCCCCCTCAGAAAGAGGCTCTGGACAGTGCCCAAGTACTTTATGCAGCCACAAAAGGGACAAGATTTCACATACCAGGCAAGGCAGTCACTGGAAAACAGCAGCTTAAAAGGTGTGCCTGCAGGTGTTGTTCTTGATTCTCATATTAGCATTTTCAACTCTCAAGAACTTACCTTCGTTTTTGAGCAGGTTTAAACAATTGAGACTTCTCAGAGTTATACTATTTTAAAAAATACTAATTAAAAAAAAAACCCAGATTAACAACACATCAATAACCCAGCAAAACTGACTGAAAAGGATGTTGGGATGGACTCTTGCCAGACAGAGGGGACACATCACAATCTGACATAAAAATTAATAGCAGTTGGGTGACAAGGCCCTTTAAAATGGAATGGCAGGTCCTCTTTGGGGTTAGGTGCTAAGTTTGGTAGACGTGTTACAGAGTTAGGAACACTGCAATTGCTTTATTTTGTTTTTCCCAGAACAAGGTACAATACTCTGCCATTTGTGTTTCAGAAGACTCACACCAATGTTCTGCAAGCCTGTAGAAGGACAAGAGAAGTTTCATTTTCTAAGGAGAGGAGACACTTTAATGGCACATTTTCCATAAACACACTGTGTGATGAGATATAATTCACATTCATCCTGGAAATGCTCCAGAAACACACAAGATCAGCACAGTCAGTAATCCTCACTGAAAATTACACACAAGATTTTAATGGTAAACAATTACAACTATGGCACTACAGTACTTGAGAATATCCTAAAGCACGTTGGAATTAGCTGTCAAGGTGCCCATTACCTCATCAGTAAGACACAGACACATCAGTCATGAAACATTGCTGGGGGAACTTCTGAACACCACGTCTTACACTTCCCATTGATTTAGCAAAATCTTCATAAATGGCCTCCTGCTTTTGATAAAAGTCCACTGCCCCTGCCTGTCTCAAAACTTTTTAACTCTCTTCTCTTGCTGACATTTAGGAGCTGGACATTTTGCAGTTTTGATTGACATAAATCTTGGCTCCAGTTGTGTACGTGGCTAAACAATTACTAACAAAAGGACAACCTTTGATTGGACACATTTTGGTGAAAAAGATGCAAGTCTCTGAACTGTAGAGAGCAGTTGCTGCTTGCAAAGCAGTCTCAAGCAAGAAAAAAAATTCTTGCCAGCTAGTGTGTACTATGATCAGCAGTAAGTAGAAAAGAAACATTTGGCTTAAATGGAAGCGATATTTCCCCCCCCCCCCCACCCCCCAAGCTAGTAGATAAATATAGGATATACAAGCTAGGTTAAAAATGTAATACTAGGCCAGGTGCAGTATATGTTACTGGTTCAGTGCTCAGTTACTTTTCTTTTTTTTGACACCACACTGAATAGAATACAGTGGATAAGCAAAGTTCTCCACCAGGAAGAGAAATACTTGTGTTGCCACAACAAACTGTTCATACTGTCCATCTGGGTTTGCAGTGGGAGAAAGTTAAATTAGGAAAGGATTTACAATGTACTTGTTCCAGCAAAGCATATGGCTGAGTCCTAATCAGCACGTGCTGCAAGGCCAGCCTGCTGTGATTGCATCGTGTTCCCAAGGCTGGCCCCACACCACCACTGCCCAGGAGCTGCGTGGGACAGAGCAAATGGGACTGAAAGAAAATGCTCGAGTGAGAACGTAACTCTGACCCAAACAATTACCGACATGTTGATTAAAATAAGTGGATGTTGCTGAAGATTACAAATTCAAATTTCTTAAAATACAGAAAGGCACATTTACATCACTGTTTTGCAAGAACACTGCATACACCTGACTAATGTAAGTTCAACTGCTGCTGCTTGGTCCAGAGATAGTTGTGTATTTTAAACTTGGCATTCTCAAAGGTAAATTCTAAAGGAATCCAGTCCAAGCAGCATGCAGTGAAAACACAGTTATAGATGCCATCTGCACAGCTCCCTGTGAACAGCAGGAAAAGCAGGAATGTGGTACAATGCTTTACCTGCCCCCTTTTCTGCTTGTGTAATAATCACCAACCTATTCTCAATTATTAGAAGGCTCTGCCTGTAAGGAAGGAAGGTGACAAACTATCTACAGTTTGAAGCAGTGACAAGTTCTATTTACTGTTCAACTTAAGACAACATCCTTATATATGTCACCGTATCAAATAACTCTATAGTCTTAACCTGTGTACATATTCAAAACCATTAGCTATACTGAATGAGTGCTGCAGTTGCAGATTAAGCCAAGTTCTCCCTTTCCTGGTGTAAGATGCTGTGACAAAGTGCTCAAGAATGGCACTGTGCCAAACACCTGACTGTGATTTGTCCTTACCCTGGCCTGTGCACAGCCAGCAGGACCCCAGGGCAAGGCCCTGCTGTGCACTCCCTGTGCCCCAGGCTGCTCTGGGCTCCAAGCCAGCACCCCCTCCATGTCCTTCAGAGGCATTAACTGAAATAGAACTCACATCTGGAGTTCTTGTGTGTTTTCAGACAACTGCATTTTCTGTTAACACAACTAACAGCTGCTGTTTGGCAGTGGGACTCTCCATGCACTGTATTCTCCTCTCACTGAGCTTTCAGGAGCATCCAGCTCCTTGCTTGGCACAAGGGAGCCAGCGAGAAAGGATAGACTGAGGGAACAGATCTGAAATGCAACATTTCTCAAATTTCTCATCTTCTGTCAGATTCCTGGCTTTTGCAGTAGTGGTTTTCCTGTCTGCCTCTCCCATCATAGTGGCTGACTTCCACTCTTCAGCAGTAGAGCTAAAACTAGTTGGGTTTTTTTAGCATTATCTTTCTCCATTACATAGGCAGGTTTTAGAAACTGCACCATGCCTCCACTGTTCACCTAGAGACTGAACAAAAATTCCACCCTGGGCCAGTGTGTGAATACCCCAGGAGCTCCCTGAGCCTGCTCCAGTCACAAGCACACTTGGCTCAGCACCTCCCCTCTGCAGGCTCTGCTGTGAGAGACTGAGCATCCTCCCTGGAGTCTGCATTCGAACTGATAGAACAATTCCATGCAGAGCACCTGCAACACCATCTGCCTCCTCCTGCTTCCAGCTGAACTGCAGGCATGCAGCATTTAGACCTAAGCCTGTTCTCATGAACCACAGCCTTTGGGGCTGTACTTCCAATTCCCACCAGGAACTAAGGGATTCTACTGCCAGGAAGTCTCCCCAGTTTTCAAGTGTTCATGATTAAATTTCAGGATGACAGTGTAAACCAAGAGGTGTCTCATGCAATTCAGGTTCAGTTAAAAAACCATAAAGCTCAACATAATTTAGACAGGCAATTTTAAGATAATTGTTTTAAATTTAAGGGTTTGGGGGGGGAGAACATATCTGAGCAATACTTGAATTAAATTGCAGTATTGATACAATTGAACCAACTGTTTATTTATAATGATTCCTGAAAAGTCAGCAGCCTGAATACACACCAAGATAGCAGCAATTACCTGGTCTATTTTATGATGCCACATCGCCTCTCATCTGCAGACAAAGGATGATTGGTCAGAGGTCACTGTTTAAGTTTTTTTGCACGAGGGAAAATAGCACGTGCAAACAATTCCTTGATTTAAAGAGATTAAATCATTATCTACATAACAGCACTGAGAACAGCACGAAGTTGTATTGCTCTTCATGATCAGAAGCACATTTATCTTGCTTGTAAGGAGGACAGGGTTTCTTTGATGTAAATGTGCCTTTAGAAAGTGAGAACTGAAAATATTAATATAAAAAAGTCAACTATTTCATGAAACTATATATAAAAGTTATCACAACTAAAGCAGCAAATCAAAATCTGCTGAGGTTTTCTGGTATAACTAAAAAAAAAGTTAGTTTGTGTCCAAGTTCAGTAAGTCAAATGCTACCATTGACACAACAAAACTAAAACCCACAAAAGGAAATTGAAAAGTGCACAATGAAATTAATAAGTCTTGGATCAAGTATTTATGGAAAAATGGAAATGTTTGTCCGGTGGACTTGATAAGTAAGAATGCAAAGGAGGTATTAAAGTTTCTCTGCTCCAGGCTTGGCTTGGCGCTCCACGTAGAAGAGGATGTAGGCCTTGGCCTTGCCCACGGTCTCCTCGTCCGTCAGGGTCACAGTGCTGTCGTTGAAGTGGAACCAGCGGCCCTCGTGCGCCGCGTACGCCGTGTAGTGGCCAGAGCCAACACTGTGGATCAGGGACAGGGACAACAGTCAGGGACACACCCCGCACTGAGGGACTTGCTCCTTGGGCTAAGGGACTGTCAGAAGCCTGAGGAAGGAAGGTACTCACTGCCCTCCACAGCAGATGCTTTTCTTTTTGAGCTGTGGGCCTCAAAGTTCTTCAAATTAAAGTTTTACAAGAACACATTGTCCTGTCCCTTCTACTGTTACTCTCAACAGATCTGTCCAGGGCTGGGAAAAGTTAAAAGACTCCCAGTAACTTTACTTCAGAATATGCCCAGAGCCAGTCCTGGGGCATGCCTGTGAGCCTTCACTGCTGTAGCAGGAAAGGTAATGGTGATGATCTCTTTCACAACACTCATCTTTGGGCTGCAGGTGTTCCAAGCATGCTCACACACTTCTTTAGCATAAACACAAATGTACCTTCATGAGTAAAAGAGGAAAAAATAGTCCCGTTTTGTAGTAAGAATTTCAAAATGAGGCATTAATTTCTGGAAGGCCACCTGACTACACCTCTTGCTTTAGGGCTTTTCATTTTTAGAGGCATTGGACTATTTTCATTTCATCTCACACATGTAGTCATTAATCCCAAAGCCTGCCAGGGGGCACTCACAGGACTAACTCTATTGGATCTCTTGAAGTTAATTCAGCTTAGCTCCCTTCCAATTTATAAACTACAGCTTATTTCCCCCCGTTAAAATACATTCCCCTAGGGACAGAAACCCCTTCATTAACTCTGCATGTCCCTTAGTGGGAAAAGGTGTGTGCCAGCAGGACAGGCTGGCTGCATGTACTCACCCTGAGCCGTGATGCACAACCACAGCCACGAGGTCATACAGGCAGCTCTCTGGGCCACTGTTTTCAGGCTGTGGTAGGAAAAAAGCAGAAAACTCTTCAAATCTCAGCAGCACCCACTGTAGTTTTAATAAAGACATGTCATGGAACAAATTCCTGCAGAAGGCATAAGGAGGTCTTCTTACCTCTAACAAGTAGCATTTCATGTCTAGGCCTCGCAAGGGAAACTCAACATAGGTATCAACCTTGTTTCTCAGATATGCTGTCCAGTGAAAACGTTTCAAGTGTAAGCATAGCACCTACAGGGGGACAGTCACAAAAGCTGTGTTAGAGGAGGGGGCTGAACTCAGTGCTGGACACTGCAATAGCCATGAGGTGGGGGAGGTCTTGGTTGAGCCATTACTTTCTTTGACATTTTGTAGCACTGTTATTTCTCATACTTGTACAAACCTTTGGTAGTTTCTGAATCCAGAATTTTTTGGTGGACTTCTGTTTCTTTTTGCATTTGTGACACATATACAGCTCTGTCTCATCAAGTTCTTCCAGGTCTGTAAAACTGCGAAGACAATCTAGAAAAAGCAGGTATATCAAGTGATGTTTGTAACATGAAATACAACAAATACAGCAGTATAGGTGTGCTCATCTGCTGCAGCTAGTTATAGCCATCTGAGCAGCAAAAAAGCTGTGTAATCATGTTTTAATACAATAACATGTTGTAACATGCAACCTTCCCTGCTCCTGAAAGCAGCTAAAAGTAGTTTGAAAGTCATTCACAAAATCTCCATCTTCCAAACAAGATTCCATCCAACATTCAGCACAACTACTTTCAAACAAAGATACATGACTTTCTAACAGAATATTCAACTTTTAAAGCTTGTTTGGCTTTAGATACAAAGTGAACGCACAAAACAATAGGGTTTTGCTGAATATTTTGTGATTTTCAGCAAGTATATTCAAAAATCTGTAAAAACTAACATCCTGTGAAAACCAAGGTCAGTAACAGCACTGCTTACCCAACCTGCTGGACTGCGCTGATGTGGTTTAAATGCAGAATCCCCAAGAGCCACCCTCACTGTGGGCACAGGCACATGCTTCTGAGGACAGAGCCCCAGCAAACACCCACAGGCAACACTGTAGATCAGTGGCTGGAGAGAGTGAACTACATCAAAAGTAACTCTGACTAGAAAAGAAATCCTCTTTAGGCCTGGTATGATTTCACTGGCCAAGCCCTCTTACCTCGTAGGGTGCACATTGGTCCGCTCTCTTGGTTTTTAGTACGTTTATTTCTGAACTGACTTGGAATATCTAGCGAAAGGTCTACAAAAACAAAGATTTAAAAAACAAAATTAGGGCTGAATAGAACAATGCCTGGTCTTTTCAGCTGAAACTCTAGATCTGTCACATGACATCTAACTATGTCTAGCTTCAGATTTATTTTTCTGCTCTAAGTCACACAGTATTTGAAACACAAGAGGCAGCACCTTACCTAGGAATGGATCAAACTTTCTAGATTCAGTCCCACATATTAGGCAGTTGACTTCATTTTGAAGAATGCCTCCAAAAATGGCAGTGACAACGGTAGACGCTCCATTTCTAGACAAACCACATCAGAGAAGGTCAGTCAGCCAGAAAGCCTGAGCTGAATTCCCAACGCCTGTCCCATGTTTGGTGCTCACACCTCCTACTGCCAGTGCTCCAGGCAGAACTGGCACTGCAGCTGCCCAGGCGCACCTCACATGTGTGGTGGCTACACTGCTTTATCTTGGACGTAAAGGAAGGGTGAACCTGGGGGGCTCTAAGCAGATGCTCCAACTGTCAGTGTTGTGGTGAAGTTTGGTGCATTTCTACAATGGAGCTGTACCTGATGCTCACACAGGTCCAGGATTTTAAGCCTGTAATTAAGACTATCGGAAACAAAAATTGCTTCTTCTTAGGTAGGTCAAGCATATATTTGTTTTAACTCTACACCCTTACATGTGCTTTTGACTTCTTTGAGCACATTTCTGCACTTCACTGCCAATGACAGCTTAAGATGCATTAAGACATGATAAACAATGTGCAAGATCAGCATTATTCTCTAAGCTTTCATTACTCTCCTACTTAATTTTTTTAGCAGATTATGTAATGGGCCTGCTTCTCATAGTCCAATTTAAATTAAAACAAAACAGATTTTAAATTACGTTATTATACAACTCCTGACCTTGCTACTTTGTGCTCACAGAGCTGATACTGAGCTTTCAGAAACCTGTGTTCCTTACCTGCACTCTACCTACATCTTTACAGCTCATCTGAACACTTCCTGAGCAGGAGGAAATAGCTGCTGAAATAGACTGGTGCACAAGAAGAGAGCATTCACAGCCTATTTTACTTTACTAGACGCATTACAGCAGAAGGGCAGCTTACCCCACCTCACGGCATTTGAACAGCCCTTCTCAAGACAAATTTACAGTAGATAGGTGAAGAAAGGTTAAATTCTCCTTGGATTTTAACATTCAGAATGCTGAAAACTGCTGATCTAAGCAAGACCCTTCCTTTTGAAAAGACACAGATCCTACAGAATGCTCATCTTTATAACCTGCAGCTTTGCACTGCCTGAAGTTAGAGGCACTGAAGAAAACTTAAAACAAGGAACCATGGCTCTGAAATTTCAGAGCCACCACATGCAGACCCATGCAAAGGCATGAAGGCTTTGAAGAAATTAAAAACCACTTCTTACATGCAACATTTGTTGCTTGCAGACAGGTTAGAATTTTCTTGCAAGATTACTGAACGTGAAACACCGTTGAAGCCACCCTGGAGTTCCAGGTGTAGATGGTCCAAAAGGTAACGCATGAACTCATGGGCATCCTGTTGCTGGTATCCCCTTAAGAGAAAAGGAAACAACAACAAAATTGCTTTAGAGGCAACACACAGCAGACATCAGGGTCACATGAAAAAACCCTTTGTTTGTTTAATGATACAGAGCAGACTTTCCATATGTGTGCTTGGTACCAAGAACATTTTCCAAGTAGCCTCTGGAAAGGCACAGCAATGTCCTGACAAATTACGTGATTCTGGTCCTTTGCAGCTCATTATCTCTGCACGCCTCTTCGTGAGAATGGAGAAGCCTTTAAGAATATACAATGCAGACAGGAAGAGAACAGCAGGGAGCAGCAGACACCTGCCATGGGCTCACACACTGGGCTAACACAGCTACCACGTTGTTGCCTGGCCTCACCTGCCCTGCCTGTGCCAGGGGCACCCCAGGACTGTGACCCTGTTAACTGAAATACACAATGGATGGCAGCAGTGGCTTCTCCTCTGGCTCCTTTGGTACTATGTTTGATTTGTACCTCAGCAGAACTGCATGGTGTCTCATTCAGACAGGGCACTATTTGTCCCTACTTTGAATCTGCCACAGATTAGGGTCAATATATTGTAATCTCAAACTTGGTAAGATTCAAAAGAAAGACGCCACAAAAGGTATTGCTCATGGGGGATGCAGAGTCAGTATTTTTGAGTGGTTCTCATTCAGCCACTGATCCCACTTGTTTGCTTGTGTGTTTATTCCCCTCCTCACCAAAGACAGGAATTTAGTCTCTAGGTTTCTTTTCCACATGCATCTTTCAGCATCAATACGAAGTCTGAAATAATTAGGTTGAGAGCACCATTTCTTCTAGAATGAGATCTACAGCCACACTCAGAGTTGCACACCTCCCCTGTGCAACTCCTTTTCTGGGAGAGGGAGGTAATGGTGGGGTATTCAGAGCATCTCTTGAGCATTTGGATTTGGTAGGACAGGGCTCCAGTCTCACATGCTGTGCCATCATATGCACTTCAATCACCATTATTATTTCACCACTAACACACCTTACCAAGAAGAACAGAGAAGCCATCAGGGTAAAACCTGCCTTTCATTAAAAACTGCTGTTCACTTGCCATTATATACACCCTGAGACAAAGCAGGAAAGGATACATAGTGAAACACTGAAAGCTTTATGCAACACTGACCTAAGTAGGTGCAGATCATTGTAGGCCTAAGCTACAGAAATCCCTATACAGCAAGAACTGGCTTCCCCTCAACCTCCTGTTCATTCTCACAAGCTGTTTTATCAGGCCTCCTCTTTTCCACCTCACTACCCCACTTAAGTGCTGGCAATATCTTTCAGGTAGGAATGTCTGGGAGAGAAACAGAAATGAATTTCTAATGTGAGTGCTCCGGGGGGGGGGGGGCGGAAATCCCATAAGAGTCATGGCAGAGTACCCAGAGGGGGAGAGAAATGCAAATGGACTCAGTGCAACAGAAATATGGAATGTGAGGCTGATGTGTCAGTGAGGAACACAGATGCGTCCTATGAGAGTATTGCTGGGAGATAACAGAATAAAAGTAAAACTTTTCAGCTTGTAGGATTATAGTAATGCTTTCTTCCAAACAAGCGGCTTTAAAATAAATCAAGGAGTCTGTATATAGACACATGGGCAGCACTGCCTACCTTTTATCACAGAAAATCCAGCACACAGAAACAGTGCTGTGCTTCAACAGGCCACAGTCCTGTACAGCCAAAACGGATTTGTTGTCCCAAAGTTGCAAAATAATTATACATTTGTTAAAACAAAGTAGTAAAACCAAACTCTGCTTCGAAGCTGCATGTTAATTGTGCATGACTTTGAAGTTGCTGAGGTAACATAGGATTTGCTTAGTTTACTGAATACAGATTTCTTCAATAACCACATAAGCAACCACATTAAACAGCTGAAGATTAAATTTATGGAAAGTCTTTGCTTCAGACACTTTTTTGACATGAATTTCCTCATAAAAGAGTTTAGCCCACTTGCTCTGCAACAAATAAACCTCTGGAATTGTTCCACATTGTTGGCTGTGCTCCCAGTGCATGTATTTATACTTGCATATAAGTATGCTAATTATAGATGGAAAATTCTTTGGACTTGTTAAAAAGCATAATTATACAGATCTTTAAAAAGACATCATATTATGGACAATGCACTGTTTAAATAAATGATTATGTTAAAGCCCTTCAGCAAAAAGCACAGTTACTCTGATAGTCTCCCTGTGCAACAAAACTGATGTCCATTCACCTGAAGCAATTCAATTCAAGCTCACCCCCAACACTCTTCTTCCCAGTGGCAAGAGGATAGGATATAAACAGATCAGTTACCAAGAAAATAGAGCACACTATTTTTACAGCAGTAAATCAGCAAAACACACATCTGGCAAGTTGGCATGAGGCTGCAGAATTGCCCTGGCATGCAGCACAACAGCAGCCAAGGAGCAGGACTTGCACAGCAGCAGGAGAGCCCAGAGGCCCTGCAGCTGTGCCTCTAGTAACTACAAATGGCATTCTCTACTCCCTGCTGCAGCGAGGCAGAGGGGCAGTTTCTTCTATAACCCTCCTCATGGAGAGCAGCACTCACAGTCCTTCACTTCAACCACCAAAATCCCATTGGACTAAAACAACTGAACCCATTTCCAGCTGCTCCTCCTCTGCCTCAACACTTCAGGCTCCATGAGCACACCCCAGATTGGCTGGTGTACTGCTAGCAGGCTGCTGGCTCCATCTTCCTTCCACACGTCCATCTATCTGCCTTCTCCTCCCATCTACCAGGGAGCACACAAGACACAACTGGAATTTCAGCATCATTAGCTTTTACAAGGTTCAATTTAGCACTGAACAAATTCAAATTTTCTTCCTGGATCGTGTGGGAGTTGGGACCTGCTAAAAGCAGCTGACTCTGTTCTCCATTTGATTTTATGAGTCCCCTTATCCATTAATCATGGACATGCTCCCAGAAAACTGGGAATAAAAATGGAAGAGGGAAAACCCCAACAAACAGCACTTTTTCTTTTAAAACCTGTGATAGAATGCACAGTGCTGAAAATTTGCTTGAGGAACTTCAAGGAACAGGTTCCTCACTTCATCTAACAAGAATTATAGAGAAGACTGTAATAGGGAAACTGGGCAGAGACATTAGGGATGATGCTTGTTTGCCTATAATGTTTTGGTCACTGCTTGCAACTACTGATATTAAACTTCCTTGATTCTCATAAGCCAAATGAAACATAACTGGCAGTGTGAAGAACAGAATAAACAGATTTGTATCGAGTTACTCATTGAGCAGATGTGTTCACAGCATCTTTTCAGCACTGCTGGAGATATAACAGGTAAGAGAAGATCTTTACTATCTGAGAACATGGAGCAACTTACCTTCACAATATATCCTAACAGGTTTCAGTGCTCCTTTGAAAGAGGTTTGGGGGCCAGGACAGGGAGACCTTGGAGAGGAACGATACTTGGGTTTACTTGAGTAAGCTTCTTTTCCCCTTTCTCTTTATCGTCTGTTTTGTCAGTATGGGCCCAAAATGCTTACTGTGCACAGGATTTTTCTCTTACAGGCTTATTTCATGTCCAGCTGGTGACTACTGTATTTTGAGAGAATCAAGGAAGTTTCAGCCAGTATGATTGCATTTAGGTCTGCAGGTGCTGTATCTTTTTTAATCTAACTACATAATTTTCTTACTGCAGCCAAGCTGGGTTCTGTCAACACCCTGCACTTGACACTTACCTACCAGTCAAGAGCTTGATTCTGTCAGAGCACTGGCTCAAAGGTGCAACTACCACTCTGTTCCTCGTTTGAATCCTCTGTCCTCTCTGACACTGCTACATATGGCAGAAGGAAAAAGCAAGCACTACTCACGAACACAGAACTATAGATCAAAGCAAAGATCCCTTTGAAAGCATATCTGTAGGCATATGAAAAGCTGCATAGAGTGCATCCTGTGGATGCAGTCCGTTTTAGAGTAGGACACCAGCAATATGTGGTTGCAATCACAAATACTGCTATTTAAGAAAAAAACTTACCTAAAATTTGGCATTATTTTCCAAACAACGTAAAATAAAGACTCTGGACTAAATGCAGTTTGGCTTCCTTGCCATAAAGCACAGAGTGTCTTTCTGAATTCTTCCACAAGTGAACTGTAAAAAAAGAAAAAGCTGGTGTTACAACCCTTAGAGGCTTTCTTTTTCAATGGCGCAAGTATCAGAAAATAGCTGGGTTAAGACTGTAATGACTGGGTAAATGTCCTTTCCAGTACCTTCAAAGATTTTATGTCCAAAATCCCACCCACAACACTGAAGACACACAGCTTAGGAAAATTACATTTCAGATGTTCAGGACTAGTGTGAACACCTGTGCACTGTTTGCCATTTTAGTGCAGACTCTGCTAACAATCATCCCTTTAACACTTGCTCAAACAACCTACAGATCGTGAATCACTTACTCCTGAATTTTTTTGTGTAGTAGTAGCAGTATGCTGACTTGCAGTCACATCCCCATGGCCCTATTTTAGCTGGAATTCAGTAGTATAATGTCTGCAGCACAGATCAATAGGAATTCTTAACATGATTTAGCACGTCACACTCCAGCACTACCTGAAGTATCTGACTGCCTCTCCCTGCAGCACCAGACCTGTAACAGCAAGCTGCAAGTGATACAAGTTTCTCTCTTTGTGGACAAATATTCTTCTGTGCCTCCGTCCCCCTGTGAATTGTGCAGTATCGAAAGTGTGCTGTGGCCCCAGCGACCCACATTCACTGTTTCCTGCACAGCTCAGAGCTCACAATGCACACACAGCTTACACGTTGTTATCCCCTTGGCTCCTGGTGTGGTAAGTTCGCCGCCCTGCCGTCTTCCCATTCCTCAGCTCCACTGCGGGCAACTCTTTGAAGTAGCAGCAAAACTGCTGAATGTTACTAGGAAAAAGGAAATTTTAAAAGGGCAGAGAAAAAGGAGAATATTATGTATTCTGGAGCTTGTTCTTTGAAATGCATGAACACCTCTTCATGCAGTGTTACAGGATGGCAATCACAAACAGTTTAAGAGACAAGAAACACTGTAGCAAATACCTTCCGTCAGTAACTAAGCAGATCTGCAAATATCACTGTCATCCCAACTTCCTAAAATAATTACATTTTGGCTCTGTTTTGACTAAGAGATACCCTGCCAAACGCAGCTATCAATTCACAACAACCCAGACTGCATCTGCTGAGGAAGTTAACGTATTTCAGCTGCCTCAGCAGTGAAGGGGCACTCTCCTGTTCTGCCCAGGACACAGCAGGTTTCCTCTGGAATGCTGCGCCACAGGATGTGCCTCACAGCACGAACCGCAACTTCATCAACCCACACACAACCACGTACGTGCAAATCCAGGTACGCTTCTGTCCAGTGGAAACTTGCCAAATTCACCTGCTCAACGCTAGAGCCCACAAGCCCCGAAAGGGGCGGGAGAGCTGTGGAAGGTACCTGAGCGACTGAAGGATTGCGTTCATGAAACAAGTGTTCCCCAGGTTCCGAAGGCCTGTGGCACAAAGGGCAGTGGTACTTCCCTGGAATGAGAACAGTTAGGTTAAAACAGGATTTATCACTGCTCCACCACTTCCTCCCCTCAAGAGTCATCACCGTTGGATCAGCACAGATCTGAACAATAACCAACTACACTGAATGCAGCTGCAAAGCCAAAGTAACCATCTCAGCAGCTCAAACTGCCTGGACGCTCCATCTTGACATGAAAACGGTTTCATTTCTTTCAAGGGAAAACTATACTACATCTTTTCCTGTGCAAATGCATCTAGAATAGGACAACACAGAATTAATCACAGGCTCTTACTGCCAAGGATTTGTGTGTATAGATGTTATATATTCACACTCCAACAGCGTTCAGTGAGAACTGGACAGCAACTTCCCTACAATGCCTTTGAAAAATGAAAGTACCAATCCTCATCTATCTTTTCCCATGTCTAATATGCACAGTGTGGCAACCTCCATGTTGTTTTTAAGTCACCAGCACTAGTCTGAGTTTCAGTGGGGTTTCGTGGTGGACAGAAGGGTTTTTGAAAGACAAGACAACAGCATTTATTTGAGAAATAAACAGTCAAGTTAGACTGTGCAAAGAAAAGGCAAAGAGTTGAAAAAATAGAAGCAAAACACACATCACTTACAGCCTAGAGCAATGAACCCACAGATAAGCTTGCTTTTTGTGGGTGGATAGGAAAGGGAACAGAAATGTGGACAATGTTGCATTTATGATTCTAGAATCTGCAACACTTGGACATATTCCATTGTCCACAAAATACACACCGGAAGTTCATCAAATTTCTGGGCATTTTTCATTGTTCAAACAGAACTTAAAAGCTGGGCTATCTTTTAGTACCTCACACTGCAAACATCATAGCGCCCTGAGCGTATTCTTTTCTCACTCTTAACCCAAGTGCCACAGCACAGCACTAATGCACACAGCACTGCCCCTGCAGTTCGAGATAAGGATTCAACATGCCAACAACACAATCTATTGTTAGAGGTAATATTGAAGTATTAATAAAACTGACAAAACAGCACAGAGTAAGAAGAATAAAAGAAGCATTTAGCTGATGCTTTCTAATTCTTATCTTCTCCTTATCTAAACGTTACCTCGAATTTTTCTTGTGGTTTTTACTGGCTTTGAGTTTTCCAGACAATGATGTTGTATACTGCTATAGCAAGAAAGCCCCACTATTTATCCCAGGCTTCCCCAATCTCTGCAAGATTGGGACAGTATAGGAAACGCAGACAGCACATTCAGACAACTCTAAAATGACTGCAGTAGTGCTTTTTCTAAAGTAACTAAACCCCTCCAGACTTTTTCAAACAGCAACCAACTACTTTGCTCCATCCCAGGCTCTTTTTCCCATTCACATCCTCTTGGGCAGTTCCTATAGCTGAAGGAGCTGCTGCTCCAGCTCCCTTTGGGAACACTGCTGTCCCGCAGCCCAAGAGCTCTTCTGCATCTCTCCCTCATTTCCCCAAGGGTGAAAATGAAGCAGTTAAATACAGCTGGGTCAGTATCTCCCCTCTCCACCCTCAAAATCTGGGAGAAATTATGAAAATAAGAAACTCCCTTAAATCAATCTGTGCAAAAGAGACATGTGGCCTGGGATATTCTTTGTCTGGAAGAAACTATGCAGCCCTTCAGCCATCTAGCCAGGGCTGGATCCTCCTCTCCTGGGTGCTATCCTGCAGATCTGAAGTTAAAATAGCAGGAAGATGAAATGAGGAGAAGAAAAGCTTAGAAATAGTCCATAGTTCCTCTTGAAAGCAAACTTTACTAAGCTCTTTTAAAAAACTGGTAAAATTTTTTACTTTTTCCTAACAATTGCTTCTTAGCCTCCCCTCAAAAGAGGGCACCACCTCCTTTGTCTTCTGCACCTGGAGAATAAAAAAAACAAATAAAAAAAAGACCCTTGCCTGCTCAGAAAAGCAAAGCTCCATCTTGACATGAAACCCTTCTAAAGCCCAGGGAAGCTCACAGTCTACATGAACAGAAATGCAGCAGAATATCAATCACACTTGCGTGTGAAGGGGCTTTTCCTAGGTGTGTGGCCAGAAGATGCTAAAGTGCACCAAGCAGAATTTGGGTCGAGGCCAACTATAAACCTCAGCAGGTTTACAAAAATCCTTTAAACTCACTGTACCAGATCTATTGTACTTACATTTACTTTCAATAACTTGCTGTTCAGAGATGAGTTTTCCAGTAGTTTTCTTTTCCTATGTCTGTCTGATGTAAAGGCCGAACTGTTGGAAAGCAATTAAAAGCAGTTATTTACCACAAAGTATTGTGTGGAATGGACCAGAGAAAATCAACTCATGTTTAACAGAGTGATTCCATCTGTCACCAGTCGTCAGTGACAGCAAACAGGCTCCCCATTGCTGCAGAGTCTGAAAATGGGCCACACCTCCCTCGGGGCAGCCACACGGTCCACCAGGGAGTTAATGCAGGATGTTCTGCCCAGAAACCCGTGCCCTCAGGAGTGGCCTTATTAGCAGCTACTTGTCATCTAAAATATTCATCTTTTTCCTAGGTCAAAGAAATAAAATACTTCTGTCAGGAGAATCGTCTAAGCCTTTAAGAGGAGAACTTCAAAAAAATCAGGACGAAGTTAGGTTACCAAAAATCAAGAATACGTGGAATGTTAGCACTTTTGTATTATAGCTGACTTCTCTTAAATAAAAATATGCAAAATTTTAACATCTATGAAATACTAAGTTACAAAATTAAAATAATTATTCTTTCGCACATCATTAATTTATGGCCCCTCACTTAAACCAGTTGATGATTTCTCTCTAATTTGATAGTGAAATCATAGCTTGTTTCAGGGTTCGGGGTTTTGGTTGGTATTTTTTTTTCTTTTTTTTTTTTTCTTTTTTTTTTTTAAATTAAAAAGCCATCCAAGCATTCAAAACCCACCATTACACAGAATGAAAGCCTGCACCGTATCATTTACCTCCCAAAAAGTTAGATCTCCTGGAGGTTTCCAAAATACTGATGTGCACTTCTCATTATGCTTAAACATCTTTACATCTCATTATGTACCTGACAAGGTCATCAAAAGAGGATGGAAAATAATTAAATATTAATACAACCTACCAAGTAATCGATACACCTAACTCGGGGAGGATCCAGACATTTCCCCAAATCACAGCAATTTCTTAGCAGGAGTCCTGTCTGAACTCAGGGGCATTCTGATATGTTTGGAAGCACTGAATGCACACATTTCTGTAAGATTCTCAGGCCAACTGTGCAAGCACTCTTTGCTCTCTAGGACTGGCCACAGTACATACACCACCCAGATCAGATTATCTACTTTCCAGTGGAACAGCACCAGACAGAGGCAAAGGAAAAAATGTCTCTTCTGTACAGTTCCAAGTTCATAAGCTTTCTTAATCTTTTTGCCAGGAAATCGAACTATACAATTAATATGAAGACTACTTCCACCTTCACTTCTGATAAAAAAAAGCTTTTTCTGGTATTTTGACAAAGCTCTGACAACACTATTTGTTTCACTCTGAAAAATCTCTCTCATTTATATGGAAAAAGACAGGAATTATTGTTTAGGTAGAAATTCCTGCATCATCAGGTGCTGCTTCTGGCAAGATTCATTGTACAAGAAACGAGACATATGATCATGATCAATCAAATCCATTTGTTCTGCACCTTTGTTTCTCAGTGATGAAAAGGTTTTTAAACACAGTGTCAGACACAGAAGGATTAAGACACATGTAATTAGATATATATACACATATGAAACAAATACCACTTAAATGATGCACTATTACAAGTCTGCCCAAGCAGTCTGGAGGCAAACAAATTACTTACTTTTCCAGGTTCTGTAGGTGCTCTCTGACCTTCTGTACCAGGCCCAGCTTGGTATCATTGACTACAAAATCATCACAGCGATAACTGCAAGAAAAAACATTTTTCAGACTGTGCAAAGCACCTCAGTGAAGCAGATCAAACCACACAAGCCTACGTGTGGGAAGCACCAAAGGGATCCAGTGGAAGATTATGAGAACTGGGGAGCAGCTCACACTGAGCTTGGTTCCCTCCAAGAACCCCCTCCAGCAGAAGAGGGTACAGGAACCATCTTTTTACATGGGTTTTCTTCTAGTTTAGTTCTTTATCAGAAATCAAAAGCATGATGTACTGCCTGGCCCAAAGCAGAATTCCATTTCAACAAAAACTGAAAGAGTGTAACCAAATGCAGACTCAGAAGCCTATCCACAGATTCATCAGAAAAGACCAACTGACACCTAGCAAACAGAATACAAAGCTTTTATTAATTTTTAAACTATTTTAACATTGTACAGTTATCAGTGAAACCGGAAGTGCTGAACTGATACACACAAAACATAAAAGTCTGTGCTATTGAAAAAACACCAGGGAAGATGGACTAAGAGATCACTTGAGTTTTCCAAAGTCAGGCCAGAAGTCTGTCGCAACTTGTACCTAATCCTTAACCACAAGTATCACTCCATCCCTCATCAGTTTCTGTACATACTGTGAAATGTCAAATTACAGCTTCAAATTTTGACAGACAAGTGAATATGTCCTGTGAGGAAAAGTAACTTTGGATATGTCTAATATCAGAACTGTAGCTATGTCTGTCCTTTCTCTTTGGCACAAGAGCGACTCAAATGCAAAATACGTTATCATCACCTCAGGCTATTCCTCTGCTGGAGCAGATCCACATTTGCTTCCTGATTTAATGAGGCTACTGACTTCAGGCACAACTGGAATTCACAACACTCTTTGTTGCATAAATCTGCAGTATTTCAAGTGTTAATTCAAATACTGCATTCTTGAAAAGGCCATGGAGTTGAGAAAGTAAAGGTTCTTGCCACTGAATGGAGTCCCTAAGATCAGTCTGTTCAGGACCTCTGATTTTTACCACTAAGAAGTGAAATTAAAGTGACTCTCAAGACATCCAAACAATGCAGCAGCAGTTATGGGTACTTACACAAGATCTAGAAATTAGTAAGATTACCAGTACTGGATTTTTTTTCTTTCCTTTTTAAAGATGGCCACAGACCAAGTTAGTTTGGGAGGGGGAAGAAGTCTATTCATGTGCTTATTTTTCAGTCATGTATTAGGTAGTCCTTGTCAGCTCTTTGAGCCACCTACAAAGACCTAATGAGGTGCTCCTGCATTTGCCACTCTCACAGGACACCCTCAGAGCACCCCAGCCCAGCTGAACACAGAGACTGGGACTCCTGAGCAGGGACAGCCTGGCTGCACCAGCACAGTGACACTGCTACTAATGCTGGAGTAGCTGCTGCTGGTAAAGCAGGGAAGGGAAGCAGATACAAGCTCACTGAAAGCCTCTATGAGAACTTACTCCTTAAAGATGATTTAATTGCTCTCATGCCCTGAAGATCACATTAGCCTTAGTTTTACGTACCAGTCTAGCACTTGCTCCAAGATGGAAGTAAATGTCAGGGTCCTTCCAACACTGGGAAAGTGATTGTAAGTTTCACTTAGAATCAAGACAAATTTCTTCTGTTTCTCTTTTTAATGGGTAGGTTTTTTAAACCACCTCTCTAGCAACACCAAAGATTCAGCACTACTATTAGAAAAAACAGCATTACCTCCAATCTATTTTGGATAAACCAAGTAAACAGTGAGAAGTAGTTTATGTTTCAGTAACTTAAATTTGCTAAGCCCAGTTTACCTTAAGGGTAAACTGCTGAGAAATTACATCCTATATGTGAAGCTGGCATTCAAAACAGATGCTTAATTTGTGATCTTCAGGATTATTGCAAATTAAGCATCTTTTTTGGATACAGCAGCTCTACAATGTTTTAACAGCAATGACACAGAATAAATTCTATACCTTGCGGAGCGTCCCTTATATGGCTTAGCACAGTATTTTCCTCTATACACTCTATTTTTAGTACCTCTGCTACCTCCAAGGCCTGGCCTCATTTGCTTCTGAAATGGCAGTGACCCAGTGAATGCATGCACTGCTCTGGGAACACGAGTGCTTAGGAGGGACAGAACTTCATGCTGTACTTAAAAACCCTGACTAAATTTGACAAATTTGAACGATAGGAAAAATTAAGAAAATCCAGGTTCCCTTAGTTATGCCAACACCTTATATGAGTAAACGAAGAGCTCAAGTTTTATTGTCTGGATAAAAGGCTTTTTACTCTTCTTATTTTCACTGATTGTAGAATGCAAAATAATAGTACTAAGCAATCTCATTTTCCAGTGCTCATGGCACCAGCACAGTAAGTCTCGTTTGTTTTTTAAAGAGAACCACCCTCACAGAGACTAAAAAAGAATTTACCTAAGTCCTTGACAGTTGGTTATTTTTACACCAGCCTGGAACACACACACACCCCTGACACAGCTGCACCCCTTTAAGGGACAACAAGGAGGGTAATGGGTGAGAAATCTGACCTGCAAACTGTTTGGGATTAAATGAACACAGGAAACGTATTATGCAAATATATAAACAGGGCGGCCTTTCTTCTTCTGTGCCAACTGTCTGTGCACTAGCACGGAGAGAACCAATTTACAGGAGTCCTCTTTCAGGAAAGCAGGGTTCTTACATGGATCATTTTACTTCTCATGCACAAAAAACCAACTAACACAGCAGAAGAAAGCACCCTATGATAGTTTGAAGACAAAAAAGATCTGTGCTTCATGCAAACTCTTTGTGTGTAGTACTTTAGAACTAACTGAAAGGCTGATTACCTCCAAGAAGTGGGATTCAGGACTCTCTTTTTCTCAGCAGCTAAGGTCTCAAACGTAATTCAGTCTGAGGGTTTAGTATTTCATCTATTGTCTCAAAAGTGATCAAAGAATCAAGAAGAGAGTTGTACTCTCATAATAAATAAAATATTAACAAATTCTCTCAACTTTTCCACTGGTAAGACTGAGTAGTTGAATAGGAGGACAGAGTAAACCAACAACAAAACCCTCTGGAAAGGCCGCATGACCAGTTATGACACAGCCAAAGGAAGGCAGAGGATCAAATGCTGCCTTAGAAAGCCCATACAGGCCTGTTCACTGCTGCTATCATGCAAGCCAAGGAACACAGGAAATCTTTCTTATCCATAGGATAAAAATGGAATAAGAGTATTCTACTCAACTTTGTGCAGTAAACAGAACTGCAAATTAAAATATAAAAGCCAGCACTGCATCAGAGTATCTGCACGATTTTTGCAGTAGGTGTAAAATTCAATTAAGTGTTAGGGTATTTTATTGACTTTCAAATTATTGAGGCAGCCCACACTGGTAGCTTAAAATATTCATGTTTACATAAAAGTTCACTTAAAAGAACCATCATGGCATAAACTTAGCGCTGTCTACTGGATTCATGCCTACACTGAAGCTAACAAATAGCCTTTTCAAACTCAATCTCCACAATAGCTAATTATGTCTCAAATTTACCCAACTATTTGCTTTAACTGGCAGCAGTATTTGACAGCAGCCTCCACAGTACTGCCAAAAATAAAGGGGGAGAGGTTGATCTGGATGCCTTCTGCTTCATTTTTAAACTTCTGTGCTCATTTCAGCTGGGTGCAGTAACAAATTCAAGTATCTTTTCCTGATTATCATGTGGGAAAAACCTGAAATATCCTAAATGAAAGCAAAGATAAACTGCTTCTGAAACTTGTTCAGCTTCACATTAGCACTGGAGTTATAATTTGCTGGTGAATTACCCATAACAGGAACTCCCCAAGGCAAAGCTGGCTACAATTAGTTCCAGTTCATCCATAGATGACTCAGCCCTTGACTACAGTACGAAAGACATCACATGCTGAACTGCTTCCCTTCTGTGCTACCACACGTATGCACCTCCCCAGGTGCAGGTCTGCCTGCCCCTCACCAGCACACCTGGGGTCAGTGACAGCTCCCACAGTCCCCAGTCTGGCTGCTGGTATTTGCAATGCCCATACGGGGTTTGGGATAAGGTCAGCAGGGTGCTCAGACTTGCTGCTGTAACTCATCAAGTGTCAGCAAGCTGGGAACACTATTTCTGTTAATCAAGACTTCATATACCCTGCTAAAATTCCTCCACAGATTATTACCTTCAGAATGACTAGAAGATGGGGCATAATTCAAAGAAAACAAAAAGCCACAACATAGAACTCAGCTCCTACCAGTATTAACTGGGAAAGTGAAACTAGCTTCCCACAGCACTTGCAATGCTGGTAACCTGTGCGTATGTATCCCGTAGAAAACCTGACTGTTTTCTCATGTATTCACACAAGAGCAGATAAAAATGCTGGCCATTAAAATAAAATGCAAATAAAAGCAAAATTCCCCTACATCACAAAGCTACTCAAGCCTTTCTTCTACGCTTAAATGCCTACAGCTGCTTGCACCATCTGAGCAGCTTTTGAGTTGCCCCAAACAACATTTCTTCAGGTGAAATCACATAACTGGGGTTTTACTTGCAGGGGATAAAAATATTTGTTACAGAAGCATTCCTCATAAAACTGGATACCCAAACTTCAACAAACAGATTTTTTCCCTGATGAAGTACTCAAGAGACTCCCAATTATTTGAACAAAACACCCATTAGAGGAGACACATATCCAGTAATTTTACAAGACCATAACAGGGATTTCCCTGAGATTTACACTGCTCAAATCCTGCACAAGTAACAACACACATGGGAAACTATGGAGCACCTGCAAATGGGGAAGCATCTGTTTAAGGGGGAAGAGGGTGGAGGATGCTGAGGCAAAAAAGTGCTTTCCACTGACTGCCAGTCTTTGTCCTCTGGGGAACAAGGACAATGGGGAATCCAACGTTAGCAGCATTAATATTAAGTTTCCCTACACAGAGCTAATCACACTGCAAGAACCCCACAGAACCAATAAGCCCAGGCCATTGTGCTGTTAAAAGAAACATTTCTGATTCTTTTCCTTACTCTTGCCAGTGACTTGATGCTGCTTCCCAACAGGATCCATTACATTCCCAGACTCACAGAAGGTACACACATAAACACAACTCGAGTTCAGATCTCTTAGGCAGGAACTACAGTGTAATGGTTTACTTTCTGAATCCCTACAAATAAAGGATATGTGAGAGGCCCACAAGCTTGATGGAAGGAGTAACGACAACAAAACAGCTTTTGCAATTAAGAGGTTTGGGTCTCCACATACCCCAAAGCAAACAGAAGCAACTCCAAACCCCATAGCAGTCATTTCAAAAAGTTTCTTCTGTTTAAGTGATTTGACACATGAGAGTTTAGCCACAGCCAGCACCACAATACACATGAAAAAGCAGTGTGTTCCAAAAACAGAGGTCTGGAAATCAAAAGATGAAATGCTCAAAAATGTGTGTAATATAATGCTACGAAAGAGCCTGATGTTTTCACCTTCTAGTATATAAAATGTTGTCAGATTACAGTGTTTAAACCCTTACCAGTATGTACTGTAACTACTGCAATCCATACACACAGTATGCTGAACTTTCTCCTGTTTTTCTGCTTTCTTATGATTGGTCATAGGAATCTGTGCATCTTCGTAATGCTTTTTTGCATGGCCATTCACATACCTAAAATAAATGAAAAAGAAAGAAGTTTATGCTTCTAAAAAGCTAATCAACATTCATTAGAAAAATAGGAATAAAAAAGGCATGCGGTATTTACACAGGCATTAAAAAAGACAATTCACTTGTGTGAAAACACTGGTTAAGTTTTCCAACGTCTTTCCTTTTACTCTCTCCTGTGGTCCAAATTAGCCCCTCCATCTCCTTGACCAAATCCCAAGATCTGTGCTCTTAAAAGACTAATGCACTTCCACAATTGAGAAAATCCTGAACTCCCTTTTTCCATACCTGTAGTGCAGTTAGTTCTCTGTACTGCTTTCCCATATATGCTTCTTACATCTCTACCTTTCTTACCCCAGCACTTGTGTTTGGGGTCCCTTTAACAGAGTGCTGACTTCCATTTTCAGCTTTCCCATTCTGCAGCATGATTTAAATGTTACAGTCATCGAGTTCATGAACTTGAAGGGCTCTGGAGCTTGTGGTTACATAAGGGAATAAGAAATCTAAAATCCTGCAGCTCTTTCGCTGACACAATGAGCACTTTCATGCTCAAAGTTTGAGATATAGGAAATTAAGGACCTTTAATTTCAAAAAAAGTGTCATTATAAATGCAAGAGCCCTAAGGTATATTTTATCTTCTTGTTCAATTATTTTCCATTCTAAGAATGGGAGCAGTTTGGAAAGACAAAACAAACTGCATAAGTAACTGACTCTGTATCTACCAAATGCACATAAGAAAGGCCATTTGTGGACTTTTTTTTAAGATTAGCAACAATTAAAATATTCCAATTATTTATTGCACGCCATTGGATACCATGAAGTATCTCCCCCTTTATTAGCTCTCATCAAGTATAAATTTATTAAATAAATAAAGAGAGGGGGAAAAAGGGTCAACATCAAAAACTCTGAATAAGACACATTATTAAAACTATGGCACTTAGTGCTACCCAGATCAAACAAACAAAACCTGGACTTCATTCGATCCTCTTTGAAAGACAAAGAGGCTAAGTTTAATGATGCTTTCCCAGAATAACAGCACACCAGCACAGATGTTACCTAACAGATGAAAACATGTTCACATCTCAGATACTGTCAAAATGTCACCGTTAACTGCATTCCATTACTATGTGCATCTCAAACATTTATGTAGCAGCACATTTTCTACAATTATCCTGACATATAAGTAACAGCACTGACTGTATAATTCCTCTACAATTTATTTGGTGTACTTCAACTAACAGACATCAAGCAGGTGAAGCCTGAAGGAATTCTGATGGCAGCTACTTCTTACATGCTATGGCAATAACTTTAGGCTCGAAACTACACTGCAGTACATTTAACCTATTTTCAGGCTCAGCTGAATAGCTGCTGTTTCTCTCAAAATAAGCTGTGCCAACTTGTGGCTTTCCAACAATTCTTAATGGATTTATCTTACCACAAAAGAAACATCTTCCACGGAATGGAACTCTACAATATCCTACAAAATTTTCAATTCTCCACACACTTTTTGAACTGAGCAATTGCATTTATTGTCCACTTAACTTTAAAAATCCAACAAAATAAAACCCCCATGTCTTGAGTATAATCTCTGGATTCTCATAAAGCAGCAAATAACCGTGTTAAGCATAAACACACAATCTTAAATGAGATAATGAGAGGTTTATTTCAGGGAAATTTTGAATGAACTGCCTCAGCGTCAAACAACAAAGGAGAAAGATAAAGGTCTGATTAAAAGATTTGCACACTAACACTGTACCCACCTTCCACAATGGACACTTGAACACGTCAGACAGACCCAGGGACTTTTATTTGACCGGCACACTATAAAAGATTTTTTAAAAAAGTGTCAAATGAATGAAGTCTACTTGATTTTAAAATACAGTACAAAAATATGAGAAGGACAAAAACACAGGTAAACCTTCAAATTTTTTCTTTTGGCTTTTAATAACAGTCCAGTGAACACAGGATAAAAAGCTACAGCACTTCTGTTTCATAAAACTTGTTCTACAAGAAACCATTTTAAAGGAGATATTGCAAGAAAGCCTGGCAATCTGATAAGAGGCACACAGAATAAATTACTGCGCAATGCATGATAATACACACCATTTACACAATGTGTATTCCTACGCTGCAGTGCTGATAAAGAATGTATCCATAATGACTTCACCCTCAGTCCCCACACAAGCAGTTGAAAGGTTAAAATGTAACACCAGTGCTATGCTTCACAATCTACTCAAGATATCAGAAGATGTTATCTAAGCTTTTGGCTGTCAGATTTTAAGTCTAGAAAATTTAAAACATGGATATTTTAAGCTAAAGGACTTAAACAAAACAAAACAAAAAAGGCAAATACTAAAAAAGATGAAACACCATCCATCCCAGGGTAGTCATAGAAATGGGATATTCCAACTCTAGTTCCAACCCAGCATCATGTCACAGAAAGAGGCGTGCTATGAAATACAACGCTTAGATCTGAATGAAATAAAATTGTTAGTAACTATCCATTAGCACAGAATTTACAAAAATAATATTACACTTTCAAATGCCCAACTAATATGATGAGAAAATTAAAATAAAATCCTAAGTGCACTGCTACAAGGGCAGAAAAATTTCTGCTGCTTGGAGAAGCCAGTCAAGAGAGTCACAGAAGAAAGAAAAGACATTGGGAACATGATGGTCTGCGAGGCCAGGGGGTAGAAAGACAAAGAGAAGAGGACTGACCCTGGTTGTACAAGTAAATTACATATATTGCTATTTTTTGTGGGAAAGCTTGAGAACAGCCCTCCCCTTCTGGAGTCATACCTTAAAACAAGAACTGAAGCAGCACAGAAGCTGCTCCAGGGCAGGATCATCTGAGCAGGCTAATTTAGGACTTGAAGCAAAAGTAAAAATACAGTTCACCAAGCTATGAACCATGGTACATAGCAAACGGTTAAGATCAAAGACTATCAGAGAAAACCAAGCTAAAAAAAGTAGTTTCTTTATCAAATTAAATGTTCATTAAAAAGGAAGGGGTCAATTTTGATTCAGCAGAGAAATGACAAGCTTAGCTATTTAGAAGAACTAATGCATTTTCCCACTACCAGATTTTACCTTTTTGATTTAAATTAATGGGAAAAAAAGAGTACACTGCTTTTTAAACAATTGTTTTTTGCACTTAAATCATTATTAAAAGTAGCTGCTCTATTTCAATTCAAAAGCTAAATCCAAGGCATGTCTAAAATGAGAATGTTACCGTGTTATGTGGGTAAAAAAAGGCACATTCTCCAGAAATATTTTGTTAAGTAACTACTTTAAACTCTTTAATCAAGACTCCAGAACTGCTTCCTTCAGCTGCTTTACTTGAGAAACACATATTCTCACATGTCTCAGTTATCTGGCATTGGTTCTGCAAAACCCAATTTTTCTATTTCTAAAGCTGCTTATTCCCATAGCTATGATGATCATGTTGCAATAGATAGAGGGCAGCCAGGTAGAGCTGTTTTGGTTTACATTTCAAGTCAGGAACACAAGAAGTTGTTTGTCTAATTTGACCAAAACGTTACCAAGAAACCTGAAATTTCATACAGGCAAAGAGAAGAGAAAGGGAAGATTTTAAACAGCCATTATCAATTAAAAATGGGCTAAAGGAACCACTGATCTACCCTGATACAATTTTATTTGCTTGAATTTACAAACTGCAATGTAAAGTATTAACCAGATGGAAAGAAAAAGAAGCCAAAATCATTCATGCGCTTAATCCGTGTTCAAGTGCTGTGTGAACAAAGCACTACCCCCTACACTTTCCACACCAGGAACATGAAATGGTCTTCCTAGCATCAAAATCCTAGCAGAAATGTCTCACTTTGAAATAGCATGTTTGCTTTCACTACGTTATCATCTATGCATGGAACTGGTTCCCAACCAGCAGGTCAAAGCATTATGATAGAAACTATTACTTCTACTTTCCACCCCTCCCAGGCAATTACAATTTCACATTTGGGTACTTTAAATACCTGTACAGCTTGTTTGTCAAGTGTTACATTATACTGAGGGAGTGCTTAGTCTGCAGGTTTAAATGTTCTGCACAAAGCCAGCAAACAAGTCCAACTTGTGCACAATGCCAAAAAAATCGCATACACTAAGATTTTCCATCTTTCCTATCAGGGAATAGGAAAAGATGGGTAATTTGTTTACTTTAACTTTTAGGAAGAACTTTGCTCCAATTGCATCACATCAGAAATGTGCAGTTTATCTTCTGCACAAATATCTCCACCCACAAAGAACTCACACCACATAGAAGTGACTCCAACTAAGATTAAACACAGAATCCAGTATTAAATCTGTGACCTCCAACTGCTCTGTTCTCAGAGAATTACACAACTGATTTTTTAACATATTGCTGGAGATTGCATTCTGTATTTCTCTGAGGTTGGCTTGGCAGACAGTTGCATTAAATCCTGACTCTCCAGGTATTCCTCAATTCAGATCCTGAAGCAGTTGCCGTCTTGCTACTTAGTAAATAAAATTAGACCGCAAGTTTCAGGCATTAGTCAGGACTATATCAAGATAAGCACCATGGAATGCACAGCAAAACCGCAGTCACTGTCCAAATACCTAAATTAGAGGCAGACAGTTTGCCTACATGTGTAAAGACACTGCACGTTATTCCTTTCAGATGGGGTACTGACACAAATGCAGTAAGCTTCAAAGTAGACCAGAAGTGAGAGGGAGAGATCCATAGCAAATCCCTTCTCAATTTGAAGAACATTACACAGCCCTGGAAGTTGTCCCTTAAAACAGACTTGGGTATTCTGGATTTTCAGGTCAGACAGTTACACTAAATCATGAGGAAAGACTTTGAAACCCATTTGTATAGGTACAGATATATTCACTCCACAATCAGTTTTCCAATTGGGATTTGGGAGTTCGGCTTGTTTTTCTTTTAGCACTACTTAAAAAAGAGAGGAGTGAATTACATTAGCATCCCTGACTTTGGATTAAAATTATGTTCAAACGTTGTAACCACATTTAAAAAAATTATCTGTCTTATTTAGTGGTATACAGACCAAGGAACACTAGCTGCTTTCTCAGCTTGAACAAAAGGTTGGCTACTGAAACAGTTACCAACTGCCTCAATTTGCTGTATTTTTAGAGTAGACTCAAGTGGTCAGGCAAAGATGATACTAATGTGTCAAAAGAAGAGGAAAAGAGAATCTGCAACGCCACAGTCTTATCTGGGGCGTTGCCATTTGCCACTTCATATCAAAATCATCTTATTCAGAAGCTTAGAAACACAATTTTTTGTCATGTAACAGGAAGAATTTTTTTACAGAATTATTTATTTAAGTAAAACCTGACTACTGATTTGTTACACAGTCTACAAAGCCCTCTCTAAATGAAGAGGAATATCAATCCATCCCCAGGAGAGCAAAGACTCATACATAACTTTGGGAACACTCAGAGACGTCCATGCAACTTCCACTTCTTGTAAATCACCCGGATAAGGTCCACTGAGTTATGCCAAGCAGAATGAGCAAGATTTGGCTCATCAGTTTGGTGCTCTCACCACAGGGTCCTCACCCCATCCCACCCCCCTTATCATGTAAATATGCACTTTCCATGCTTGGCTATTTTTCTTATTAAAAACTGACTCCAAGTGCACTTTTGTGAAGCATAACTACTCCGGGCAAACACTGCAGTTCTTACACAGCAAAGATGCAGATTGGCACTGAAGGAAAGTTACAGCTATGTAAAAGTATACAACCAACCTGTGAAACGAATGGGTTTGTTTAAACAGCACACTCTGCATAGCTGAGAAACTGGCAATAGAAAAAGCAGCAGGAAGAGGAAGAGACAAACAGGAAGCAGTTTTTGTAAAGCAGCCAAGTTCAGAAACCTGCAAGATGCAGTATCCAGCAGAGATCTGTCAGCAGCACAGCCATGTGACTGACACAGCGCAAGTGACCCCGGGCCAGAGCTGCTACAGAACTGTGCTTACAGCCAGGGTTTAAAATAGCCCTTCATTGCACCACTAAAGAAAAGGTCACCAAGTATCAGCGCATTAAGAGCAGTACTTTGGTCCTTCTGTTAAAAGCACATTGAATAGGAACAAGATTATGGTCACTAAACTATTTCAAATAGTCTCCACAGCCTTTACCAGACAGCCTGGGCTTAGCTCTCAAAAGGAGCTGAAGCAGCACTCCCACGTTACTGGCCCAATTATATACCTCAATAACAGTGACCTGCACAGAAACATCTCTGGACTAACTGACCTCTGATCAGTTCACTTTATCTTCGCACAATACTTCAGCTATACTGAAACAAGCTAAACTGAATAAAAAAAACCCACTGCTGCTCCATTCAGGAAGAATGAACAATATTTCCATACTTGCGGTATCAGTGGTACACTGATACTGTGCTCAGGAAATCATCCCACAAACATGAGCACTTGGTGACAAACACATACCTACGCTATGTAAGTACAGCATGCTGTTCGTGTATCATGTGACACACACGTGCCTATCCAAAAAACCCACAATAATACTGTTACAAGAAATGGACTACTTTTCCCATACCTTTATTTTGCCTTAAAGATCTCTCGGTGTCCTGTTTCATTATGATTTCGTAGCAGGACTCCCATTTTGCTCCTAAAGGAACCTGACAATTGCCACAGAAGAGACCTGGGCAGGCTCCATTAGCAACATGCAAAGAAAAATGCAGCAACAATCCACACACCAAAAAGAGAAACCCCTTCTTTGTAAAACATGACCCTTCTGCTGTGACACATCAGAGGCCTAAGAAATCAGACTGAAAGCTACCATTTCCAAGAATCTGGAAGTACAGGTGAGAGAAATTTGCAAGCAAAAATCCTGGTGAAAGTACAAAATTCCACACAAGTATTTATACACAATTCTGCCCAACCAAATTTATACAAACCCCTTTAGTAACAGCATTTCAAATGCAAAGATTTTTCTCTCACGGGATTCAGAGCATTTCTCAGAAAGCCCATTTCCATTTTACAGATGAGAACAGGAGATTGAATCATTTACCAAAAGATTTTTACCAGCATATATCAGAACTGAGCCTACCAGCCCACACACCTTTAAATCATTTTAGCTGCAGCCAAGGGTAAGATATCCTAAAACTCATCACTCTACGCAAAATTTGTAAGGTGATTTGCCAAAACAGCTCTGAATTGAACACATAAAACTTCCCATGTGCAATATTCAACAGGTACCAGGTGCCTGAGAGTCACCCACGAAAGCTGGGAGTAGGGAGCTACTCAAGTTATTAACCTATGAGAAACATCAAGGAGACAAGCATGTTGGATGTGGTCCCTCCTTTGGGCTTACATGCCAACGCTGGAAAAAGGTTCTGCCCGCTGCTGGAATTTACAGCTCTGGAACTCCCTTGGGATGCAGGCACAAGTCTCTTCAAAGACTGAGCAAATCAGCAGAGAAGTTTTCTTCACAAAATCCCCATTCATTCAAGATGTGAACATCTCCTACCCTTGAAAGACCTTCTTTGCAGACAACTCCTAAATGCTGAGGGAGGACCCACAATTCCTTCCCACGGGTAAGTACTCTTCAGGGAAACAGCGAGACACAGCATGAGACAGAGTGAAACTTTCACCCAGCCTAGCAGTTACAGCTTTCACCTAGGCTGCAGGCTTCACAGCAAGGAATATCCATGCACTATACATTCCAAATCCACCACATGAAACACTCAGTTGTTAAAATTGAGACTGGAACCAAGGATTTTCCACCAAGATGAATGGACCAAATCACAACATTAGAGAGCCACATGCACTCTTTCCTCCTGGCCCACAAACTCAATTATAAACCAGCATATACAATAAACAGCATCTCAAGGCAAAAATTACAAGTCTTCCCCATCACAGAACATCAGTCAAGACTGCAGGGTATGTGGATATGTGCAGAGTCAGACACCAGCACGGAAAAAACACTTTACTGCCAGAAACAAAAGAAGCCTTAAAGAATACAGGTATCCTCCAAGGCACATCACTATTTTTACCAGCAGCATGTAAAAATCCCTAACAGGCAATGTAAGTCCCTTACTACTAAGTACACATACACCAACACAACTGATCAGGTTCCCAGCTCCTGACATTCATTTGTGTATTTAAAAAGGCAGTTCCTTCAAGTGTACACACCAGCTTTATTATTATCTGACCCTACTGTATGTTTACATTCAGGAGGTATCAAAAATACTGAAAAGACAGGGCAGGCCTTAACATACCCTGAAGTGCAGTAAGAATGCTAACACTATCTTATAATCTAGGAATAGGTTCTTAGAACTTAAAGACAGAGTTAAATGTGCATGGTTGTTGACTGTGGGATTTTTGTTTGGGTGGGGAATGTTTAAGGCATATATGCATTTGGGAAAAGCATCTGCTCCACATTTAAGAAGGCCAGTCAACTCCAGGTGAGAAACTGTAATAAAACTAAGGTGACTGAAAAAGGAAGTAAATGTTATAAGCATATTTTATTTTAACCTCTGAGCAGACAAAAGCCCCATTCTAAACAAAGAATGCAAGAAAAAGGAACATTACAGGCTTTGAAAACTAGAGACATGTTCTACACTTACAAGCCAGCTAGTTTTACCATCTAGGTTTTAAGGAATACTCCCATTTGTTTTCAAACTTTATTTCAAAGTGTTTTTCTTTTTATCCTTTCCTCAGCCTCATTAAAAGTTCATCTGTGCACTGAATTTGCTCTAAACTCTTAACCATTACAAAAACATTCTATTTAACAACATTTTACATAACTTTCATTTGTTAGACATCTTTACTGCATATTTTAGAAAAACAGCATTCTAGCCACAATGAAATCAGACAGAAGGAGAAAAGGTTTTCAATTACACTATTTTAAATGCTTAGTTTTAAAATGAGCTAACACACACACACACGACTAAAGGAAAAGTTAAGGAAAGATGAAATTTCAATTATATTTATATCAAAGCAAGAGAATTCACAAGGAAGCAAGTCTCCTGGTAAGCATTACTAAACATAGAAAAATGTTAAACCCTTCTTTCACAATGAAGAAAAGTCTCAACAGTATCAAGTCCTAGCCTGATGCGAAACACATTCAAATATAAGAGAATTCAAATAAGACTCCAAAGAATATTTAAAGAAAGAAACAAACAACCCTCACTCACAGCAATGGAAAAAACCCCAAGTTACTTCTCTGTCTTTATTTTCCAGCCAACATCAGAAAGATTGGGTTTCTAGTGAGAAGACAAGTCATTTAGTGATAGTTTGTGAACTACTATTTGTGTTCATGCCTACCTGTACAATGTAGTCTCCTCTTCCTGGTGCTAAATAAAAGCATTGCTCAGTCTCACAGAAGAAATTTCACAGATGGTTACAGTGATCCATTCCCATTTACAGTGGAAAACCATACATAATTTAGATAAACTAAATAACAAGTGGTGAGAATATAAACCACGGGTAGGTGCACAACTTTTCACAGAGTAAGTAGGTCACTGAAGTGCCAACACATTCTTAACGCTGAAGAATGTCAGAGAACAACATGATCGGCTTCATCTGCATGGAATTCCCCTCCAACCACACCGGCTGCAGCTCGGCAGTCGGATTATGCAATCAGAATTCCACACTGAGAAACGGGGCCGTTACAAAAATGCGGGCATTTTTATTTGCCTGTATTCTCAGTGCAGTGATGGAAAAGCAGACAGGGAGGTCAGGAAAACAACTTCTAAGCAGTATAAACAGTTCCCCAGGAAGTGGCTGAACAAACTGGGGGGAGGAGGTGCCAAACCAAAGTCAGGTCACTCCCAGCAGCGATACAGAGACACCTCGAGCTCGCTGCGCTGTTGCTCTTGGTAAGAGAGGGACAAGACAGAAAGAATCAGCGCTGCCAATCTCACACAGACATTCAGCTCCCAGGCTGCACTACCGCCATTTCTTCTGAGAATTTCATCTTTCTACATGTCCAGTCAAACTTCATGACAACACAGACATGTCAGCAGTTGATCTTCCTGCATATACCAGAACAATCACATCCTACCTCAAAGTAAAGTGAAAAGTATGGAAAGACAGACCGACTGACAGAAACACAGAAAATATTAAAGGCAGTCTGATCTTAATGAACAAGCGTGGCCAAAAGCATTTAAAAAAATAAATTACTGCCTCTATTTCTCCTTTACACTCTAAAAACATTTTTTAGTTGTTTGGCTACTTTGATAATTAATTAGCATATAAATTTAAATTCACATATTTTTAAATTGAATGCTTTTAGCCTTCACAGAAAAACAGATATTGTTCCTCAGTGTAGCAGCACCATCCACAAAAAAAAGTTAGTCAATCTTTATGTTGGAGCAAGATACATAAATGCTCATTTTCAGACAGCAGCCAGAAAGAACACAGCAAAGCCATTACACACAGTGTAATGTCATTTTGAGTAAGTTAGCAATCAATAGCAGGTCAAAATATTCAAGCTGGGAATACAAGGGAAAAGAGAGGAAAGACAGAAAGAAGTCTTTTGCTTTCTTTATATAACCTAGTAATAATCTGTTTGTTTGTAGTTAGTTGCCACTATTACATTCCTACTTCCCCAATACCACCAAAAGATACATTAAACCATCCCTGTGACAAAAAAGAAATACTTGGTGGATGAAAACATTACCAAATCAAAACATTAACCGAAGGGTAAAAACCTCAAAAAAATCAAACGAGTCAAGGCTATGTTGAGAAAATACACCTATTTTCAGACAGACAAGCAGACACTCATACTATGATTTACCTCAAAAAATCAGTACCTTCTTTTTGATATTGCTAAGGACCTTCAACCTCCATCCCCAAACTTGAGAGCATCACCTTGCTTCACAGGCAAAAAGCAGTCTGCTTGCACAACTGGGGGCAGGCCAACTTCCAGAACCACCACCTTGTTCTTCCAGGCTGCCTGGGGGTACTGGGGTTAGATTCACCTGGGTAATTAAATCTGCCATAGAAATCTCAAACTATGTTTACAAGATCAAAAATTATTCAAGATATTCCAAAGGGGGCAGCACCAGAGGATTGCTCTGACATACCAGATAAGACCACTAAATGGCAAGTGTACTCATCATGCCAAGTACCATTTAACACATCCTCTTATAATCAAGGAAAAGAATTGTCAAGGACAAAATCTTACATTACTCTCATAACGAAGGCACCATAAAGCAATTCCAATCCACTCTGCAATAAAATCTGTTTCCTACAATAGTACTGAAGTATAAATCAGAACTGCCTTAGTTTTGATTAAATTGCACTTTCTAACCTTCATGGAATATTTTAATTAATGGCCTTTAATCACTTTTTACCTAGGTAAGGAATGTTTGTTAAAACAGAAAGCAAAGCATGAACGGGTTACTAAATGAAGTGAGTGGTACTGATCAAATGAGAAACGGCTTGAAGCTTAATTTCATTCCAAACACTGGGTCTGAAACTTTCACTCTGTCAACCTCAGACACACATGTGACAAAAAAATAATCAACGACTCTAAGTGTGTCAGCCTCAGCACCTTAACATGATCAGACAAACAAATCATAATGTACTGATATCGCTTAACACCTGCACACCCTGAAGAGCTTGGGAAAGGCAGGTGAAAATCATCCTGCTTACATTGAAACCAGATGTAATGAGATTTGCCCTCATCTGTGGTAAATCAAGAGTCTGCCACGCACACATAAGTGTCTCATCCTGCTTCCACAGTGCCTCAGATGATCCTGTCTCCTTCCGCGCCACACTTCGAAGAGTTGTTTCAAAACACTGGACACTTTAGAACAGTCAGTAGTAAAATTTGTCCTTCAAAGTTTAACTTCAAAATCATCATGAAGATTAGATCTAATTTCTCAAAGGCAACATATTAAAGTCTACTTCTTTCCTCTGAAGCACCTCTTCCCCCAGCTAATGTCCAAATTTTGTGATAGATTATGATTTTGTTGAATATAAACAAAATTTGAAAAGAAAATGTGGAAAATATTAATCCTTACCAATTTAAGTTTACTGACTTTCAAAAGATACTAAGTATCTAAAAAGAAAGACTCACCTTTTTTTTGCAATTAAAAGAAAATTTCCATCTTACTTATGAGACCAAAATTAAGACTTTTATCTTCTCTAAATAAATGTGCACCTTCTAACAGACCTGGTTCCAAAGCACTGTGTTCTATCTCACAGGAACTCTCAAGGAAATTGATGACCCCATAGTTAGCTCACACATCAGTAACCAATTCAAATGGAAAGAAAAACCAAAAATCATTTTAGGGAAAATAAAACTGAGTCTGGAAAAAAACAAATCTAATAAGCTACCTTAAAACAACAGGGAATGAATCTAAAGAGATATAACAACCTATAAGATAGAGCTACTAATAAGCATTCCTGCATAGCAGTGACCCAGAGAAATAAACAGGTAAAAGAGTACCCAACTGTGAAATTAAAGAGACTGAATAAAAAGAGGTAATTATTTTTATATTCTTATTGTCATTTAAATTTCAGAATAAATGTAGCAATTTCCAGGCCAAATTAATTTTACAGATGTAGGGTGACAAATAATCCTCGCACACACACAATACAGACCATCAGGTGCACACACCATTCATGATCTTACCCTGAGTTTACACACAGAGAACTGAAGTTTTCTGACAAATAAGGTCCTACCTACCCCTCTCCAGTTTCAGCAAGTTTTCCCTCCTCCTATATTACAGTATTCATGAAAAGACAGAGCAAATCAGGACCTCTAGTAATAAAGCTGGAAAAGCAGACAGAGACACAAATACTTCGGGAAATGGAGATGCAACACTATCAAGTAGCTGGGATAAAAAAGGAATGCCAAGAGGGTTAAAGTCTGTACCTGAGTTTTTACACTGTACTTGTTTTGGTACTGACTGCAGCAGACCAAAGCCAAAAATCACAATATGGCACAATGGCGTTACCTACTCCAGTGAAAGCAGAACAGTGTGACTAATTTAACTTAGAAAACAAAATCTGATGGGGGGTGGGCGGGGAAGCAGCAAACAAACAAACAAAAACAAAAACACAAAACAAAACAAAAAACAAACAAACAAACAAACAAAAAAATATCAAAAGCAGCCTGACCCAGTGCAATCATGTTCTTGAAAGTTCCAGTCAGTCCAAAACATTTGGTCTCAAATCTAAATAAGCATTCAGAGGTATTTGGGGCTATTCTGAATAAACTGAATTTACCAAATATTTTAGTTACTTAAACACACACAAAAAAAGTCATTAACTCAGCATGTGGATTTCCACCATAATCACTGTTCACTAGGCCTCAAACAGCTTCCTCGTGCTGGCTCTGCCGTCTTTCATATCCCCAGTGTCATTTCCAAATCCCACAACATATGTTTATGACCACTGGTGCAATTACAACTCTTATACAACAGAAATCAGAATGCGATAAACAGATGCCAGGCACCTATATTCAGCTTTTGCAGGAAACACCAGCCTATGGCCAGAACTGCTCTTCAGTACCTAACAAAATTTTGCTATTTAAGAGGGAAAGAGTACTCAACTGAAAGTGATCTGAAAAGCAAGTTTTAAGTATTCTTCACAAGTGCAATTCCCCTTAAAAAAAACCAAGAATCAAAGAATCTCTACTTCAGCGGACACAATCCTGTGAGTCTTCAATTGCCCTTCTAAAGACAGAACTTCAAACTCTACACTGAACAACCAATGACCCCAGAGAGAACAACTAATGAATCCTCAACCACTTAGAAAAAGTTAGAAAACCTCTCCAGACTTCCCCCAGGTGTGCTCAGAAGATTGCAATCTCACTTAGGAGAGGCAGGGCTCCCAGTGGTTTGGTGAGTCTGTGAAAAACTGTTGAGAAATACCACATCTGAGTTGTTGCAGAGTCCTTTTCATAATTACATGATTTGCACAACAGTGCCAAAGGTGTGGCACATCATACAAATTCAACAGCTTCAGTCTGTGACACAGCCCTGCCAATGCCTCCAGCTACTCTGCTTCCAGTTTCAGCAGAACTTTCAGAAATTAAAGTGCATGGAAAGACTGCACTCCAACTGGAATTAGCAGGTATCTGCCCACATTCTTTCACATGACAGCATTGATTAAAAGCCATTTTCAGTTTCTATACGATTTCTACTTTACATATATATCTCCTCCTAAGTGCCCAATTACAACAACAAACTGCCTACAGATCTGCAAAAAAATTATTCTGTATTCTCTTTTGATAATCTTGAAGCTCCTCAAAGCAAATACACATTGCTTTCTGCACTGCTTCCTGTACAGGGCAGGCCTGACTGGATTAAATACTCAGGGGAAAGCACACTGCTTTCTAAATGGAGGGCCTTAAACTCTCTGACTACCAAACTACCTAACAGTAGCATAACAGAAGAAGTAGAGACACTTAAAAATGAACATACTGCATTACTTATTAACTGAGAGCATATTTGGATCACACACTCGTTGTCAATGCTTCCTCTCAGGGCTTTTTCAAAGATTTTCCTTCATCACAAGACCTCCAAAGCAACTCTGGCAGGAAGCTTTCAAGGGAAACTCATTTAGGCCAAAGGAGCAGCTCAGGCTGGTGCTCATGCTCCTCTAACCAACTCACTACCTTCAGTAAAGCTGGCTTCCAAATACCAGCACCAAATGCAATACTCCTGCATTACACAATGACATAATATTCAAGATAAGTAACAATGTTCAAAAGTGCCTTCATATTACCTCATGACGTTACTGCTGCAATCAAGAGTTTTTGTGGAGAAACAAGGGAAAGATACTTAACCAGTGTACATCACACAGCATGGCAACTACAGCTCCACTAATCTCTGTAACACCAGATAATGATAAAAATAGTCACTGGCAATCTGAACTAAAACTCACTCTCCAACCTATTCTGCAATGTTTCGCTATCACTGGCACATCAGGTGGCTGCCAGAAAGTTTCCTGGATCACTATCCTTTTCTGGAAAGGTCAGCAGCAACTGCGAACAGGACTGACAAGTTCTGAGTTAGTTTAAGACAATGTACTCGATGAGAGATGCCCTGTAATTACAGACTACAGAAAAATGCCTTCCAAATATTTTTCTGCAACTGGGACACCACCACCAACAGACAGAGCTAAAACCACACAACTTTAAAAAACAGCATCAAAAGTAACAGGAAATGCATTAACTTTGACAAGGTATTAATTTACATGCAGGACTTTCTGTTTACTTTTGTATTACAAAGTTACATCAAATTCCGCAAATAAGACGTAATACTGTGACTTGACATAAACCAGTATTATGTATCTTTAAAAGAAATTAATGTTGCCAAAATGTGTACAAACAAGAAGACAGTACTCTACACACTATTAGAGAGCTAATGTAACAATAACCACATACTACTAGCTGGAAGTGAGTACTGAGGCAGGACAGCTATACTACACCAGCAGAAATGCAACATTCATTTAAAAATTTCATTTGCTTTAAATCAGCAACAGCCTGCTGTTTGTACACTGGATTGTTTTAAATTCAATGTACCTACCTTTTTTCTCTAGCAACTCGTTAAGACTTCAACAGTTATCTATGCCAGTACTATGTGACTTATCTTTATTTTCTTAAAAAGCATTACAAACAAAAAACTCCCCTAGATACGGTGCCATCATTATTCAGTTCCCAAGGAGCCCTTACACCTTCCTCCTGCCTCAGCACTGTAAAATAAAAATCAGGTGATTGCCCAGCAGCAGGCCCTCCCTGTAAGTGTTGGCTTGGGAGAAACTCCTCTGAACAACAAAGAAAAACTTCTTCTGACTGCTGAACTTCTTCGTTGAGAAGCAGAATGCGTAACAGGATAGCCATAAACTGACTATTATTTTAAGCTAGGAAGTTATATTAATACCTCAGCATATATTTTTTGGTTTGGTACTTTTATCTAAGTTCTCTGAAGGGTGGTTCCCTACTGCCATATGCTTCTTGCTGACAACTTTGCTTACCCTTGATATTCTGAAGATAACTGATGAACTTACAGAGTTAAACTTCTTGTCAGCATTTTTTTTTCTTTTTTTTTTTTTTTTAAAAACCATTAGGGTCAACAATTTTTCCCATACTTCTCCTTTCCATCTAATAATTTCTCTGCATGACTCCACTGTAAAGTGCACACCCTCTAAATCAAAAGCATTACAGAGAAAAATAACTGGTTTTGCCAAAGGAAGCAGCAACGCTACCACACCTTGGCTCCCAGAAACTGCAATCAGGGAAGAAGTGAAGTAAGCAGCAGCCTTCCCACACGAAGGTACTGACACTACCAGACAAAAGACAACCGTCTTCCCTTTAAAAAAAAGGAACACCTTAAAATACATCCAGCTGTTCAGTGCTCCCTGGTCGGTCATTCCCAAAGGAGACTTTCTCTCCAGTGCCCACGGGCACAAGCCCCGCTGCTACACTAGGCGGGGCCTACTTCCCTCGTTAAACCGATGAGGTTGTGTCTGCTTTCCTACGGAGCGCAATTAAACACAACTACAGCAAACAGACAACGACAGCAAACATCTGGGGTTTACAGGGGGTTATCCGCGTAGAAAGCCAAATTTAAAACACCTGGCGCCCGGCAGGCTTCAAAAGAATGCCTCTGAACAAACGAGATAATGCGAGGGACAGCAGTGACGACAAGATATTTACATTATTAAAATAAAGAGCAAAGTACTAAAAAAAAGATGACCTCTGCACTCCTACCGACTGTCAGGCAGGGGAGCGTGATCCCAAACCCTCACAAGACCACCTCCACTGAGATGCTCCTTGGCTTGAAGGGGGGTCCCATGCAACGCCTTCAGCCGCAACAGTCTTATTTAAACTACACTCTCTAAAGCCCTTCCAAAAGCGTATATTAAAAAACAAAAAGGAAAGTAATCTCAAACCGATTTGAAGAACACACTGACCCTGCTGCTGCCAGCGGCTTCCTCCCCTCAGCCGCGGTCCCAGGGCAGAGCCCAGCACGCAGCTCCCCCAGCAGACAAAAGGAGCGCGGAGCGCGGCCCGTAGAGCCTCCGCGGCGGCAGGGCGGGGGGCGCCGGCCCCACCGGGACAAAGTCCGCTGCCCGCCCCAGGCCGGACAGCGCTGCGCCGGGAGCCCGGGGCAGGGCCGGAGCTGGGAGGGCAGCCCCCACTCCTGCCTCAACACGCGGCTCCCCCGCGGGCGCAGCGGCAGCTGGAAGGCGCAGCCCCTCTCGGAGGGTCCCGCGGGGCGGCCCCGGCAAGGGGGGCCGGGGCAGCCGCCCTCCCCCGCGTCCCCGGGCCCTCCCCCGCCCGTAAGGCGCCCTCGCGCCGCCGGGCAGCGAGGACAAAGGAACGGCCGGGCCACCTCGGGCCGGGAGGGCCGCGCGGCGCAGGCCGCACTCACCGCTGCAGCACCAGGAGGAGGGCGAGCCCTGCGGGAACTTGGCCGAGTCGGGTGCGATGCAGACGCTGGAGCCGAGGTGCGGGCACTCCATGGCGGCGCGCAGCGGAGCGGGGCGGGCGGGCGGCTCCTCGCGGCGCTACAGCGGCGGCGCCCCGCGCACAACAGCCATCTTAAGGACGGCCTCCCGCTCCGCTCCGCTCCGCGCGCGACCGGGCCGGGCTTTGTGGGCAGCCGCCTTCCCTCCCGTCCGCTCGGCGCGGCTCCCAGCTGCCGGGTTTTGCGGGCAGCCGGCCGCCCCACGGGCAGCGGTCAGCTGCTCGGCCTGGCCTGCAGGGGAGCGGCCGCTGGAGCTCAGGGCGTGCTTTGGGCTGGAAGGACCTTGAACAGCATCCGCTTCCAACCGCTGCCATGAGCAGGGACACCTTCCACTAGAACAGGGTGCTCCAGGCCCCATTCAACCTGGCCTTGAACGCTTCCAGGGATGGGGCAGCCACACTGCCTCTGAGCAACCTGTGACAGTGCTTCACCACCCTCACAGTAAAGAATATTCTGACAGCTAATCTAAACCTGCTCTCTTTCAATCTGAACCCGTTCCCACTTGTCCTCTATCACTTCATGCTCTGCCGTATAGTCTTGCCCCATCTTTCCTGTAAGTTCCTTTCAGGTACTGGAAGGCCACAATTATGTTAGCCTGAAGCTTTGTCTTTTCCAGGCTAGATAAGCCCAATTCTCTCAGCCTTTTCTCACAGCACAGCTGCTCCACCCCTGGCCTCCTCTGGACTCAGTCCAGCAGCTCCAGGTCCTTCCTGTGCTGGACTCAGGGCTGGGGCAGCTCTGCAGGTGGGAGAATCCCCCTGCCCTGCTGCCCACGGGGCTCTGGACACAGCCCGGGACACATTTGGCTTTCTGGGCTGCACTCACTGATTACCAGTTCATGTCCGGCCTGTCATCCAGTGTTCTGTTCTGTACCATGCACGGCCTGATGCATGGGCCAGCTTTTCCTTTTAAGAGTTACCTGGCCTCAAATTTAGCTTGTTACTGAATTTCCTACTTTTATGACTGTAACCTTTAAGTGGTAATAAAAGTACAGATGTTGTGTTACAGCTTTACCAGGCAACACAGAATAACAGTTTTATCACTCGGGAATTTGCAAATACCAATATCCAGTTCCTTTTCAAACAGAGCAAATAAAGTCCACCAGCATAAAAGGGTTTAGGAGTTTTAGACCTTTTCTCTTACCATAACTAATGTGAGAATCACAATTTTGCCACTGGTTTTGCCTGGCATGTGACCTTTGTGTAGATACAGAAAGCATCTATTTCAATGTGTTTCATATGGCACTGCACTATTTCATGGAAGAATATTTTAGAAACTGACAGTTCTGTATGAATTTTCAGATGAGATACTTTAAATATTCATATCAAAGATGTCTTGGTGGTCACTAATCTCCTTGGCAGAACGCCATTCTTCACCCTTTATTCTTTTTCACCCTGTTTACACACAGGGGAAAAATCCAGAGCATGAGAGATCCAATTCTTCACAGCATCAGAAACTGCTCTGACTACACTCCATGGAATTACTTTGCATTTCCAGCAGTGTAGCTAGAAGCAGCATTAGGTCATAGATTTAACTGTGAATTAAATGGCAGCAAATGTTACCTTGACACAAAACCATAGATCTTCCTCACAGATCCCCCATCCTTCAAACTTGTCATATTTCATCAGTTAGGTAAGTCACATTCCCATCATATCCTTTACAGGTTATACGGAAAGCATGTATTTATATAATTTTCTAACAAGCATTGTACAAACAGAAAAAATTAACTGGGAAAACAATATTTAAATTTGTTTCACACAACAGACAAACCTTGATATGCATCTAAGACTTACTTGTACAAAGGTAAGGAGCTTTTAAAAAGGTGGTCATGTTAGCATGCTTTATGTTAGCCAAAGGGTCCTTTTGTTTACTGCGCACCCTCTGCCACAATGCATGTTGAAGAGAGTACATTAAATTAAAGCAGGGGTTTGACTGCAGTTGCTGTATTTTCTAACCAATGCATACATTTAATCATCGTGTTGTGCCCCACCCATGCTTACATGCAAGCAATGAGTAAGAAACCTCAATTAGACCTACTCTTCTCATTTTCCCCTTGTACCATTGTCACTTGGCCTTATCCAAGCAGTACAAACCAGAGTTTAACCAAACCTGTAAGTTCTTACCTCTCTGTGGATTATGTTAGCAGTATATTTAGTCTTTCAGAAGTCAGGAAACAATATATTAACAAGATTAAATATAAAATAATCATGTTTGTATGCTTTTGGTTGTCTACTTTGACTTTAGCACTGCTATTACTGACTTTACGCCTTGTTCCTTTGCAAGATAATAATGGATTTTTCTTTCTTTTTTCATTTATGTGCTGACAGCCATTCACTGAATCTTTGAACAGTGTAATTCTGTGCAAAAATGTGCTCATTTCTTTGTTTGAGTTGCCATGCCCACAGCAAATGTGGTAGCCTTTAAATATTTTTATCTTTAGCTGCCAAGATGAATACTTAAGTAAGGATTATTTTATCTGTTAGGGAGTCATGAAGCATAGCAGTTATCACATATGTGAGGATGCATAAGGACCAGTATAAGCATGTTTGTAATGCAGGAAATGGAAATAGATTTGTTCTGCCTACTGAAAAATAATGATTACTAATGCAACTCTCAGCACTCAGATCTCAAAAGCTTTGCCTTACAACAAGGGTTGTTTTAAGTGGCTTGTAGTGAGGTGTACATGTTGAATGCAGAGGAAAATGGATATGGAATGGAGTAGGAGCTCTGGGTATAATTTTCCTTTTCAGTTAGCTTTTTCAATAAGATTTCTTTGGTACAAATCACTTGATTTGGAACTAGAATTTCACCTCTTGCTCCCATCCTTCCTCAGATCAGAGTAATTTAGATGGTAGCTAATATAAATCCTACAGGCATGCTCATAATGGGTGCCATCAGTGCAGAACAGGAGCTTGTGATTTAGCACTATCTATTGGAAATTTATATTTAATAAAGCACATCATCTCTCTACAACAGAGATATTTCACACAACATCCTCTTCTGGGATATACGTAGTCATCCATCTATGCTATAGGCTCCACCTGAGAGCATTTGAGCTTAGAATTTGGTCCTGAATCGGTATCTTGCATATATACTAAGAATTTACAGTGGGAGTGGGGAAGTTGCCTGGAGAGTTCTTTTGTTCTGCTGTATTCCTCAGAAATAAAATTGATGGTGTTAAATATTTGAAAGCATTGAAAACATTGCCTGCCATGAGCATGTATTATGATATGATCTGATGATGCAGTAGCAGCAATTTTCCGTGTGATCTTGGCTTCCTTCAAAATCACTAGATGAACATCACTCAGTGGGCAAGTGAAGCAGACTGCTGCCTTAGCTGACTTCCACATTTGCTGTGGAAATTGGAGAGCATGGAAAGAAGAAGGGATGATGCTGTAGAAGTAGAATGAATGCTGACCTGAAGAACTATAGTTCAGTCTTTGCCAGACAATTATTGCGTGTCACCTGGCAAATTATTTAAACCAATTTCTTTACAAAGTAGACCTGTTTGCTTGTTTGAAGACTAATGTCCTTCTCAACTACAGCTGTGAAAAGAGGCCAGCTCTGTTCAGAGCACACACATCGGACTTTTCCTATCTATGGATACACATCTATCCTCCACTTCTAGATTAAATGCATAAAGATAAAAAGAATACCATCTCCCATGGCATTTTTCTTCTCATTCAGAATAACTGAGATTGGGAGATGCCCTGAACACTCAGTTGAAAGTAATATTAGCAAGCCTTTTGCTCTGAGCAAAACTAAGGTGCCAAGTGGCAACTAAGGTCCACCCAGCCTCTTGCAGTGAACACTCTGAACACACTACACACCAATCCAGACCTAGTAGCAACTTGATAGATTGGGCTTTCACCTTTAATTTCTCAAAGGTGTAGCACTGAAACATTCAGGTAGATGGCAGTAGTGATGGAGACCATAGAAGCCTACCAGAAGGAAGTGAGTTCTTCACTCAATGCAGATGCAACTCTGAGGCAGATGCTGGCAGGCAAAATATCAATAGAAAGCATCACAATATGGGTAAGTTGTAACACAAGGTCTCAGCTTAGTAAAACCTCTCTTGAAGTTTAGCCAAGCAGTTCTGTGAGTTCTGTGCCATTTGCAGTGGACAAAGCTTAGCTGCAAGCAGCTGTGTATGAAACTACACTAGAGCACATTAAATACCACAAGCACATTTCTGCTGGCACGTTTTCTCATTAACAAACCTATCTCCATTTCCTGTATGGCTTCTGAAAATAAAGCTCATACACTTCTTCAGTGTTTGATTAAAAGAACACAAATACCTCCCTCTTCAAGGTTCAAGATTCCTCTCTAAAGGGCAGTATCTCCAAGATGAAGGACAAAGAATTTAAAAGTAGGCAGATGCCCAGTGCAAGGATCTGTGGATCTGTGGCAGAATTCGGAGCACGGAATTAAAGCTGTAAACGGGCAGGACTGCGTTCCCAGCACGCCCGGGACACTGCCGAGCGCTCCCCTTGGGGGCGGTGTGACACAGGGCATGGAGCAAAGGTTCCAGGGCCGAAGGACGAGTTCTGCACTCTCCCTGCTTCTACCGGCACTGCGAGAAATTCCCGGGACATCCACTGCCACAAGATTTATGGTTCTCTCTGGTAACATGGAGGCATCCCTCATTTCTTAATGAGTTGCTTCCTGTGGGAAATAAGGTTGACTTTGGCATTAAAAATAGCATTGGGCTGATACAGATTCCATCAGAACAGAAGATTGTGTTTATTTTTTTTAAGTATAATTCAAATATGTATCTGAGATCTAATTTCTTTAATTTCTAAGAGCCTCGTCACTTTTCCAAGTATTCCAGAAGCATCTTGTTGAACAAAAAAAAGGCAATGCTTTAATTCTGTCCCAAACTTGTCCTGTTCCGCACTATCCTAGCTCAGATACAATGTAAGGGGATAAATAAAGGTGAATATGAGTAATCTCTGTGATGGGTTTTTTTGAACAAGCCAATGTAGATGTGACAAACAAATGGTACAAATAAACTGAATGGTTTTCGTAAGGTTTTATTTGCACTGACAAAGGGTTATTTTTAATTCATGCTTTAAACAAATGGCCTGAAAGTTCTCCTATGTCTGACAGCTTTCAATACCAGCTTCATCAATCGTTTACTGTCCTCCAGAGCCTGTTCAGTAATGCAAGTGCATCAGGGTGACATCCAGCAGTATTAATTCATATCACTGGCGTTTAGCTTTTATTGTATTTGTTATGCAAACTTTATATTATTTCCAAATGCAATCTGGAAAATAATGATTCTGTACTTCTGCTTAAGCTTCTATTAAGATCAGAGGACTTTATTTCATCCCATCAAAATGGAACATTCTGTAGCCAAGATAATTAATTTCTCTTCATCACAACTGAACAAGGCTTACTCATTAATTTCTGGCAAATGAGGAAAGTACAGGTATATTTTAAAAAAAATTATAGGCAGCTCAGTTTACATACTGTATCAGAAAAGAACTTCCAAGCATCCTGTTGAAAGAAAACCTAGTAGTGCCTATTTGCCTGGAAAACACCATAGTTGGGACCAGCCTATCCATTTGATCAAGGAAGGGAAAACCATTCAAAAGCACTTGAGTAACCCCAGCACCTAAAATTCACTAGTACTATTTCTTGTGTCACAAGGGGCAAACCGATAGCTGTTTCTAAGCCACAAGCACTGCATGTTTAAACGACATTCAGGTAATTTCAATTTCACCATTATGATTAGTTAATTAACAAATCTAAGGACAACAGACAATAATCCAGACATAAACAACGTAAGGAATACTACTCTGGTAATAATCTGGGAGGATGAGGAAGATAATGAAATGGTATGGAATTATACTGTTTCAGATAAAATTTAGGAGTCAGAATGCAAAATCTACTTGCCAGTGAAAAGAGCACATAAAGAAACTATTGTAAAAGAAATATTTAAATTAATTTCTGAACTCCTGTATCAAACACAAATGGAAAGTCCCAAGATTAACTGGGTGATCTAAAATGAATTTTTTCACCTCTAACCTCTGTTATAATATCTACTTGTATATCTTAAGCATATCTGTAGATTATTACTACAGTAAAAATATCATACGTATCTGTGAACTGTAATTTTACACAAACGATACCACTTTTTCTGCTACATTAAACAAGATCGTTGATAGTCAAAACACCATGCAAGCTACCTCTGCTTATTTGTTTGCTGTAAGCTGCAGAGGCATCCCACCTGTCTCTCTGCTGCACGTACTTGCTTCCAGTTTTGTACAAGGAATTTTGTACTGTACGGCACACATATTAGCTCTAGGTTCTACTTTACTGTCCCCAAAGAACTGTAAATGCTAACAAAAAAGGTGCCAGAGCCTCAGAGCATTTTGGTTCTGAAGTGTTTTGACTCCAAAGCAAAGTATCCCTGGAAAAACTTGCCATTATACATGAAGACAGTATATACATTTCACTAAGTTGAATAGGACTAGTGTTAGCAAAATGGCACATTTATCCTGTTTGGGGATCAGCTCATTACCACGGAAACAGGAATTTTCTTGCCATGTCGCTAGGATTACACTATTTGTTATTCTGCTGCTCTTCAGGCCCAGTTACTCACAATGTTGAGTAGCAATCAGAGTTGTGAAATAGGAGACCGTTGGTCCAGATTTCCTTTCCTCAGTCCCTTCACTTAAAATCTGTGAGTTCAAGGACTAAACAAGGGCTTTTGAAAAGTTTCAGCTCTAGCTGGAACTTGAAACTTGAGATGGCAAAAGCTCAATGGAGAGGGAGATGTTCAGCTTGTTCTGAAATAAGAAGCTGCCAGGATGCCCTGTGAGCTGAGCTAAATCTGTGAAAGCAGGCTTGCAAAGCTTCAAAGACTGCACGTTACCGGACCGCTGATCAGTCTGACCCCAAACCTTCCCATACTCATCCTGCCGTCCCTTCCTCCTTCTGCTTGAACACCACCCACAGCCAGAGCCAAGACTGGCTGTCTGGGGTTGGGGCAGTGGCACTCACGCTGCCACCATGCTGCTGTTCCAGGCAGCTCTTTTGCCAATGCCCAGAGGCACCCCTGGCTGTTCCTGCAGAGAGAACTGTCCATCACCTTGCCATGGGAAAGGAGCAGATACTGTTGATAGTGCTGTATAAGCACTAGCAATATTAAACCACAAGGTACCTATGTGCAAGGAACATAAGACTTAGGACTGCCTGCAAACTTCTTCCTGCAAGGATATGCACTGGGTACCTTCGGTATCTGTTGGTGCCACATGCTACTTACAGTGTTTACAGATTATTCCATTCTCAGAGACACCTACAAACAGTTCAGCAGTTTGAAGTTATGTTTACTCAGCTGATAAATAAAGTTGTCAGGGATTGTGAAGATGCATCACTAAGGGCTGAAATGAAAAACAAAATTAAAGAATCCATCTGACTTGCAATCATCTGGAGAGATTTGTGGAAAATGTGGAAAGGCAGATAACGTGGAAAAGCTCTTCATGCATTGCCTGTCAGTGAAGAAGTCATTCCCATTCACCTCGGTAAGCAAACAGCTGCAGCATCTCCTGGTTCTGTAATAGGAGAGGCTATTCAGGAATGTTCTCAATCTACAGTGCTGGGCTATGCTGGTCCCTTTGGCCCTATTTGCCATCATAATGTGGTTATCAGTGTGTATGAAATACCACATTGTAGCTCTGGACACAAGACTGCTGCAGCAAACAAGCTGCTGGGACAACTCCAACAGCTCCATGTCCCAGGGCTGCCTGAAAAAGCCCCTTGTGGGGAGGTTTCAAACCAGCAGCTGCACCACTGGTGCACTGCCTTCCCAAAAGGAACACAGGCCAGCAGACATGGACTTCCTGCATTCCTGGATGACAATTAATATTTTGAGAGATTTTGGGGACATATTATTAAAATGTCAGCAGAATATATTTAATTTAAAACTTTTTCAGGCCTTCATGCAAAAAACTGGCCCCCGTTTCTGGATCTCCCCACGCCTAACTCCCTGGCTTTTACAGTCACAATTAAGGATTTACCTTTCTGGAAAACTACAACACTGAGTTCTTTCACATTGGCTTTTAAAGCCAACATATGACTGGTGAAGTGTTTACCAGCTAGACAAACCAAACAAGCTTTTTATGTCTCTAAAGATAATAAAATAGTGCTTGGGGCACAGCCTGTCTTGAGTTTCTGCATGAAGCTCCACAAAAGGAGATGGCTATTTTAATAATCCTGTAGTTTCTTAAGCATAGGTTCTGTTGATTTAGAACAGGCTCAGCCCAGAACACTAAGCCATAAATACATTTGGAGCTAAGGCTGAGGCAGAATTAATATCCGTCTCTCTAGTTTTATTTTAAAATATACCTTTAGATCTCTTGATGTGTAGCAGAGTCAGTGAGTCACTCCAGACAATTTAACGATATTTTGGAAAAAGCTGTAAAGTGAGTTTTTGGGTTTGTTTTTCTTCCTTTTTTTTTTTTTTTTTTTTTCCAGTCACAAAGGAGACTTGGCTTTGTTATTTGGGGTTCTTTTGTAATAGAAAAACTAGAGTTGCATAGGAGTTAATGAGCACATAACATCCCTCAGTGACACAGACACTCCAAGATAAATGGAAGCACTTCTGGTTGGACTCTAGCCAGCCATCCTCTGTTGATGAAGTTGGTAGAGAGGACAAGGAGCCTCGGTGTCCTGTGCAGCAGCAACTGCAGTGAATCTCAGTGCTCAGAGGAAAGGGCACAACTGGAAGGCAGAAAGTGGCCATTTTTCCACACTTCCCCAGTTCAGATTGCCTTGTGGATCTGGCTGGGTGCAACGTGGAAAGTATGCAGCACCTACAGATATGCACAGAGATGTAGGGACAGAAATCAAGCAGAAGGAAGTCAGAGTCAGAAACCATGGGGACACCCAGCACTCTCTTCTAGCCTGCCAGCTTAGAACCTAGACCAGGCCAGAACTGGCAGTGTAATGCCTGTCTTCTCTATAGCAAGGCTTTAGTCTGGCTCCTCCTAGCTCAAGCCAACACAATGACCATGTGTGGTGAATGAAGCAGACAGCAGAGGCCAGCAACAAAAATGATCCTGTAATTCTAAGGAGTATTTCTGGCAGGACCCAGGGGTGCAGAACAGTGGGGAGAAAGCTGTGTTCCATCTTTAGTGGAATGCCTCACTTTGCTGTGCTCTGTTTTGTTTGCTTGAGCCTTTTTTTAACCACACTTCTGGGCTTTTCAGTGTGTGCAGACAGGACAAATATAGTGACTCACAAGCATATACCTATTATTTAGTTGTTATATAAAGCCCACCTTAGGACACTATGAATTCACATTTTAGGTTTGCTGGAAACTTCTGCTGGAAATTTGTTCTGGGCTGCCGCCACTTTGCAAGGATCCTTTCTCATCCCTCCCACATGGGCAAATCCTCAGCTTGTTTTTAAATGACTACATAGAAGCCCTGTTAGTCACAGAGTGACCACAAAAAACGTTTTCCCTTTAAAATTCTTATTTCATGCAACTTTCCTAGGTAACCCTTCCTAACACAGGATACCATTTGTGCTTTTCATGTCACCATCCTGGTAGGTGACAAGGAAATTTGTTGGACCCTGTTTTAGATAACAGATCTTCTTGCACCTCATTCATACTGTCACCACACAGCCCACTCCCCAGCACTGGCCCCAGGAACCCATTCACATCTGAGGTGACCCTCCTGCCCTCCTCAATAGAACAAGCCATGCCTTTGCAGAGTGTGCAGCAACCATGCCCAACAGGCCAAAGCAGCATATTCACCTCATCCCTGTGACTGAGAACCTCTGTTAAGTCACATTATCCATTAGCACCAAGAAGCTTAATTACCTTCGTATATCATCAGTTTGTTATTCACTACATATATTCCCCACATGCAACTAAGTAGCTACTTACCAGGTTTTTTTCTCAGAAACTGAATGTAGTGCCTTGAAATTACGTGGCAATATATTTGTACTTTGGACTCATCCGCACACCAAGATTAGCAATATTTCTATCTTGTTATAGTCACAGACACTGTAAACAGAGCATTCAGTCTGCTTTTTTTATAGGTGCTGCTTAACCTATTCTAAGCATCATAGTTTAGTCTACTGTTTAAACACAAATTGGGTTTTCCCAACAGTGGGCACCTGGTCAAGTTGCTTTACAGTCATGTTTTACTCTAATAGGTTAACTTCAGTCCAGAAATGAAAGAGAAATTATTTCTTCTGAAGACATACACTGAATAAAACCAATATATGCGCTCAGAGGAAGCTTTAGGTCTGTGCCTGATGTGATATTATGTGCACCTGTAAATCTGTTTGAGAGCTTACTTCAGGGAAGACAAGCACTAAATCTGAGTATTAGTTTGAACAGAAAAAATGTTGAAGAAATTGATTTGAATTTGTGCAAGTGGTCACACACAACAGTGCCTGGCCTTCTCTTACAGGAAATCCTGGAGTGCTGCTTTGCTCAGTCTGCCAGTTCCCAGCCCATTTAGCATCTCCTTCAGAACATGCAAGAATTCTTGAATATGGCTTCATTGGGCTACTCTGCTACAGCAGAAAATCCTGCCATAAGGGCATAATATTTTGGGAAGGGCAGGTGGGAAATCGCTAACATATAGGGAATTTAAAGAGGTAGAATATAATTTAGAGGGCAGAGCTCTGGATTTATGAATTTCTGCTCTAACTCTATAGCTTATAATGACCAGGGATCAGTATCTTAATTTTGTGCATCATCTGCAATATAAGTGGTTTTTTAAATAAGCCGTTTTTTTAAAAAGACGTCCAGTCTTTTTTTAAACACATCCAGGGACGATGACTCCACCACTTCCCCTGGCAGACGACTCCAGTGTCCAACCACTCTTTCAGTGAAGAATTTTCTTCTAATATGTAACCTAAACTTCCCTTGGCGCAGCTTAAGGCTGTGTCCCCTCATTCTGTCAGTTGTTGCCTGGGAGAAGAGACCGACCCCCACCTGACCACAACCACCTTTCAGGGAGTTGTAGAGAGTGGTAAGGTCACCTCTGAGTCTCCTTTTTTCCAGGCTAAACAACCCCCACTCCCTCAGCCGTTCTTCACAGGGCTTGTGTTCCAGGCCCTTCACCAGCCTTGCTGCCCTCCTCTGGACACATTAGAGCATCTCAATGTCCATCCTGGATTGGGGGGGCCCAGAATTGGACACAGTACTCAAGGTGTGGCCTCACCAGTTCCATGTACAAGGAAGAACGACTCTATCCATTGCAGCGCTCCACTCACGCGAGTCGTCCCATCACATTTCCGTGACAGTGACTACATCATAGCTTTGCTGCTGTACCATGGCTTCCAGCTCCTCGTTTGTTACCCATGCTGCGTGCATTAGTGTACATGCACTTCAGCTCGGCTACTGATTTCACCCCTGACTCTGGCTTAGCACCCTTGGGCTTGTTTCTGGAGAGCCTGGTTGCATCCTCTTCCCCCTTCAAATCTAGTTTAAAGTCCTCTCAATGAGTTCTGCCAGTTCACAGGCTAGAATCCTTTTGCCCTTATTAGATAGATGGAGCCCATCTCGCTCTAGCAGGCCAGCTGCCATGGAAATTGCCCCATGATCAAAGGACCCAAAATTCTGCCAACGGCACCAGCCCTCAAGCCACTTGGTGATAATGCATGTTCTCCTGTTCCTTTCATTATTTTGTCTCTGCCACTGAAGGGACTGAGCAGAACACCACCTGTGCTCCTGCCCCGTCAACCAATCGACCCAGAGCCCTGAAGTCCCTTTTAATTGCCCCAGTGCTCTTCTTTTTAATCTCATCACTGCCTGCCTGGAGTATCAGCAGTGGGTAATAATCAGCCAAGGGAGTCTCTCGGTAATATCCCATACCCAGGACCCAGGGAGGCAGCAGACCTCTCTGTGGGATGGGTCCGGTCGACACACAGGGGCCTCTGTTCCCCTCACAAGGGAGTCACTTACTACCACTACCCTTCTTTTGTTTTTAATGCTAGAGGTAGTGATCCATCAAACAGACAAAGTGAAACTGGGAGGCTCTCCAGGCAGATTATTTTCTTCAATATCATCTAGCAGACCCTCTGGATCCAGGGCCTCATACCTGTTCTGAAGTGGCAGCTGGGTGGGTGATGGGGATTGGGAAGAATTTTTATTAACTTGCCGAGTATGGACTCATTTCCACTCCCCTTCACCTACTAGCTCTCCTCCTTCTGCCGTATGGTAAGAGGCCTGGGAGTCTTCTGACTCCTGGTGGACTTCTCTCACAGATGGAAGGGTGAAACTCCACCAGTCTACTTCTCTTTCACTCTCCCTAATACTCCTTAGTCTTTCTACCTTCTCCTTAAGCTCGGCCACCAGACAGAGCAGGTCATTCACTTGTTCACACTGCAGGCAAGTGCCTTTTGCACCATCACCTGATACTACTGACAGGCTCAAACACTCCATACAGGAAGGGGTCTGGACAGACACATCCTTCTTGGGGAGCTCTGTTTGGGTTGGTTCACTTTTACTAGCTAGAGCTTTTGATCATTTGGAGACCACTGCTGAAAAAAACCCAAAACCAACCAACCAACCAACCAAACCCCAACACAAAATAAAAAGCCTGGTAGCAAGAGGATGACTGCAACCCTGCCTGTGCAAACTGCCGTGCCATGCCCTCAAAGATGTGCCATGCCCTCAAAGATTTGCCACACCCTCAAAGATGTGCTATGCCCTCAAAGACATCACCGCGCTCCCTAGAGCCTTCTTTGAATTGCACCTCCAAGGGCCAGAGGAAGCCCTGCCCAGTGCCTGAATGGCTGGTGAGAGGACCTTATTTTCTGTTTTATTACAGCTTCATTTTTGAAGTTAAACACACCAGGAAGAGGCAGTGAGTGTGGTCAGTCAAATGCTCACAGAATTTGCAAGTGAAAACTCCAAGTGTACTCTCTAATGAGAATGCCTCATCTCACCCATTTGCCTTGAACTTTTCCTATACACTTTCCACTGTCATATCAGTCTATGCATTACTACTGCCTTGGCAAAACATCACTATGTTTAGGGGACAGTGCAAGGTAAAGACCGACAAACCCACATTGCAGAATCTCAGCCTGACCTTTCACACTCAGGATGCAAATCTACTACTTCCAATAAACCAGCCCAGTCCATGAAAATGCTGCTGTTTCTGCCTTGGCCTGGTGTGGAAATGAAAAGCGACTGCTAGCAACCTAAAATTTCTTAAATCCAGAATAAAATGCAATCCCTATATGGTTTATGTGGAACACAGACAGGTAACTGTTTTAGGAAGCTTTTTTCTCTTTTTCTATGGCTTATATTTTGGAAGCAAAGAGCTTTCTATCCAGCCAGCCTTGAAAGCACAAGCACTGCCTGGAATTCCTCTCATAGATGTGAAGCCTAACTGGCTTCTGCTATTACAGGAACTGGGGGAGGAGAGGCGCAGAGTGTGAAAATGCAAAAATGGTCTGAGGGAGGTTGTAAGAATCAGAGCATACTTCACCATGGCGAATGTTTCAAGAACACTGGCAGAAAAGATGAAGGAAGGGGATAAGAAAACACAGTTTGGCAGATAGCTCAGTCCATACCCCCCTACACAACACAGTCTTTTTGTAGATGAGATAATTTTCAGCTCTTGATAGCAACCCTAGCAGCTTGTCAGACTGGCTGCCAGCTATGTGAAGGCATATGACAAAACCACTTATTCTTCAGCAACCTACAAAATGGTGTTTCCAACTTTCTGTCAGGTTAGGAAGGTCCTGCATGCAGCAACAGCTGTGTGCTGATAGCCCATGTGCTGAACACACCCCACATTAATGCCTTCTGCACTAATGTGGTAGACAGTGTCCCTCTGCTTCAGACAATGGCACTTGAAATGTCATGTTAAAAACATTTTCTCTCCACCTTACATCCTCTTCCTCTTGATTACATCTGTCTGAACCAAAACAAGCAGAATTACAATTTAGGTTTACAAAATGCTAAGGAGAAGTATGAGAGAAAGTGTTCTCAACCACAGCTGCTTTCTAAGAGGTTACAGGACATTAATTAGTTGCTGCTGCTCCCTGCAGCCTCCCTCCACCTAGACTGGGAAGACTGGGCTGTGGATGAACAGCAGCAACAGACCAGAATCATGCTTTATAGCAGGGCCCTACCTGGGATCTAGGCAGAAGTGAGCCATGCTCCAGTCAACTTTCCTTTGCCCTTATCAACCTCATAAATGGTAGGAAAAAATAAGCAAGTCTAATAACACTGAGCAATTAAACAGTAGTTGATAAATAAAGATGTTGAAAATAAAGTTTGACCAATCAATACTAATACATGATAAAGCTGTTACTGATATGTAGCAAGCAGTTAATAACAATTATAAATAATAACGTACTCAAATAAAACTAATAGTCTCTTCAATCCCACCTTCTGCTCCTCAGCTATCCTCACTGTTGAGAGCTTATTCCTCAATCACTGACACAAGAGGACATTAACTTATACCGTGTGCTCCTCTTTATCCCTCTCCATACATGTCCTGAATAGTATCAGCTTCTGGGACTGCTGCTTCATGAATTTTCACTCCTCCCTACTTCATGTGTCCTCTGATTCCAAGAGCCTTCAGCTGAAAAAACATCTGTTTCTGACAAGTTGAACAGTTTTCGTCGGAAGTGTCCATGATCCCTTTGAGTTGTCACCAATCCCACACAGAGCCTCACTTCTCCTCCCTTCCCTCTAGTCCTCACAGTGGGCCATTATACTACATCAGACCGATCCAAAAATGGGAGCTGAGGGAAACTCCCTGAAACAGGCTAGAAAAACTCTGCTGTGGTATGGCCCGTAAGAGTACAGGTTTTTTTAAGCATTTTTGTCTCTGGTAAATAATTTCTCAAGTTCCATGTTTAAATTCCCTCTCTAAGTGGTGGAGTCTGCCCTGTGAGGACCTCACTAAAACGGAGGTAATGAAGGATATGATCAGTTTTCTGAGGGTGTCGTGACATAGAGGCAGGTGTGATTACATAATTTGTTTTGGGTTGAGTCTCAGGAGCTTTATAAAAAGCAGTCCTAAAGGCAAGGAGAGAGAAAAGGGGAGAGGAGGGCAGTAACTCATTGGCAGAAGCTCTGTATATGCATTCTGCTATTTGCCACATGTCTACAAGGGAATTTCTTCAGAGTGCAAAGAAACCTGTGAACGGCTGAAATATTACAAGTCTTTCCTTGAGATGTCAGCCAAGAGCTTCAGTATAGTCACAGTGGCTACTGTGCTTATTTTCTTCCTAAAGCTCCAGCTCTCAATTCAAGCGCCGTTGAATGGTAAAGTCTTTCAGCTTTTTATTTTATTGTCACTTGTACCTTAGGGCAGCTATTTATGCAGAAAAATGGCATATCTGAATTATTACTATTCAATAGCATGAGGGCAGCTATTTATGCAGAAAAATGGCATATTTGAATTATCACTATTCAATATCATGTTCAAAGTTGTACATTGTTGCTGCCTGGTTTGGAGTCAGTACACTTATTTCAATTTCTTAGAATAGGTATTCTGACATACACAGGGAAGAGAAACTTTTCCTCTGATTTAGTTGGCATTACAGACTTCTTGCATGTTCAGTATGCTTTGCTTTGTGATCTTTTTATCTCATAAAATGAAGCAGAGACTGGCCCTTTCAGAGTTAGTGGGAGTATCACAGCTTTCCCTCTGCCTGTTTATTTTCAAACTAAAGAGAAAAAAAAAAAAGGAATCCCTGTAAAGCACCCCATACACTAGAGGTCATTCTCTTATATTGAAACAAGGCTAGTTTCAGGACCCTGGAACTCCTCACTTTTTTGGAGTCAATGTTCATCTATTCAAGCTGATTATAATCAATTTTTATTTTTTCAAACTAATTATAATCTACCCAGTGTAATTACAGGATATGAGGGGAATTGTTATAAAATTTTGTGTGAGAGGACTTACTCAGCACGTATATTCATGGGACAAAAATCCAGAAGGTTCAAACATAATCCAGAGCTGTTGGCTCATGCAGAGCTCTGTCAGAACAAGCATTTTACCAGTTTTTTGCATGAGCAGCATAAGGCATGGAAGTCAAACTTTTAAGATCATTTTCTTATTTAGTGCATATGTCCTCTGAAAAATGCCTATATTCTCTAGCAGAACTGCACCTGTAGGACAGAAGTTCCTAGAGCTTGATGCTTTCCAGAACAACAGAATAAATAAGGCTTGATGCTTCCCACGTGCTTTCTGTGACCATACAGAAGGTTTGGACTTGAAAGGATGTGTTGAAAAGATACGTCTTACGATACATCCTGAAGGGAATTCTAGAGAGTGCCTATCTCAGACTTAGAAATCTCATGCCAAGAAATGGCAAGAGTTAAGAGTATCTGCCTGTCCCAGACATCTTTCCAAGTAGATTATCATACCTACTACCATTCACACTTTCCCAGCTCTCAAGTGACATTGGAAATGTATTTTTTCCCTGGCTATGATCAGCCAAATGCAGGTACACTGGCTCTAGGAACCTCCTCTGCCATGCAGGGGCATGTAACTGTGTTACTCATCAATACTCATGCCAACATGAGCAAAGAGGCAAGAGAGTGTTCCCAGACACAGAGCCGTTCAATGGTCCCTTCTAGACGTGAACCCTCCAATTTGACACTGTGTGACAGTCTGTCTAATCCTCATTTCATTATCAGGCAGAACCAGGGGAAAAGCAGCCTTGCTAACAGTCTGAGGCTGGCAGCTCTTGGTGTTCAGACAAAGTCAAAAAGGTTCTGTCATCTGGTCATTGATTCATCTCCTGATCCAAGATGTAATGTGCATAAATGTGCCTCAGCCCTACCTACAGTAGTTGCTATGGCTGTGCTCACCATAAAGTCATAATGGCAGTGAACTGATCATCAAAATGCTCAAAAGGCTATGGAATACACTTGGCAAAAGACTTGCAGCTTTCACTTACTTTTGTGTCAAGTGGCCTAACTGACCAAAATATTGTAAATACTTAAAAGCGATTGTTTTAAGGTTGCTGTAGGTTGTAAAAATCATCGTTTTGACACCTCATACACATTTTAATGTTCAATAAGAACATGAACACAGTAGCTATTGTAGTTAAGTCAGTATTTCTTCAAACCATGCTCAAATTAGGATATTTCTAAAACCTACTGCTAGCCAGTTTCTATCTTTATGCAAATTTTGCCTACAGAATGACCAAAGGACACAAACAACCCCCAAAAAACCCAGTAAGAGACAATTCCCTTCAGAGAGAAGGCAAGAGGAGAATGAGGTTTCTCATCCTGAAGTCTAAAACATGAATTCTTCTATAAGAGGAACCTGAGGACTTGAGCCAGGATGATTACACAGACCTTGTTTTGAAAATTCCATTGTGAAAGAACAAGCCACACTGGTTCTAACAAACCGAAAGCAGAGTTTCATGTTACCAGCACATACGAGTACAAAAGAGCTAAGTGCAGTTGGTTTGCACATCCCTACAAATTAATCCCAAGCATTTCACACAACATTCTTGGGGAAGAGCTGCATCTGTGACCACACTTCAGAGCACAAGTAATGCTGCGAAGAACCAGGTATTGAGTAGACAGGTGCATGTAATGTTAAATATTTGCCTGCATGCATACAGACATTCACAGGTGCACTGAGTATTGGCAAGATTTGTATTTCAGGACTGTTTTCTAAGCGGAAATAAAATTAAATTTGCAGAGAGTAAGGATCCACATTAGCCTGATAAGCCAAACTGTTCAGGTCTGTGAAGATGAGCACTTCTAATTGTGCAGCAAGCTGAGTGACTTTAAGGAGGTTTCAGGACCGGGAAAAAAAATAGTAAAAATAGCACTTAGTAAGTCAAGACATTTCCAAAAACATGCAGAGATGCTGATCCAAGTGCAGTTTCTTAAGCAGTGGATGAGTATTGATTAACACTCACTCACCCTCCCTAGGATTCTCTGAGTTATACGGGTTCACGTATTGTACTCCCTTTTTCCGAAGTCCATCTATTTATTTCTTTCCATCACTTCTCAGTGTAACAACTGGCAATTCACTGATGTTTTTCAAACTCTTCAACAAGCCATAGGGGGGTTCGTTGTAGTTGCACTCCACTTATATTCCTTAGCTTCCTATCCAGAAAAAAAATGCCGGGGATGTACTTACAGATAAAGTCTGTGGATATTCCAATTAAAAAAGCACTGACAGCAGTTTTGCCTCAAGATTTAAGTCACCACATGAAATTCACCCTTGTGGGTAGGATCACAGGGATAATTATAGTTACAATTTGAGTGAGATAGGTTCATGAAGTGTCAAGAAGTTTGAAAGTGTCTATGTTTTGCTATGTTTTTCTCAGCAGCTGGGACTAAAAGATAGGCAAAAGTATTGCAAAATTCAACACATGGGTTTAAGTAGCAATTTGGTTTTTTACAGAGTAAGACCAATTTCAAATACTCATAGTAATACTTCCTTTGTCTTTAAACAGGGTCAAAATGGTCTTATATTGGTAAGTACTAATTCATACATACAAAGTTATGGCTTTCTTCTGTACTTTAAGGACAACCTGTCAAATATATTCTGGTGAGTACTTACTGGGATCACAATCCTTACCCAGGTTTGAATCTGGTCAATTTTCTTGAAATCTGTTATTCATCCATCAGGTTTCATGTACAAGTGACTGAGAATCAGTTACTGGGATCTAAATTTCCTTGTGAAATGACAGGAATTTCGGCAGACCCTACAACTGGCCCTACAACTACAGAGGGTCCCCGAAGCCCTCTGTCTCCTCACCAGTTACAGGCCAGTAGCACATTCCAGTCTACTTCTGCAAAGAGCGTTCTCTCCCTACCCACACGAGTCTTCTTTTTCAAGTACAATCAGAGTTCAGCAAGTCACTTGTATTATGCTACAGGAGACTCAGGTCCCAGAAGATCCCAGCAGTGACAAAGCAGAATAAATAGTATTCAGGAAAGCAATGTTAATTTGTAACTAATCCTTTTAGTCATCTACTAACTCAGAAGGACCTTGTGGCTGCTCAGAAAAAAAAAAAAAATATAGCATTTTTCTTTTAATTTATCAAATCCTCTAGCCAGGTATTTCCTCATTCAGAGTAGTATTTTACATGCCAAATATCCACACAGAAGTAGGCAGTACGGAGAATATCAGAGAAAAATGCTTGTTCTTAAGTTTTTGGTGGTGCTCCAAGGCAACCCAAAGAACCTCTGAGACTGAACCTGCTGCTAGGAACTCCCCCCTTTGGCCGTGCTTCTGTTTACCTGACTCGCTTCACATAGGCAGAAGGAGAACCGTCAGCTGCATATCTCTCTGCCAGTGTCCATACATACACCTCACATTTCCAGCAGGGAAAAAGCTTGACACAGCTTTAACAAAAACCTGGGTTTTCCACTTTGACAGCAGCCATCATATAAATCTAACCCTGCTGGGTAGTAAGGAAAACGAGACTTTTTTTTACTACCATCAAAGCGGAAGTTTTGCCCTCCTTCCTAGGATAATCCTTATTTAAATTAGTTACTTCTCCTTTCCTGGGAATTTGGATACCAGTGTTGATTTCAAAGTATGTTATTCTCAGTGTCCAACTTCATCAATTCCTGTTAAGCTCTTCCATACTGCAGTCTGATTTCTATATTCTAAATGTATGGAGGATAGAGAGAATGTTCACAAAACAGATTATCTTTTTCCTCTAACTACTGATTTCAAAATGTATCTAGAAAAAACATAAAAAGCAAATATATAAAAGCAACTTCAAGAAAGTAAAGTGGCAACTGAACTTGCACAGAATAGTACAGAACAGCATATGTAGAGCATTGATCCCCACAGAGAAAAACAGGTATTAGAGAGACCATGCTAAGCCAGGAAAGAGCCCCTCCATACTCTTGTACTAATCCCGGTTCCTTATGGTATCCTAAATCTTCCACTGTTTACCTTTGCCCCTGAAACACTTTGCAGTGCCTCCCACTAAAATTAAGTCAAAAGGAACAGAAAAGAAATCGAGCCATTATAACCACAGTGCGGACTGATGTCAAGATGAGAGTTAAGGTACAAAATTAAGGGTAGAGGAGAAATATCAGTGCTCATTGCCAGAGATTTCTATTTGTTGAGTAGGATGATATGTAAAACTGAATGTTGATGCAGTGTTAGTACCTCAAGCCATAGGGGCAAAGCAAGATGACACCACATGTGATCAGGCCTTATCTATCCAGCACAGGCTCTCCAAAGAAATGAGAGTTTGCCTTGCCTATAATGGAAACTACTATATTAGTTACATCAAATATAAAGGCTAAACGTCTCCTCTGTTTGCTTCTTCCTTAGTCAAACTGCAGCAATGCTATTTGTTCTTCCTGTTTTCACTACCTTTGTACATAGCCCAAGGGAAAAGTGCCTGGAGGAAACACCACAGAGCAGTGAGGCCTGAGCCCTCAGGCCCCGGTGACACAGGTTTGCTTTGTGTTGTCTGAAGGGCTGCTCCACCTCCTGTAAGACAGACAAAATAGATCTAGTGTATCATAGGGAAAGTGTTTTCAGTTAAAGAACTGAAAGAGTGGTTCCAATGCCCCACAGCTCAGGACAGCATGTGCAGGCACCTTTCGGCAATGCTGCTGTGTGGCTGTGAGGTGCAGGCTGAAGTCTTCTGCCCTAAGTGGATGTTAAGCTTCAATTCTCTGGATTCTGGCTCTGTTTCTGTAGTGTAAGTGGGCTGAAGTGAAATCAGAGAACCAGAATCATCCCTTCAGAGTGGACAAGCACCTACAGTGGAGAAAACTAGCTTTGCAGACAAGTTTAAGGTAATAGTGCCAACAGAATTATTAACATGCTTTAGCAGTGATAGTGCCAATAGAATTATTAATGTACTTTAGCATGTGAAGAGACAACTTCACGCTGCAATGCCAACACAAGAACTGTTGTTAACAGACACCAGGCTAATTGTAGCTGCGAACTCTTTTATTCTGTTGTTGCCAAATACTCCAATTCAGTGAGGTGCTGAGAACCTGTGCTAAGACCCTTCACCTCCCCTTCAGAAATGCCAGCTTTAGTGAACACACAAGAACATAACCCAGATTTCTCATACAGCACTTGAATGCAGTAACAGCAACAGCTACAGCCCTTAGCAATTCCTCTATCTCACAAGCTTCCCTCTGGACACATGCATGGAAGATACACACATATTGGCTCTGTGTGCACGGAATGGTATTACTGAGCGCTGAGCAAAATGGAAACCACGTGGTCATGTCGCCATGGCAGGGAGCCTAGACTCAGCCTTTACCACTGCCTCAGCCCTGGGCAAACAGCAGCTTTACAGCTTCCAGCTGGCTGAAAACAGGGCAAAGTGCTCTGCCTGGCTGCAAAAATAGCACAGGCATTCCCTGTGTTACTGACCCAATACATTTTACTACGTTACTTTACTTCAGATCAAGAGAACTTGGGTAGACTGTGAGAAACTGGAGCAACACGAATATTAATTACTCACCAGAGCAACAGTCCATCGGTACCGCTGGTGCTTCACAAGGCTGTTTTCTCCTTGTTTTAAATGGGCCAATGTATACCTCCTGGGAGCAGACACCACTGTTCAAGAAGGAACATCTGTCCCGCATTGCCCAGCAGCACCAACGCTGTAGGGCTGCCTGGAAAGCTAAAAGCTGTCAAAGGAGATGGTACAATGGACACGTGCAGCCTTGGTGCTGAGGGTGTTTTGCTCAGCTCACTGGGCAGTGGGCAGCCACACTATCCAGAGGATTATTCCTGCTTTATTTACAGGCATCTTTTATGAAATAAAAGGGCACAGTCAGGCTCAGGGCTATTTTCAGTGTGGTAAGGGAACAAGGTCCTGCAAACTTGTGCCAAGCAAGGCAGTCCACAAGCTGGATTTGAGCAGCCTGAGTTTGCACTCCCTAGGGCAGGGAGTGTTCTTGGCAGCACTGGGAGCAGTGCTAGCAGGAAGGGTCCTACTTCCACTCATATATGCTCACTCCAACAGCTGAATTACCGTGTTTAGGGGGTAAAACAGGCCCATGGCACAATTAGGATCCTGGTGGGATCCTCATAGCAGCAAACACTTCTGAAATGCCTGGGTTACAAATGTGACACACAAAAAGGAAATTAACTTTGAAGATAATTTTGCAATACTTCTTGTGTTAGTATCTTTTGGGACTTGTAGCACAGGCTATTCTTACATCCACATGCTGTTCTGTATTCAGTAGTGATCAGACAGCCTTTGTAAACACAATGTGATTTCCACTGAATTTATCTGAGTGTACTGGCACAGAAAAAGGAAAATCTGGTTCACAATCAATCATTCATTTTCAGGAGACCCAGCTGAGAAATGCCTTCCAGCTGTGTGGTTTATCTACCACGGAAATCTCAAGTTCACATATGCAAAACTAAGCTGCAGTGAGCTCAGCTCTGAGACAGGAGTTTTGAGGCACTGAAATGAGAAAGACTACATGATAAAAAGAAGAATTTTTATAAAAACTGGGTTTGTACCTGTTATAAACGACTCAGATCCGTTTTGGAAAGGAGCAATTAGAATTTACTGAGAACTCAACAAATAGTTGAAAAAGAGCAAAAAGAGCAAAGCAAAAGAGGCACCGCTGGTGATACGCGGAAAGTCCCCACAACTCAATAAAGTTGTACAGTAGGCATATTTTGCCAGCGCTGTGACACACGGGAGAATAATTTCTTCAAATCCATACGTGCCGTCAGTGGCATTCAGCTAGGTATATCTCTGGTTACAAGTTACAGATTAATTAGATCGCACAATGCGCCTATACATATTCATTGTCTGTCCCCGCTTCGTATTATAATTAGCCCAAAAATCATTAGCATTTCAATACGCCTGCGCCCTGCCACTTAGTGAAGTAAAGGTCTTCCTCAGATGAACTTTTTACCTTTCTTCCCTGCGCATGCTCTCGAAGTTCCCAGTCCAAGTCCGAAGCCCAGAGCCGGTCTGGGCTGGTTTCGGGATCCGAAAACAGGATCTTTGGTCCCGGTTTCCCTTTCTTACCAATGGCCATACATCTTTTCCCTTCTGCTTGGCAAGCATAATAAGTGTTGAGCAAGCGGTATACATTGTCTAGCAAACAGCTGCAAAATTTAACAGTACCAGTAGTACCCACAATTAGCAATTAACCCTTAAGACCAAAAGCTCTCCGTATCACTGGGAGCTTGGCTGGGTGCCACAAGCTCGCCCCCAAGATGGCGCTCCCGCCTTTTGTACGCCTGTGATTGCATCAGCCTCGCGCGCAGTGGCCACGGCCACGCCCCCCGTAACCTCGGTGGGAGCCCGCGCTTTTCTGCCTTTGGGGCGAGCTGGGCCCTCACGGGTTGGAGTTCTCGTTCCTTTTATGGTGTTCTTCGTGAAGTCTGGTCAGCGACAGCCGGGCCCTGCCAACCCCACAGGGCTGATAGATAAATTACTGACCCTCACAAATCAATTAGTACAATTAAAATCCTCCAACCGACTTAAACCCTTTAACACATACCTTTCCAAAGAATGCTATCTGCATTACATAACATTATAAATCATAATATAACGGATAATATGATCCACAAACTAATACAACATATAGCAAAACGAACCTTAAACAATCCATCTGTAACAGTACCAAAAAAGAGGTTTTGTTTGGTTTTGTTGGGGTTTTTTAATTGAGCAGGAATGAGAAACACAAAAAACATTCTGTAGCTTAAAGGCCTGAGAGTGGAGTTGCAGATTTATGTCAAGGAAAGCATAACTGCTAGTAAAGCTCAAGGTACATAAAGATTGTGATAACTGCATCATTTTATAGAAAAGACAAAAGTTTTCCTTCTGAACTGGTGACGTAGGTGTGGAAGTTCCCATACTCTTTTGCCAACTCTTCCAGACATTAAAGTCACCCAAACACAGTACTGAAAAAATGACTGCTACTTCATGACTCCCTGACTGGGACTAGACTTCTATTTTATACAACAATCACCTATTTAGTTATCAAGTCTCCAAAGCTATGATATGTGATATATTAAAACCTTCTTGTACTTCCTTATCAAACCTTTTAAAATTTTTCAAGTCTTTTTACAATAAAGGCTTCTCAACAATTTTCTGACATTGCTGTAATCTTAGCTCCTTGTAAAGTATTAAATTTCAGTGCCATTGTCTTGCACAGCAAGTTTGAACCTAAGAAACTATAATTTCTTGGTATATCCTAATGAATATTTTCCTGGGAAATATTCTTCAGAATGGGAATATTCCTGCATAGTATGGAATTTATGCTCTTCTGGATGTATTCGTTATTTGCAAAAAATATGTAGAGGATAGGCTCATATAACGTCAGCATAACATTTATTAACTTTTTAAAAGAATTTCAGCAACTTTAAGATTACATCACAAAGATATAAGAGGAAAGAAATTGATGTGATCGTCAGTGAACTGGAGTCAAAAGTTTAAGTTACAGCAACAGCAAGGCCTATTTATACTGAAAAGCACTGATTGAGTCTGAGTATCCACACTGCAAACAACGTCACCTGTTAATCTATGTCTTGAATAATCTTAAACAGCTTTACCAAGGAAGTAAGTCTGTCTTTAAGCACCAGAACTGATCTTGTTGATTCTGTCACATGCACTATGTTTAAGTCAGATTCACCCCCACTATCCATTTACTTGACAATTGTCTTCCGTGTAAATAAAGTGATAATTATATCCTCCTGCCTGTTAATTTCCTTCAGAAATTATCTGAACTTGCTTTGTCACTGATGACTTGATCTTCAAAGAAGCCACTGGGAATATTATAGGTTTGGAAAAGAAGCCTTCTAGTCAAAGACTCAAGGGACTCAATCTTACTTTAAGAGAAGTGAGAAACCATATCCTGTATAAGTACTTCGATGAGGAACAAAGGTATGACTCACGGTGAAAAGCAAGCTGCCAAGGAGACTCATTATCCATTGGGCACTAATGAAGTATCTTTTATCTGCAATGCTTAAAGGAAGAGTAGATATTTATTCTCTTCTGAAAGAAATGGCCTCACTGAAGTAGAAATTGTTCCAGGGAGGCTCAGTGTCCCGTGTTACACAGATCAGGCTGAGGGATCCCTAAGGACCTTCCTGCCCTGGAAAGAATCATGATGAATGTTCAGAGACATGGAGAAACACAAGTTGCAAGTACCTCTTCTGGTATTTAAATCGAAATCATCTCATCCTACAGTCTGCAAACAGCTGCTAGCTGTTAATGTGTAATTAAATCAAAGGCACAATTAAAATTCTCTTGATATTATCTATTCTTTGTAGATCTTACCTCGGGCAAAAGGCTGTGACGAAGAAAAGTTTCTCTAGAGTTGGAGCAAGTTATTGAAGGTCAAATTACCATAACACCTTCCAGTTTTGCAAGTTAGCTTTTCACTGTGAGTTATGCAATCCTGTTAGATAGAGCCAGACAGTTTGTACAGTCAGGAAAAGTCTGTGAGGGTCTTATATAATCACACCTGTCTCTAGGTCACAACACCCTCAGAAAAATGATCATATCCTTCATTACCTCAGTTTTAATGAGGTCCTTTAAAAAAAAAAAAAAGTCTTAAAAATTCAGAAAAGGCTTCTTTTCCAAGTTTTGTGTGAATGCTGGCACAGGGAAATTTCTATGTTAATTGCATAGTAAAGGTTTGACAAATGTGTCTCTCTTAAATCACACAGGTCCTGATGGAGAGAAGGCCTGGCCAAAGAAATACCCATTTTGTGGAGGAGTATTCCAATCACCTATTGATTTCCACAAAGATATTCTCCAGTATGATTGTAATCTCTTGCCTTTAGAATTCATAGGCTATAACGTGCCCTCCACTGATCAGTTTACATTGATCAATAATGGTCATTCAGGTAAGGGACCTCACAGACAGCAAGGAATGGTAAGAGAGAGAGTTGCAGGAGCGCAATGGTTTTTTACTTCATGGGTGGACTACTTTGATTATCAGATGAAATTAAGCTGCTAATCAGATGAGAAAGCCTTCACATCAGCATACCTACATCTACAGAACAGGCTAGAGAAACCTGAGAATGTACTAAGTACAAATGGATTCTCAGTAAGTCAAATTTTAAATAAAGAAATTTAAAATAAACTCTAGGCATGTCAGAATTAATGCCCAAGGTTTTCTTATTTCTTTGGCTATGGTACTCTGAAACAGAAACAGACTTTGATTCTGCTAAAAAGAGATTAACTGATAAAATATGAGCAATGGGTCTTACATTCATCAAAGCAGCTCAACTGAGTTACATGGGGGTTTGGGGAAGAGGAAAAAAAATGTAGGAGCACCATTCTGTTCTTTTGACTTGAGATAGAAACCTCTTTATTGTATGGTAAGATAGGTAGTGATAGGTAGTGACAGGTAAGAAGACAGAAAAATAATTAGAAATAGTGTACAAACAGGCCCTCCCCACAGTGGCACTAAATCAGTGTCAGTACAGCAGATAAAGGCAGAGATGATGCTGTCTCATAAAGGTCTCCTAGAGTGCCACAATACACAATACCAGTGAGACAGCCCCACCATTTTTTCATTCCTTCCTGAAACACTTGAAGACATAGAAATAAGAACAGTTATAAAACCCTCCTTCTTTGTATCCTCCTTCATTGCATAAGTATCCAAATAACCTGCATTATAAAATGGCCTCTGCTCTGACATGCTTGGTTATGAGTTGACCAACATACAAAAATCTCTTTTTTAATCATTCTTTCAGTGAAGTTTACCTGTTCTGTTGAACATCATAAGCCCATTCTTCAGTAAGGGCCAACCTCTTGGGACGGATCCCTGGTTTTCCTCTTGATCAATTTCTCCTTTAAAACCAGGTTGATTTAGACTAGGAATGGCTGGAGCACCCTTCCCTTGTGAGCCTTCTTTTCCTAAAAGTCCTTCTCAGTCCTGAGTGAAAGACTAGACTGTCACAGTTGAATGCACCAGGCTGATGTAAATGACAGGCAACAGGCAGAGAAGGAAATACTGTCACTGTGTACTTGAAGGGTGCCAGAATGCAGGAGCCAAAAGAACAGCACTGAGAGCCTGTCCCTCCCAAAACAGTCACACAGATAAAAGCAAATTCCTTGGAGAACTTAAGTCACTACCACTGTTAGATCTCAGCCCTAAAATACAAAGTTTGATTATTTTGTAAAGAAAGCCAAGACAAAAATACAACCCCCTCAGGAAAATAGGAATTCATTTCCAAGGTCAGTGCCCTCCCAGGAAATAGTAGAGATGCATCCTACTCTAGAAACCTCACTTAGATACAAATTAATTGCTCTGAGTAGAAAAAATTAGCCTCTGTTGGAGTGATCATCATACCATCTGCTTCCACCTTCTCTTTCAGCTAGAGGAAACCAGTAGGATGCTTAGGATTGTGCTGTCACTCATTCCTACATATAATGAATGTTCTTCACCAGCCAGCTCATCCAGACACAATTACCTACTTCAGCTAGACTGAAAACAGTAGCGCTCAGAAAAACCCTTTTCAGTAGGAGCCTAAAAATACTTAGAGTCACAGCTGTTACTTCACTATGGTTTTGAGCCTTGTTTCCCCTGAAAAACATGTTCAGGACAGTCCAGAAACAAACAGTATTCACTCTGGAAAATAATAGAGGTAAATTGCAAAGAAATCGATCTGTTCTTGACATAAGCCATTGCTTTATGAAGTACCAAATGCTCCAAGTGAACAACTGAGAAGTTTCTGCTGCATTGAGAATCACTACTATCATTTCTACACCGATAAAACCCCAACAACTCAGCCTGCCTTCCCCATTGGAGAGTCTTAGAGAGCAGAAGGGAGGGTAATGCACACAAAGGTCTCCCTCCAGCATGTCAAGATAGGAAATACCTGTTCTTAAGACTTGGGATTATCTTGCTGCTCTTCATCAGTGTTCTGGGTTTTGGGAGCAGCAAGGAAAGGGGAGAGTTTATTTGGTTTTGTCATGTGCTCCTAAAAGAAGATTAAGAGGCAGCAGAGTTCAGTGTAACAGGAGATATAAATTACCACAAAAAATATTACTTTAGTAAGCCATTTTCAACCATTGTAAGGAAATTGAAAGAAGGTACATGAACCTAAATTTTGCTTTGGCATATCATTAATTGTGTCTTCAATGTCTGAGATAAACTGGCATTCTTCAGGGAGAAGAAAGATTTCTGCTAGCAACAATTGTCACATTCCATTCATATATTTAAGAAAACAGAAATGGGTATGTTCTAAAGGTTCTAAATCCTATCTACTAAGGAAGGCTTAAAGAGAACTGTTTATCTCCTGCCACAGACTGAGATGGAACTGAGTTACGAATCTGCTTTTTTCATGCTCCATATATAATATACTTAGACCTGGTATTTTTATTTGCCCTGCTCTTGAGAGCTGTGGTATGATTTTTTCCTATCTGGTTTTGGTCTGCTTGCAGTGAAAATGTATCTGTCACCTGCTATGTCCATCAGAAACCTCCCATTTGAATACACTGCATCTCAGCTTCACCTGCACTGGGGAAACCGGAACAAGTCCGAAGGCTCCGAGCACACCATCGGTGGGAAGCATTTTGCAGCAGAGGTAAGGCCAGCTTGGGGCAGGGAAAGAAGTAAAGAAGGTTGGGCAGGTCCCATTGTTTCAAAGTGGGATCTGTCTCTTGGGTAAATGACTGTAAAAGGCTGCGAGGTTCTAAGCCAAGTATTTACGATCTGGGTATATACTAAAAAAATGGGTTGCACACCACAAAAAAAGATGGACTCAGACGTGCTAAGTCAGGGAGCTGGAATTTAGATTCTAAACTCAGAACTGGCACCAGGTCACTTCAGGTAACTTTTAGCTGCGTGACACTGCTGCTCTGTTTGCCTTTTTTCACCTTCCAGTGACGAACTGTTTGTATTTTCTAATTTCTAAATTATGGATTTGGGAATACATTTTGATAAGCAGTACCAATCAAATATTTACCTGAAAACTATTAAAAAAATAAATTAATCAGGATAATTTGCTTGCACAACAGCACTTTAGGAACCCATTTCTTCTCTAGTTACACGTAACGCTGGGGTTTGCATTCGAAATATTGGAGTGCTAAGGTGTTATCTTTTCCGAAAAATTTACTAGTACTCCAGTCAAGATGCCTTGAAGCTGAAGTCATGGATCCTCTTTCTCCCCTCATTATGGGGGGAAGGGATGTGGGCTCTGTGTAACTCAGCTACAGCAGGGCTGGGAGTCCCAGGACCTTCTGCCTTTCCCTAGAAAGATCTTACCACTGCACCCAGAAATCACTGAAGGACCCTCCTGCATTGTCTTATCGTGAGGTGGCTGCATTGGTCCTTTTAACTGTGAAGCACAAAAGCAAGCATGACCCAGATGTTATTGTAACAAAACATCTCCTCCTTTTTAGCTGCATATTGTACATTATAACTCTGAGAAATACCCGGATATAACAGCAGCAATGGACAAAGCAGATGGACTGGCAGTTTTGGCTGTTCTCCTCGAGGTAGGATGCAGGATCTTTTTTTTCTGTTTGTTTAGAATATGCTTTCAATCATTCAGTTATGACAGACCTTTAATGTACAAAATTGCCTACATTATTTACCAATACAGTGGCTGAATAAACATTCTTCCTTTCCTCTTTCACAAAGAAAAAAAATTAAAAAAGGGTCAGATTCTAGCAGCACATACCAAACCAGGGGCAAATGTTAAGAAAAAAGAAATTTTGAGTGCTTCCTCATGTTTTTTAGTAAATTGATTTAATTAATTTAGTAAATTTAGCTATGTTAAATCCATTTTTGCATTCATTTACAAAAGTATGACTGATAGCATTTACCAAACAAGAGGCAACGGTGAACTTCAAGCTCATTTACACAAAGCTGCCTACTGTAGCATGAAGCAGTTTGAACACAGGAAAGAGGCACAGGCAGGCACAACCCCGCCTTTGACCACTACATTTAATTAGGATTTAATCACAGTCTTCTCCCTGCTAACTTCCCAGATTCTTTGAATCACAGATTACAGTAAATGAGTACATTCAGTGACATTTTAAGATGTCAGAAGGACAGCTTTCCAATTTTCCTATCTAAAGTCCCACATATGAAGATAATAATGATCTCAAATAAAAAAAAAATTAGTAGCTTGTACATATATAGTTCTTCTTTTGAGGATTAAAACTCCTAAGTAAGATAACTGTAAAGATAATTTTTAAGTGTCAGGATTTTTTGCAGCATCACATTTCCATCAGAAAAGTAAAATGTTCTAGTTAGCAAACAAAGCTCTCATTAATATCATTCAAGCTCACTTCCTAGCGCCTCTAAGACTCTGACAGTAATTTTGTATTAAATTTCAGTTAATTTGGAATTGGTAGCTGTGAAAAGTGACAGAGTATTGTATATTACGCTATAATGTAATAATACTGGGAATAATACTGGGATTCTGGTTATTTCTAAGCAATGGCATTTGAAAATCAAATTAGCGAACAATGGAGATTAGGTCTTGGAAATTATTTCTGACAGCTGGTGGCTGTCTGTTACAGTTAAGGTAAGGACACCAGTTTACTATGTCTGGTTGTCAGAGGAGCTGCTAAGCACCAGCTCTGAAGAATTAATAAGAAAAAGGCATTGATTATTAGACCGAAAAGCTGCTGGTAGCAGTTGAAAAACACAGTCTTGTGTGACAATTGAGTTATAGCCTTTGCCAGATTGTTGAGTTGTGGCCCTGTGGTACCCAACAGTGTCATTCATCCTGGACTGTGAGGAGCTGCAGATTAAAAAATATTTGTGGGTGGAAAAATGTGGCTTTGACTGGAAACCAGGAGATGATGAGATGAGATGAGATGAGATGAGATGAGATGAGATGATGAGATGAGATGAGATGATCTGAGAAGCCTGGCAGCTGAGAACTTCTGCGTGCAATGCTCTCAGAGGAAAGGGCTTCTCTTCATTTGCACAGCACTCTGAGCAGGCAAGGGCAATAGGGTCAGTGCGCACAGAAGGTCTGCACTGCAGTTGCAAAGGGAGCATTACAATACAGCAGCTCTAACAGCCCTGAAGCAGGAGCGTTGTCATTGCCCTGAGGACAGAGGGAATGGTTTGAGTTATAAAATACTTATGCCATTCTAGTACATCAGTACCTGGACAGTGGAGGCACCTGCCTTAGGACAGGCCAGAAGCACAGACTCATATTCAGACTGGTGATTTGCACAGTTGTTGATAATGTGATCATTGCAGATTGGACCCTTCAGCCCATCCTATGAAAAGATCTTCAGGCACTTCCAGAATGTGAAGTACAGGGGTGAGTGGCTAAATCAGATTGAGAATGGCTGAGAGTATGATATGTCACCCTGAGAGGCATTGAACTGGCTGAAGAAACAGTCCAGAGATCCCAGGCAAACCTGTCACAAACTGTGAAAGGCTTCCACATGCAATGCATTCCTGGGAAGAGCATATGGGTAGCATGCCCCATGTGATTCTGACTGGGCCTCATTTCTTCCACGTGGTGTTTTTTTTTAGTTAATATGGCCACAGTTTGTCTTGGAGGACTCTGATTTGGTATCTTAGACAAGATTTCTACATAGGAAACTTAAAAAGCTGTATTCCTTATTAAACTGGGATTATCTCTGCTAAAAGGTATTTTTCTTATCCTCGTGGTATGACACTGAAAATATCCTACTTACCGAAAAGCGAATTCACTTCACTTATACACTAGCTGTGTAGTCATGATGCAATATTTAACATGAACCCCCTTTTTTAGATCAGAAGGTCCTGGTCCCTGGCTTCAATATTCAAGAACTGCTTCCTGACAGACCGGATGAGTATTATCGTTACGAAGGATCCCTGACAACTCCTCCCTGCTACCCGAGTGTTCTCTGGACAGTTTTCCGACACCCTGTTAAAATTTCTCAAGAGCAGGCAAGTTCCAACAGAGCACGTTTCCCTGACTGGTGTCTGCTAAAGAACAGTAAACAGATATTCTTATTTCCTGGATTTCTCCTATGTTCCTGTAAAACTGAAAGGTGACCATTGCTAAAAGCCTTTCAGTGGGAAGAGCAGCACAGAACTGACATAAATCAATATCCCATTCTCTTTGTTGTTAGCACGTTCCCAGTTGGCCAGAACAAAGGACAGACAGCTGCACAGCAATTGGTACAGTATCAGCTTGTAAAAAACACAGTCAAGGGAGATGAATTTTTATTTTCATTATGTACTTACTCCCTGCTCTAAGTCCTTCCATGAGTTACCTGCAGATTATTTTGTTTGGACCAACCAAGTATTTTAGTGCTACCTTGATCCCGATGGTCTTTGGTGGGTCGGAAAGTTTCTAAAAAGCTTGTGTTGTGTTATTTATCAATTTTGGATCCCCTAACTTTTCTCCCAGCTTACATTTTTTGTGCTTATGTAATTAACTTCTTTTGCTCTTAGGTGGCCATTTACACAGACTATAAACTCACAATCGCTACCTTCAGATTCACCTAATTATAGACATAGGGGAAAATATTAATATCAAAATCTCAGATCAAATTACTGCAAGCTCCTCGTTTTGAAAATACGTTCTCGCCTTTTTCCATTCTGTCAGATCGTGTGTCTACCAAAATAAAGAGTTCTTTCAAAATGTAGTTACTTAGGAGTTAGACTGTGCCAGGGAGAGCATGCTGGAAAAGTCTACCATGTTTCTTCCCATCCAGTTTTATCAGGATGTAAACAAAATACAGGTATGGACTTGGAGATGACACACTGTTTACACATTATTTGGTATTTGGGTTTACAGGCCACGTGAGACTTAATTATTACTTAATGTATTCCCTTCCCTTTGACTACCCCTTTTTTTTCAAACACTCCCAATGATCACACACACTGTCACTGCTTTCTCTGCATTCTGGGAGCTGAACAGGTGCTTCCCTTTCTAGTTACTGGCACTGGAAACAGCCATGTACTGCACAGAGAGTGATGATCCAGAGCCCCTGGAAATGGTTGATAACTTCAGAAATGTTCAGGAATTCCATGAAAGACTGGTTTTTATCTCCTTCCATGAAGGTGAGTTGTACGAATGCTTCTGTGCAAAGAAACAGTGTAAATATGAAGGACTGGAATGGCAGTCCTTCACACTACAAAAACACAGCAATCTCCTTTCCCTGCAGCTCATTTTGTTGCTGTTTCTTCTCATATTGCATTGGTGCATGTGCAACTGTACAAGAATAAGGTATTCCAAGGGTAGATAAGAATTTTTTTCCACAGTGGGTATCAGGGAAGCCCTGCAACCCTTCTGATCAAAGGCAAGGAGATAAGGAAGACACGATTGGCCTTGCCATGCTTGGCAGAAGTATTTGCTGTCACCCCAAATGCTAAACAGCTCCACAGCTGAGCTGTTTCAGCCAGTGTAGGTGCTTAAGATGGCCTTGTCTCACCAGTGACATTTACTGGTTCTCAGCAAGGTCAGGCTCCATCTTTTGCGGACCACACATTTAAAGGGAGTCTCAATTTTGCTTTTCAGGGACACTGTTTTGGGAAATTACACGGAATCAAAAGAGGTCCTTGAGGAATTCAAACTTGACAAATAAATATAATTCATAACATTGGATTGTGTGATCCAGTGTTACAAATTTAAAAAAACAACAATAAAACCATTTTATGAGAAAGAACCAATTCAAAAGCTTAACTCCGCAGTGTTACACAATGACAACACGTAAGTTTGGTGGGGGGCTTTGCACAAGTCTGCATCTGTGGTAAGAAGCTGAGCTGCACCCCACAGAAAGGCCTTTGAGTACATATTGTTTGTGCAAAATGTATTGTTTCAACCTCTTTGTTGTCTTAAAAACAAATACTCTTAAGGATCTGTGAAGCTGGAACGTATATGCAAGGCAGATGAATCTCGGCAAGCCACTTCACTATTTGAAATTGAGAGTAAGATATTTCTAAAAGAAAAAGCAGAGTTCACCAAAAAGATTAGCCAAGTGGCAAACTTTCAAATTAATAAAATGTGTTAGCACACCATTGCAACTTTGCCTGCCATTTTCTTCACTGTTTAGATAAAAGAACAGAAAACACAGGAGTTGTCTGTTTTGGACACTTTCACACAACAGAAACAGCTCCCCGCAGGCACACTGCAGTAGCTATCCCTGCCATTCCCCTCTGCAGACAGACCCTTTCATAACACAGCCCTTCTAACAGAATACCATAAAGGAGAAAAGGGAAAATTAGAGATCAGTCAAAACAAAACCTGGGCAAAACAGTTCTCTGAAATCAGAGATGATTTAGACTTGTCACCAAAAGTTGGCTGTTCTCTTAAAGTAAGAATTACACTAGTAGTTCTCTTGTTGCTAGATTCCAAACATAATATGTAAGAAATTTGCAAGTTCACCAAATTACCAACAGTCCTTAACATCTCTGTGATTAATATACAAACTGATACTAGTTGCACAAACAATATTTTGAGTAAATGAGAAGATGACTGAGTAGTGAAAGAGGGAAAGAACTAGAGCATGTCAGCCTTTTTTCTGCTTTTATGGATTGGCCAACCAGAAGAATGCCCCCCATGGCATTCTTATATGACCACAAAGAGGTTAAAACTTTCTTCTCCAATCTCCAGCCTCAAACACTGGCTGCCGACTAGAGAGCTAGTGGATCCAGAATGGCTATTTTAGTAATCCTCTTCAAATCTCTGCTCAAGTCCAATTATGAGCAATGATTTCAGCCAGCAGAATTTGCAATACAGCTCCCAAGTTTATAAGACTAAGGCTTCCTCTGCAGCTCTTAAATCCCTGAGTAAACAATCTACTGTAGCAATGGCACTGCAGAAACACTTCCTGAAGTACCAGAAGTTCCAGAGTGAGCAGCTCCCTTGTGATTACGACAGGTTCGCCACGGAGTTCTAGCAATCCAACCTTTACGTTTTCTACCCTCATCCTCTATTTATCAAAATTCACTGCCTGGCAGGCTTGGCAAGGGTATGTTGTCAATTCCTAACCACACCTATGAGCCACTGATCTGCTGAGTCCAAGTGGTCAGAAAGGAGAAATGCAGTTTTCCATCTGTTTCTTAAGCTGACCTTTCAACACCTGACTGTATTCTCGCTGTTAATCACACTCAGTACTTATTAGTAGAAGGTAGAGAGTTACAACCCACAATCCCAGTAACCCAAAATCAGACACTGTCCTTTTCATCCAGGTATCTCCAAACACTTCACAGGAATAGTGTAAGCATTATTATTTCCATTTATGGGGGAAAATTTGACCCAGATGTGACTTTCTCAAAATTGTTGCTGTGAACCAGAGCCAAACCAAATAACAACATTTGGTTCTCCCTCTACTAAGCCACATGATTGGCTCCCACGCAAAGATGACACCAGCCCATAAAAGCATTTTCAATGTATCTTTAAAGCTGGCATGACTTAGCGGAGTTAAACTATATGGGTTATTGCTCATCCTGCTGTTCACACCCCAGAACTGGTCTCTGTGGCTATGAAGGACATTGCTCAGTGCTACTTTAATAGAAACTCCATTCAGTCTAAGTACATTTAATTACAAAAGCTCATTGGCTCTATCAGTGAACCATAGAAAAAATGTTCAACCCATTTCAAAAAAGGTATTCGTTGCCCCTGTAATCTCACATTCCACTTACTGCAGTGACAAAACCTCCCTCACGGGTGCAGGCCCTCACCTAAAGGGTGAAAGAAAGGGCAAAAGAAAAAAAGAGAAAGAAAAAGAAGAAAAAAAGGCTCCTGTCAAAGCCCAATGAAGTACGTCTGTTTGCTGCCCAGTCTGATGCAGTCTGCTGCACCTCATATAGGAACAGAGCACACCTATTAAGAAGGGAAGGAGAGGCTATGCACAGAATCAAGGATTGGGCCAGGCAACCACAGAAATCTGTAAAAGAAATCCTGTTGTGCACACCTAGGCCCCTACTAAGCAGGTTTTCAGAGTAACTTTTCTGCCTTATCACTGACAAGCCTGAGAGCTGTCGCCTTCACCTGAGCACAGACACCACAAGATGGGGCCACTGGCCTGTGCTTTGTATCAAAATTGAGAATGACTGAGGTGTTCAGTCATGCACATTTTTGATGCCAGTAATGAGTATCTAAATTCCTGCTCATTATTTATACAAACCACATTTCAAAAAGCCTCTAATCTTCAAGGATTACACAGCAAAACTCACACATGTTAATAATATATATTTGGTCCATCAGCAATTTATTCCAATAAAATCAGCTTCTCATATATACAGCATATTTGTTCCGATGTTCAAACCACCCACGAGTTAAATAGGAATTCGTGTCTAGTTTTGATTAGTAGGGTGCTGTGCTGAAATACTATCTAACTACATTTTTTTAAGAAGACCCTCTCATCAGACAGAAGTGCTCCTTACCCTTCCTCTTCAAACTCCAAGCTCTTTTTCTACAGCTATCTCTTTAGTGTTATATTTTTGTGTCAATTTGACACACCTTTACTGTACCAAAACTCTCCTTCTGTAAAAGAGCTCTTCTTCATTTCCATGGATTGCGAGCTTCTTCCATTCAGTTGGACTTCAAATTAATGGGTCAAATGGGACAAGGTTAAACTCCACGTTTTACATTTGTGTTTTATCAACATCTGATTTAACAGGAGGAAATATTTAGATGGAATACATGAAACCTGTCAGTTTGACTCAGAAAGAGCTCTGATGCTGCTTATGGAGAAACAGTCATTTGATAAAATATAAAAAACAATGTGTAAGTAAATTAAGAAAATGCATTTAAGAAAAGGGAGCTCACCTCCAGGGTCTTCGTGGAGGCCAAAATAAATAAAAAATATTTCCGTCGCCAAAAATGTACGTGACGCTCACTAACAAATATAGCATTATGATAATCCTTAAATATTCATGCAAACAAGAGATCACTCCATTCTTCATACTAATATCCTGAATTAATTTTTACCTTCTTTGATGCAACAGCAAAGCATATCATTCTTCAGCTGTCCACATTCAGTGGTGTTCTGCTTGAGAAAACAAAAAGCATTGAATTTAACATTCTTGGTTGCCTGGGTTTAATTCTTTAGGTCTGCTTAAGATCCCTTATTTATTATAGCACAAAAATCATATTCCTGCTATGACTTGCTGTGCTAGTGCCTCCACGTTGGCATCGTGACTTCAGCATGTGTCTCATGTCACATCACTGAGAACTGTGGATCCAGCTGTGGGATTGGGACATTCCAGGGAACACATGTGCAAAGTTACCCATTCCACAGTCACAAAGTGATGTGACCAGGCTGCAGAAAGATTGCAGATGCAGAATGCAAATGCTATGACAGACCAGAGACTCATCTTCTCCTCTCAAGGCAGTGATATTAACAGTTTTGCATATTTTCCCTCTTCTTCTAGGTTTTGTTGTTTCTGTTGTGATAGCCTGCATTCTGGGAGTTCTCATCATTCTTGCAGTGGCCTTCTGGCTGCTGAAGAAGAAAAGGTAAGATGTCTGGCTGTCACATCACAAAAAAATTCAAACCGTGTTTTTCCTCAGATATGAAGAAGTGCTTGCATGTCCAAAACTTTGCACATTTTTTATACTGATAAGATTTGATCTTTTTCAAGACATGATCTCTTCCTACAAACTACGATTTGTTTTTGTTACTGTAGACATTATTTCCCCCGTGTGATATCAGGCTGGGTAAATAACAGACATATCCAGTTTTTCTATTTCTCAAATGCCATTTGCTCTTTTCTTGTTCTTTTTACTAGCACCGCTGCTTTTTGGATCCTTCCATTTTTTCCTGGAACAGTAAGTGAAACAAGGAGAATGGAATTTTAGGAAAACCTCTCCCAAAGGTCGCAACATTTTAGAGGAAGAAATATGTACTGCCAAGAGATCATGAAGCCACTGTTTGCCAACAAAGCCAAATCCTGGAAAAAAAGCGAAGATTACGAATTTTCCTACAGCCTGATTCCCTTGGCATTCAGCATTGAGCTTGTGTACAAAATGTGTTCTAAAGAAATACTTGAAACAATAAGCTGCTGTGACATTTGCATTACTACAGAGAAAAATAATCTCATACATGCATAATGGACAACTTTAATTAACTAATCATGCTTTTCCTTCATTGGCATTATGATTATTTAATAAATTTGTTTTATTTTTGCTGCAAAAAGAGAGGTGAAGACAACAGAGGAGTCATCTACAAACCAGGCATGTACAAGGAGGAAAAAGACATCTCCAAAATTTGATGCCCTGCTCTGTCACAAAAGCCTCTTTTCATTCATAGTACTGATGTATTTCAGATTGGTGAAACACATCTCTTGTTCTTGGCTAACGATAAGCCTCAAGAGAGGTCTAAAAGCCAAAAGTTTTCTGTAGCCCTTGTTCTCTTGTTTTCCAGAGAGATATGATCAGTGAATCCCCCTGAGCTGAATTCCTCACCACATGCTTTTCATGTCTGCTGCTTACTGAGTCTGGGTGTTTTAATTGGTTTTACAGTTAATCCTAAACTCCAGTTTTATGGTTTGTTTAGCACAGGTTTTCCTACAGCTATTCAAATCCAAAGACACTCATCAAGCTACAAGCAGTCCTCCTGGCTAAAACAAGGTATTGGAGTTGGACTTTTTGAATAGTATTTTTTATTGGGGTTGTTTTTGAAATAGGTTTAGGGGCAAATTCAGCTGATTTTAAAGAATATTTTTGTCGGTATGTTTTTATCTGTAACGTTTTTGATGTATTGTGGACGTGTTGGAGTTTTGGTTTCTTTTAGCATAAATTGTATGAGTTGAAATATATGTTTCAGAGACAGTTTACGCTTAGAATGTATGGGGTTTGGGGGCTTGTTCTAATGGGATTTAAAAAAATTTCTTGTAGGTAGGTTTGTTTTAGTTTTGAATAGGGTTAAATGGTGGGGGTTTTTTTCATGTCAGCAATAGAAATAGGTTTTGGGTTTCTCCGTGGTGATGGGATCGGCGTGCATTGTGTATTAGCGCTGAGGAAGGTTTCCTGTCTTTGTGGTTTTGATGTGTTAGGTTAATGAAGGTGTGTGGTTTAAAAGATGCCTGCAATGCACGAGAGCAGATGCTGCCGCGGCTGCTGCGAGTCGGCTCGCAAGGGCTCCCAGGCAGCCTGGCCCGAGGCGCGTCCCGGGGCTGAGCTCGGCGGCGGTGCTGCCGCCTGGTGGACAGAGAGCGGCGCTGCGGCCCCCCGGCGCAGCGCCCGGCCCCCCGCCGCCGCTGTCCCCTGCTGGGTGCCGCGGGACAGCGGCGACGGCCGTGGCTGCCGAGCGTGGCGAGGGCGAGGAGCGGCAGCGAGCGGCGGTTTCTGTAAATGGAGGGGAGGGGAGAGGAAGGAGGGGGAGAAGGGCAAAGGTCCGCGGGCAGGGTCGAGCGGGGCCAGGGCGCTCCAAGGAGCGGCCACCGTGCGGGGCGGTGACCGAGACGAATGGCAGCGGCGGGGGCGGCCCGGCGAGGCCGGTTCGGGCGGGCGGGCGGGCGGCGGGGGCGCGGTGGCAGCGCGCCACGGGCCGGGGGCAGGGGCCAAGCGGGGTCGCAAGGGAGCTGTCGCGGTGCCCCTGTCAAGAGGGCGGAGGTAACCGCGGCAACCGGCGGTTCGGCCTTCAGCCACACTCAAGATGGCGGCGAGGAAGGGCGGAAGTCGCGGACCGCCACGCCAAAGATGGCGGGGCAGCGCGACGAGCGCTCGACCTTCTCAAGATGGCGGCGCCGAAAAAAGGCGGGAAAAATAGGACCCCGGGGCGTCCCTCCGGCTGCCTACCCGGAGTCCCGGCGCAGACGCGGACCCGGCACGATTTTCCCTGCGTTTCCCGCTGAGCGGACGCGGGCTGTGGCGTCGGCGGAGCCGGGGGCGGGCGGGAGCAGGGCGGGCGCCGACAGGCAACGGCGGGGACGGACCCCTCGGCGCGGTGCCGGGGGCCTTCGGCGTCCCGTAGCAAAGATGGCGGCAGGACCGGAAGCGGCTTCTGCCAGCACTCAAGATGGCGGCGAGGAAGGGCGGAAGTCGCGGACCGCCACACCTAAGATGGCGGGGCGGAGCGACGGGCGCTCGACCTTCCCAAGATGGCGGCGCCGAAAAAAGGCGGGAAAAAGAGGACCCCGGGGCGTCCCTCCGGCTGCCTGTCGGCGCCCGCCCTGCTCCCGCCCGCCCCCGGCTCCGCCGACGCCCCCAAAAAAACCAAAGGAGAAATATTGCAGAAGGAATTAATTCCTTGTTTTGCTTTCCTTGTGCGCACGGATTTTGCTTTCCCTATTCAGCTGTCTTTACCTCAATGCACAGTTTTTCTGGCTTTTACCCTTTCAATTCTCTCCCCAGTTCCCTGGCAGAGGAGTGAGCAAGGCCTGCGAGGGGCTTGGGGCTGGCTGGGGTTAAACCACAACATGGAATGATGAAACATGAATCAATGTTTAAACGGGACTATACGAAAAGATAGATCATTTTAGATAAAAGAACAGTCACGTTGTAGGTTACTGCATAGTAACAGAAGCATATTTAAATTTTAGTTAAACATCTTCTTAATTCTCTATGACAAGTCGAACAGAAATATTATAAGTTTCCTTGTTAGTAAGTGTTATTTTTCTGCATAATGGTAATAGAAAAAAAGAAATCATAATCAGAAACATTTATAACATGATCAAATTCTGGAGAAACCTACAACAATGAACTTAAGTGACAGACAGCTGTTCAACTGCCCCTATACAAAACTCTGAATTACTGTGATTATACAACTTACATCTCATAAATGAAAAAACTGTTTTAAGTTACTTATACTCGCCATTTTTCTTTTCTGTAATTTTTCATTTCACCACAGACAGTACAAGAAGTATAACAAATATTGTAAGAATACTACAAACAAAATTTAGTATCACTCACATTGTATATAGTAATTGACATTTTTTGACAGATGCCACACTGACAAGCCAAACACTTTAAGAGGAGAAATAATTTCAATGCAAGAAAAGACTTCAAGCATTTTACTTATCTTCTCAGGTAATTATTAACTCTAAGGCATGTGTCTTATTTTCCCTCTTTAGTGCAAAAATCCCTTTAACCCTCTTTAGTGCAAAAAATCACCGTTTCACAATAAAGGAAAAGCTCATTTGAAGGTCATTTTTTCTTTCATATGCTTGTAGCAATTGGCTAGAATTACTTCTTTCCTATATCAGTAGAAGCGAAATGACAGCTAGTACAAAACAAACAAACAAACCATGCCTCAAAAATAAATAGTGGAAAAGCTGTCAAACATCAGACTTTATATAGGTTCACTGAGAAGTACTGGAAGAACTTAAGACAAAAAAATCAAACACCCCTTCGTTTAAAAAACAAACAAACAAAAAAACAACCAAAAAGTAATCCCAAAACCCAAAACGTAGATGTGTTCTTCTTTAGAGTTATTGTTGAAAGAAGAATATATCTCATTGAATAACTTTCAACAGGACAGATTAAATATACGCAGAATGTTTCCATACACACTTACTGATACAATAAACTGGAGCATGAGCATATTTACATGTGTGCACAAACACACAACAAGCACATTCCAGCACATGTTGTATGAAGACCTATTCAACAGGACAGGAACCTATTTTTTTATATACAGAAACCATAACTTACCTGTTATGCAGCTTATTGTAGTTTTCCTTCAAGAGTTCATTCTCTTTTTCTAGATCATTTATTCTTTCCTGTAACTAAAATGAAGAAGGAAGTTTCATTTGACGTACAACACCAAAGGAAATTACAATGAATGCATGAAGACAAATAGGTTATTATTTGCAGGCATTGTCAAGGTATTATTTGTTCTTTTTATACAAAATCAGAATCACAGAACATTCTGCATTGGAAGGGATCCACAAAGACCATCATGTCCAACTTTTAAGCGAACGGCCCATTTAGGGATCGAACCCACAACCCTGGCAGTATTAGCAATGAAGCTAACCTCAGGGTGTACATCAGCCTCTAAGAAGCTTCAAAATAACACCTTTTTTCATCACATGGATTTACATTTGGCCCGAACAGTCTTTTTCATGTTGTTTATTTGAAGTTGAGACTAGCATGTTGCAGTGGAACAACAGTATCTAATCACATTCTCCCATGCAAAATAATATAAAAATCTAAAAGTCTAAGTATCTTACTGACATTACAAACAACACATCCTTGTTTTCAAAATATTCCCTAAAGCAAGACGTAACGTTAATGCTATGAGATACCAAGAAGACACCTACATGCATTACAACAGTTTAAAGGTTTGGAGGAAGTATCTGTGAGAAAATCTTGGTAAACTTGGTTCATGCAAAATACCTTTAAATTAGGTAAACCAGGTGGTGAAACTAAATTTACTACAAAATGTAACAGAAAAACAAGTAAGCTTGCAGACTCTTACTCTTCACACATTGAAGAGAAGGAGGAATAAACCAGTTGATGTTTAGCCCTAAGTGGGGATGGCATTAGATTGAGAGCCTCTAGACAAAGAAATAGAAGTAGTTGATTTGAACTGCTAAATCAGATATAACACTATACTGCACTGGAATTAAATCAGGTTGAAAGAATAATAAAAACTATTACCAATAAATCAAGTATGATTTTCTTTCCGTTAAAAAACCACCTTTTCAGTATCAGAATTAACACTAAATCCTATGCTTTAACCTCAAATATTGTCCAAACACTGTTGCAGTGACTATGTGGCACAGGGATCAGGTGTGGTTGATTTTACTATCAAATGCAAGCAGCAGCCACTATTTTTTCTTTTTAACAGGATAAAAGTATATGCATATAACTAGGTCAGTCTTCTAAATGTGTTTGAAACATCTATTCACATTTCCACAATTAAAAGGTATCCCATCATTAACTCTTTCCTTATCTGTATGTACCCCAAGCAGATTCAAGATCTCCTGAACACGATCTCACCTCTTCTGTCCTTCTGTTTGAAATAGTTACTGACTGCAATTCTTTTTGAAGATGGAAGCACTTTAACCGCTCCTCTTTAAGTTGAACATTCAGTTCATCACCTTTTGCTAATAAAGCATCATGGTTAGTCTTCAAGTTCTTTAGGTTCTATGAAAAGGAAGGAAGGAATATCAAAATTGCACACAGTAGAACATTCCCACACTGTGTATTTCAACAGGGGGTCTTCAAGACACTATTCTCAATGTGGTCAGCAGGACACATTCTTGAATTAAGTAACTGAAATGAACTTTCACTTCCCATGGCCAGCAGAAGGTGACCTAGTTGCCTTCATGAACATTAAAGCCTCAGTTTACTCATGACGAAAATGACAAAGAAATAAATCTATAAAGCAATTAAAAGATTTTGCAGTGGTTGGACATGCTAACCAAAAACCACTGCAGCAGCAAGCAAAAATCAATGTAGCCCACATCTACGCTAATCATAGAGCTTGCACAGCTCTCTTAACCCTTATATTTATATATACATATATACAGACACAAGGATTTTTACACTTATAGATATACATATACACACAATTACAGATTTGTAATTCTTTTGCAACCCTCATGCATTCAGCTCTATTTCCCAGCTAAAAGTACTTTAATATGGGACTTCTGATTTCCTTTACATTTTCATTTACTTTGATGGATTACAGTAAGGCACATTTAACCAATTTTAACATTGAATGGAGGATGCTGATAGAGCCTCTATTGCCAGAGTATTAGTTAATATTATACTGCCTACATTCCACAATCCTGTAATTAGGCCTCATTCATTAAAAATTCGAATGCAAATAACATTCAAATTATGATTTGAGACAAAATAGTCGAAAGGTCAATCTCCTGTTTAATAAAATGGATGAGAATTAATGCCAAATATATACATGAATATAATGTTTAATGCTTTTAGACAGAAAGAAGTTAGCTACATTTTTTCCATACAATATTCCTACAATGTAGTTAAATGGAGAAGCCAAATGAGAATCCTGTAAAAATTGTTTGCTTTCACATGCAGTCAGAATAGACTGGAAATGAACAAAAAACTCATGAAAAATCAATCACAACTTGATATTCAGCCTTTCATATCTCATTTCTCAGTACGATAAAAATCACAGAGAATGAACAATATTAGGAATCAGTCTAAGAAAAAGAAAGAGAGTAATGTTTGCAACTATTTTTATAACTAGTTATTTATAGTTATAAATAGAATTTAACTCTAAATTCTAGAGTTAAACTCTCTCTAACTCTATTTTAGATTTCTAAAGAGGAAGAAGACAAAAAGCCGTGTTAAACCTTTTCTGAGTTTGGCAGAGAAGATACAGGAATTACACTGAAGAGGGGGAGGGAGGCAAAGCAAAATAAAATGCAGAAATAGAAAAACATGGGCAAAAAAAGGAATCAAACAAAAATCTAATGGCACAAAGTGTTATTTGGCATGCTAACAATAGGCAGACAGAAGTACGAGTTTATAAGGATACCCAGTGCTTCCACTTCATAAGGCTGGATACTTTATAAAGCTCTTCTGCAGTTAGGATTCCTAATTACAGGAACTCCCCAGTTTCCAAGGTATTAACATAGCACCTCTGGATACACACGCAGTTCTCCAAATACATACAGGAAAAAGCAGAAAAAAGCTGTATAATTAAACCTACATAGATATATCTACCATGGAATTGCATGTTCTGGAGATATTTTCATAAAATTGCTCTTTTTATAAGGAAAATTATTACTTAAAACAGCCCTCTAAAATAATCTCCATGAACAAATGAACAGAGGTTAAATTCTAATGTCAGAACAAAAGAGCCAAACTGCTCAAACTTCAGCAAAGAGTAATAAAGTGGAGGGGGCCTGGTATCCCTTTTTGGTAAATCAGTACATCTAAGCAAAGTCCTCTCTTTAAATGATCAGGGATCTCTTTCCATAGCCAGACAATTCAATTCATTCTTCATAATCTGCTTGGTATGACTTTGCAGATGAAATCACTAAGACCTGATAGACCCTGCTGAAAAAAAGGGAGAGATTAAGACTAAAAATCCCTACTCCATCTGGAGTAGTTTGAGTGTAATGCAGTATGCGGTTCATTTTAATGTACTCCATATTGACTTGGAATCAAGAACTGTGTTATCTTTCTTGTTTCTTTTAGAATGCTTATGTGACAAGACTATAGGAATGTTACTGATCAAATTGCAATTACCTCTTGAAGCTGGAGAAATTTTCCTTCCATTGCTGAAAGAGCATTGCTTTTCTCAGCCAGCTGTTTACGGACCTTGATCATTTCCACATTGTCCTGAATGTTTAGCCTTCAAAATTAAAAAGAAATACATCATAAACACATACCTGGAAGAAGATGTAGTGTATAATACCCAAATTAATTTGTTCTTCTATAATTCACACAGGACAGTTTAGGTAAATAAACATTCTACTGTTTGATGACACAGCAGCTTCATTCAATTAATATACATATTTGTTTGTTGTATAAAACTGTATATGACAGAAAAAGAAAACAATCCTATGCCTAAAGAGATTGTTTTCCATCTCTCCCACCATCCAAAGTATTCGGTGCCAGTAGAATATAATTTGGTGAAGTTTCCACTTATCAAATACTGTAAAGAAAATGTGATTTAGCAATTTAGGCTATCACACCTTAAGTCTGGTATTCAAACGAGCTGCAGGTGTGTCTTACTAACATGAAAATCATTTAATATCCATGTAGATAGTCTTACAATTCTAAGATTAATTTGAGCATGTACCGTTTACTAGAAAGGACGTTTACAATAATTCAAAATTAAAAAAAATACTTACCTAGGTGTTTTTCCTTACTTCAAACCCCATTATTTCCACAAGTATGAGAGGAGAAACTAATTGCAATTTTTATTAATATAAATTATGATAAAATCAGAATAAATTTTCAATATTTGAAAAGGCAGTTTCTCTTCCAATATTTGTCTATTTCAGACATGCTGGACAAATTGTCAAAATGTCATGCTGGAGCAAGTGAAGGGGCTACAAAGCTTACACATCTGGGAAACAGCTAAGTATGTGAATAAAGTAATGTCACTCTCTAATACTAAAAGCAGTGTGAATGAGTTTCCTTTATCTCAATATTCTCTGCAACAACAGAGCCAGTATTTTCCTACTATTTGTAGACTCCAAATTATTGAGTGCTAGTGACCATTAAATTATCCAGTATGAACCTACACCTAAAATTTTATAAGAATTAAGCTGAAGGAAAAATAGGTGATTAAATTTTATGAATGGAACTTCAATTGAATCTGTATCAGCTGGAAAATAATTCTCTAAAATGGTAATTATGAACTTCTTTGTTTATTTATGAAAAAACATATCTTATTATTGTAACTATCTCCTTGCTTAGAATTATCCACGCTATTTGGTAAAACATTTTATGACTTGGTTTCACCCACTGGATAAAAATGAATAAGGCCCTCATTTCTTTACAGAAGTAGTAACTTCCACAGCTACCTACAAACATTATGGCATAGCTCTTCTAATGCTTCCACCGTGGAGATGTTAATTTTTCACAATACCTTTGGCTTGCTGTCCCCTGCTCTTTCAGCCGTAAGAGGGATTCTTCAATTTCCTTTTCTTTCCTTCTCAGCTGACTCCCAAGCATCTCTCTGGCACTGTCTAGTTCCTCAATTTGTTTCCTTTGGGACTCAATTACAGTCTCCCTGCAAGTACAAGCATCCTAAATTCCAAAACCAGCTATGCATTTTCTCAAAGAACAAAAAGAAAAGCATACTCAAGTAAGCCAAACTTGTAACTTGTAACAAAATCTGTATTTCTTAGTAACACACAACACATGAGAGGTTTATGAGTCTAAATTGCTATGAAAGCACAACACAAACTCTCAAAATAAAAGTTTCTGTGGACCGAATAATGTTTAGCAGAACTTCACTGAAACACTGTTCACAGTTTCTTATACTCTATACTAGAAGCATCCTTCCTCTAATCCATTAGCACCAATGGTTTCTCAAAAGCAAAACACCATTACTGGCTACCACAAGATTAGATCTTCAATGGATTGAGCATTGAAAGTAATTTTTAAGCTTTTATCCTGAGATAGGAAAATCTATACCCCCCAAAAAAATTAGAAAATAAAACCAAAAGATGTGTTTTAAACAGTGGAATTTATCCAGTAAACATGATTTAAGAATAATGTATAGTACTATTTCTGTACAATTGTTTCCTATGATTCCAGTTAAGCTTTGTGTTTATAAAATTTCAAGTACAAAATAAATGACTCCACATTAATCCATATATTTCTAAACTTAGCTTGCACATTTATTGAAAACTTAGCATTTACAGAGAATGTAATTGATAATCTGATTTAAGTAAATCACTATGGAAATAAACAAACAGCTTTTAGAAAATCCAGGTTCGAAACACACAATTTAGAGAAGAAAACGGTTCTAATCAGACCTCAATATCATTAAATTAGATCTTAACTACCTTTTCTATATAACACCTCTCTATTCTCATGCAGTCTCTACCTCAAGGATGTTAGAAGGGCTTCCTAAGCTTCAATTCCAGTTAAAATGTGCAGTTGGATTACAAACCACACTTCAAAATGCAAAAGTGAATCAGAATCATTTTACATAACTATCCCAATGCTATGCTTTTTGCACTTACCCATAAAATCTGTCTGCCTCTAGAAGCGAAACTTAAACGCATCAGCAAAACACATCCACACAGCCAGCACTTGCACAGTAGTGCACATTTTAGGACTTATGTTAGTAAAAAATTTGCTAGGGTTCTTTTGGCTTTTGTCAGCTGTGACCCGTAACAAACTAGGCAGCATTGCATGCCAGCAAAGAGAGCCTCTCCACTGGAGACCAATTTTAACTTCTAGTCAAATTCTTACGTATCTACATTTTGCATTCTAAATCCCCGATTCCCTGTTTTCCTCATTATAAAACATTTCTGCATTGTTACCAGTGTTATTGTTGTCAGATCCAACCATTTTATTTTCTGATGTGAAACCTTTTTTCCTTCAAGAAAACTGTAAACTCTAAGAATTATTATCACCAAAAAAAGGTAATATGAAAATCATACAAATTTCTGATTTCAGCCCTTGAATCCTCGAGCAGACTCTGTCCATATCTGGGGAGCACAAGGTCAGATGATCTCACTTCTAAACTCTGAAATCTCATTCCTAAAAACCAAAAAAAAGATAAAATTTCTACATGTTCAATGAAAAAGCTTTTAACAAACCAACTACCTCTATACAGTACAAACAACAGCAACTTTTACAACAAAATCACATGGAAAGAAATAATCAGTGTATGTACAACCTAGCTGCTGTAAAATCTGAAGGATGGGCGATAAAGAACAGTGTTAGAGCGAACTGTTAAAAACACGTCCTGAGAGTTTTTTTAAAAGACTGTACTTTCAAAGACAGAGAACAGAGATTGTGTCTTCAATTACAATCGTGTCTTCAATTAACAACTATTAATTGTTAGTTATTATTGGACAGCAACATGGACTTGAAATGTCCTTCTCTCAGCATTTTCTTTGCAAAATCCCGAGTCATTCACACAGACGTGCAACTGTTAGGACTATATTTTAGTAGCAGTGCAGATAATTCCCTTGTGCTGTTTAGAAGCATCCTAAGCCCATGGTGAAGAAGAGAAGTGAGAAATTAATTAAGGAAGAATTGCTACTTTAGGAGCAAATTCAATGGTTTCTCCACATTTTTCTCCTACTCTCAGCAAGAAGAAATCAACCAAGTTTGGAGGTGGGAACAAACACATTTCATTTCAAAGACAGCATTGACACTCCCATCCCTCAGTCCGCAGAACTGAATCATTTAGGTTCAAGGTACAATGACATCCGCAGTTTCTCAAAATGTCTAAAAAAACTTACCTACTTAGCTGCAGTAACTTGACCTATTTTGAATTTTCATCTTTAAGTATTTTAAGGTACTGGTAATTGTGATAGATATATGCGTGGGTGTGCGTGTGTGTATATATATATATATATGCCTAGAACATTATTTTTTGTTTACTTTTGTGCAAATTAAGGTATTTCTTAGATCAATACTCAATAAAGAAAGGAAGTATTTACTGAACATTCATACCCACTTAGGACTTCTGGATGAGCTTTCCATGGTGTTTCTCCATGGTGTTTTTGTTTTAAAGCCAAACAAAAAGCAGATACAGGAAGCTATTTTTTTTTTTTTTTTTTTAGAGTTTTCTCGTCTCTTAATACCTTAGAGACAGCTAAACTATCCTAATTTTTTCCAGGCATTTTATTTTTGGATAATTGCTCTGTATATTTTCTGATCTGCACGAAAAATGTTTTGAATTCAGACTCACGGTTTCAAGAGCAATCAAAGAGTTCACTGTTTTTAATAAATGTGAAGTATACCCCTCTTGGTGTGCTCTGGCATGCCAGCAGCCTCACTCTCTTTTTTGAGACCAGTGTTCACACGAGACTGAACGGAGCTGTAGGGACAAGGCCTATGTCCTTGGATCTGGAGCTGCTGTTTAGTTGAAATGAGTTTGTTGCGGAGGCTCTCATTTTGTTTCTCAAGCTCACGAACTCTTTCTTGCAAATGCTCAATCATTTCTTCCAGCTCCAGAGCCTGACCCAGCCGCTTGGGTCCACAGCCAGCCTGGTCACATTTTCTTTTATCATTAACAAGCCGTATTAACTTGGTGGTCATTCTGGGCAAAACAATCAAAAAATACAAAAAATAATGTGAAAAGTCAGCATACAAAGTATTCTGTTGAAAGGAACATAACCACTGTGAAGACTTCAGCACAGAACCTTGATAATAAATTCCAAGTTTTTATGCTTGTGATGAACTTCTTGAAGATAATTGAAACTAGTGTGCTTTATAGCACTGACGAATAACAGTTTCCTAAGGCTTATCCTTTCAGGTTAGTAAAGGAAGGACACATTTACTCCACAGGCTGCTTAATTTTTAACACATGACCTTATATATGCATGCTGTTAAGTTACAGCCTTGGGTGGTTTGGAATGGGGCAAATTTTAAAAGCTACAATTCCACAAAACATTTAGCTACTGAAAGAATGGTAATTTTAGGATTTAAAGATATATTTCATTTCCAAAGTGCCTAATATATACCAATGGAAATATTTAAGAAGGTTCTCCTGAGAAAGGGACTTAGCAGTTCCCATTACCATACTCAGTTTTCTTCTGGCTAAATATGACCAATGTGCTTCAGATAAAAAACAGTTAGCTGAAGGATATAATTAGATATAGAGCGTACAGCTCTCACCTCTCTTTAAAAAGAATAAAAACCTTTGCCTTTGGCATTTCAAGTTGTACTTTTCATTTCCTTTAGTTTTGATAAATATTAGTACACTGGAACAAAAGGCAGACAGAGCACTTGGGGGTCATGTAATATACAAGAACAGAAAACATACCTAGCAGTAAATGGAAAAAATCTGGATGAGAGAGAAGTGGAGTGGAAAAAGAGGGGGAAGGGGGAAGTGGGAAGGGGGAAGGGAAAGAAGAAGGGAAGGTGAAAGGGAGGAAGGAAGGGAGGGAGGAAGAAAGGGTGGGAGAAAGGGAAGAAGAGAAAAAGAAAAGTGGCTTCAATGAGAGACAAGTTCAACACTTCACAAAACTGGCCACACATATTCGTGTATCTAGTTCACAGGGAACCTACTTTTGAAGGCCCAGAAAGAAAACTAAGAATAAGGACACAATTCTTTTGAAGGGACTTGCTTTACTTAAGGATATTTCTGGTGGACAAATGCTTCTACCTAAAAGGACAAAAGTGAAATTAAAAAAATCCATGAAAACTTTAGGATGTCACAGAATTTGCCTGTGAGCTTGGATTTTTTTGCTTGGGTTTTGTTTTTGTTTTTTTTTTTTTTTGTGTGTGTGTGTGTTTTGGTGCTGCTTTTTTTTGGTTGGTTGGTTGGTTTTCTGTTTGTTTGGTTGGTTTGGTTTTTTTGTTTGGTTGGCTTTGTGGGCTTTTTTTTGAGTTGTTTTGGTTTGGTTTTTTGCATGGTTTTTTGTTTGTTTGTGGTTTTGTTTTTAATGTAACCCTACAGGAAATTAATTCCAAACTTTTAGTTACAAGGGTTTTGACAAGGACACTAGGAAAGAAATTTAGCTCAAGATTTTTCACTGGAAATCTAGACAAACACTGTATTTTTGTTTTGTGTGCCTTAAAATATTAGTTCAGGTATAGAAGTTTGGTGTAAGTGGATGATGAGTGGTATTTTCTGTTAAACAGAAACACAGGAACTGCCATTTGAAATAATGAAACAATTCATTTATTCTACAATCTTGTATTTGACAATAGCCTAACAGAAAAGATAGAAAATATGTAATACTGGTCAACTGGACCCTGGCCCACTGAATGCTGAGTAAAAAGAAAATAATGTTTTGGACTTTAAAGTATGAAATATTTACAGCTACCCTTTGATGAATTCATTAGCTCCTCACCAGAAGCTGGCTTAGATGCAGAAAGACTTTGTCAACAATTATCACAATGTGAACATAGAGTCACAGTATTCAGACCTCCCGCAGTATCGTAATGCTACAAACAGCTCCATTGGTTTGCTGCCACAGTTAAGTCCTGGCAAAGATTAGCTCACAAATCTGAGCATAATAAGTGTAATAATCAGCCTAAAGTTGCTTGTATATTTGTGGGGAAATTGGGTACTGTGCTCCCCATGCTACTTAGGACTTCTTCACTGAAGTTATCTATTACACTGAATAAAGGAGTGATGATTATAAAGATATTTTAGTGCTAACTCACCACTAAAAAGCTAGATGTTATTCAACCTCTTGAAAGACAGACAGAGACCAAAAAAGGGGCAGAATCTCTCTGTATAGACCATTTTGATTCTAGAACGAAACTCCTGATGAACCATTAGGCTTCTACAGCCTGTTCTTCAATTCCGAGAGCACGTCTTACATTTGTACTCCACCAGCACAGCTGGGATCCAAGGTATCATCTCTGATGTAGTAGACAGTGTTGTACCTCTGTACACAGAGATCTAATAGGAGTCACTGCAAAAACCATCTCACACACTCAGAGACAACTAGAAATCAATACAAAAAATCACTTCCAGTGGGTGATTTTTGCTACTGCATTAGAAAGTGCTCTGTGAGATATCAGTATGATTTTTAATTTGTTGATGATGCTTTAAAGGGACAAAAAGATATGGTGAGTTATAATAAAAGTGTTAAACCCCATACCTTTTAATTTTCTCCTCTTGCTTATTTGCATACTGTTTGAGTAGGACGTGGTCATCACGCAGACGAAGAAACCTGTCTTCCAGTTCATCTCGACTGATTCGTGATATGACTTGTTGAGCTTTTACATTCTGTGTAGATGATGATTCTACCCAAACCAAGACAATTTTAAATTACCTTCAATACATTCAACAACATATAAATCAAAGTCTAACTCACTTTGAAATTCTGAAAAAAAATTAATGAAAAATTTCAAGTAATTTGATATTTTACACTTGTTTCAGTCTATTGATTAATTTCCTCAGAGTTACTGGCAGGTTAATCACTTCTTTTTTCCTTCCTCTTACAGACTGAAAAAAAAACGCAGTTCAAATGATGCAGCAAACTGATTACCTACCAGGCAATGCAAAGGTAACAATTTAGCAAGCAACCAGAAATGGTCACACATACTAATTAAAAAATAGGATAAGCATTACCATTGAGATGCTTTCTAATCTGTTTCAAAGTGAACACCGTCTCTTGAAGCTAGAAAGAATTAATTCACAGTTGTGAAAACGAACTCAAATACAAGACTAAGTCCAGTAGTTCCATTCTAATAGCAGCTGAGTAACATAAAAGAATTGCATAGTACTTCTGGTTCCCAGAAAATCGATCTGACCTTGTTCTCAATTCAGCAAAAAAGCATTCTCTTTCCTTCTGGAAGGATGAACGTTATACCTTGATGAGTTTTCCAGTTTTTAGCAACTTCTATCTTACAACAACCTACTCGAACATAGAATAAGTCACAGTACCTTTCAAAATTTAACTCAGATTTTGAATGGTATTTGAACTTCATTTTGTGAAACATTTTTAGAAAGAACCTAAGGAAGCCGCTGATCAAAGTCTGTAATTGCAATGAATAGCATCTGGTACAAACCTTGTAATCCTTCAACTCCAGCTGGAGTTAGGACTGTATCTCTCACAGCCAGGTTCTCCACAGTTTCATCAGCTGAAACAGGCATGGCTCACCTAGGGGCAACAAAATTCAAATGCTTCTCTATCTGCAATGTAAAGTGAGACTAGAATAAACTACAAGATGTCATATAAAATGATGGCAAAAGTAATGACGTTCACTAGAATGACAAACTCGTGTAAATGCTCCTATCTAAACTGAATTCCTCAGAGGACAATCAAAACCTCCAAGGTAAACATTATGTCATTTTTAATCCATGCACAAAATATGGCTTACTTCATTACGCAGTAGCTCCAATTGTATTTAATGATTTAATGTATGCAGAACTTATTCGTTTTTTAAGTTCTAGTTCTGCTGTCTTCAGCCATCTTTGGGCTAAGGACGTATTTCCACGTGGAAGTGGGAGGAAGACTTGAGGGGGTTTCTTCTGGTTTGTTTGGGTTTTTTTTTTTGGTTGCTGTTCTGTGGGGTTTGTTTGTTCTGTTTTTGCTTTTTGGGGTTTTTTAAAAATTGTTTTTTTCATTTTAAGACAGATCAAAGCTTAAGGTATCAACTGGTAGGTGAGTAATGCCATCTTCCACATTCTGAACGGGACTATGAAACAAGGTGAAAGGGGCTTAAGGAGTAATTTCAATGTTGCCTGCCAATCTCTTAGTCTTCTTTCAATCATTGTCCTAAGACAAATTACTTTTTAAAATAGAGACACTCCTATGAACGATAACCATAAATCCAAATACATTTCTTTTTTGAGACAACAGTAAGTTCAGCTACATGACAAAGTGAGATTAGGAAAGTATTAATTAAAGTATTAATCAGTGTAATATACGAAGAATTCACTGCTTCTTTCTTGTCTTCCAGTGCAGAAAATTAAACGCTGGCCAGAGAATTAGGGAATGCTGAAACAACATGAAAAGGAGACACATGAAGTCCTCAGGATGCCCTTTTCTCTCCACATTGTAACACCCTTCAGGTGATATAAATCCTTAGTCAATCCAAAAAAATCTAGGAATCCATTGGTATATTAACAGTGATGCTAAAAAAACTTGCATCAGAAGACAGAAGTGACATAGTATAATCCACAAACATTCCATGAAATATCTCTTAATTTTATCATCAGAACTACTGCCTAAGTGATGCCCTTCTTCTACCAGCAAAGCCCTCTATCATAAACTAGTTTCCATATGGCTTTGTTCTGAAGGAACAAAAAGGATTAATGGAAGCTTAGTTTCCAACAAGTCAGTCATGCTTTCAATCTTCTGGTTTTTATCACTAAAATTTAGAATAAAATAACAATTTATATCTGGATAGATCCAGCTGCTATGCTGAACCTTCAAATTTAAATCAGATTTTATTTCCAAGAAAAGTTACCATACAGTCACTTCAGTACTTTTGTTAATGAAAATGAAAGCATTTCACATACAAAGAGAGGAAAACTTTCTGTATCTCTGTGATTAGCCTATAAGAACTTCCAGTTAGGTATAAGCAAGAATTTTATAGTTACTGAAGCTAGAGAAACTGTAACTTTCATATATACTGCACTCCTCAAAAAACGTTTCTGTCACCATCTGACAAATTACAAAAAACTGCATAAGACTTTGCAGCGTTATGCGAGACCAGCCCGTAATGAGACGAATACTTAAAACTAGAGAATCAAACCTCATGCTTTAGGTCCAAATTTTTATATAACTCACAGAAGCAAAGTGTTGCCCCAGTATCATTGCAAAGGAGCAAAACTAAAGATGGATTGCTTAAATTTGCAAAAGTACTCAGTCAGTGGGGGCAGGAAGCACTTCTAGGGAAGGGATTTCTAAGGAAAACCTAAAAATTATGACATTTAATTGTTTCAATGTGGATTTAGAATTTCATGAGCCCTATACACGGCCAAAATGATGCTTTTCTTGCTATTTTCCCACGCTCGGGCAGGGAAACACACCTCCCGCTTGAACCCAGCGGCCAATTCCCGCTTTTTACGTACAAAACAGACATAGCAACCGAAAAGGCATCCAGAGCCGTTCTGACCGAAGCGGTGAGGCCCTGCCTTTCCCACGGGCATCGAGCTGCGCGCGAGCGGCCTCAGGGGCCTGAGGCCACCTGCTCGGGAGCTCCGCCGCAGGCCCCTGAGCGCCGCTGGCCCCGCCGCGCTCCTCGCCCGTGCCCGGAGGAGGAGCGGCCGCCCTCACTCACCGGCCCGGCGCAGCAGCGGCCGCCCTCACTCACCGGCCCGGCACTCCGTCCGCCACTGCCGCGGCACAAACGGCACCGTCCCCTTCCGGGGCTGCCCGCCCCGCTGCCCGCTGGGAGTTGGAGGCCGCGGCGAGGCCGAGCGCCGCCGCTCCACGCTCGGGAACCGCCCTCGGCCCTTGCCGCCGCAGTGCTCGGGGAGCAGAGGAGGGAAGCGGCAGGGAGAATTGAAGGTAGTGCTTCAAAATGTGCAACACGTAAACGTTTTCTAGAACGCAGCTCTTGATGGCTGTTGTACCTGTCAGGAAAATTAATCTACAAACATCAGAGGTTTATGTCCAAATAGGAGACAGAGGAGTCCTGTAATTTTATTCG